>OY720024.1:12979575-13364343 GCA_963082485.1 Eudonia mercurella
ATTCATTTTAGACATCATGTTTCTTAGAGACATTTACAGCTTAAGACCTACACAATCGATATTTAAATAGAAAAAGTGTAAGTTTATTTTTTCAAAACAACCGGGTTCGATTCCCGAGCTGGGTACAGTTTTTTTTTCAAATGTATGAATGCAGTTTTTCTTTTTATCAAAATCGGTGACATGGTTCCTAAGAACAAATCTTCGTATGTCTTATAGTTTCAGACATTCCCATACTGACCGATTTGAATGAGCCACCCTGTATATAAGATACCTTAAAGCTTCGCTCTTTACTTGAAATAATAGATGTAATGAAATATACAATCACTAAATTTGTAACCATCTTTATTTTCAACTGTTCTCAAGTTAACCAACGCCTACCACATGTCTAAGACCCAGGGATTCTGGAATAAATTGCTTGAGTTACCTTAATATCAATGTCCAAGAAAATAAATACAGATTTCATGTCTGTAAATATAATTCTGTACCTACTTTAATAAATAAAATCGTTTTATATAAGTAAATGTTTGGTATCTTTGATCTATGCATAATTAATAACAATTAAAACAATAAGGAGCATCTATCTGAATCATATCGAAGCATTAGCCGACCTAAACAGAATAAATATCGTTCACGTGTAGTCAGTAGGTAGGTACTATTGTTATTTCACAAAAACTAACAGCTCTATAGATTCCACGAGACACCCACCACTTTCTGCAATGTCATCGCTGCATATAAAAAGTTATGACCACTGGCAATATTTTCGAGAGGCGGCCGGGGCTCGGAGGAAACGATATGCAGTAAACGGTCGGGCGTGCGGTCTCTACGGGCCACTGTGCCCCCGCTGACCCGCCAGCTTTATGCCAATTTTCATAAAAATAAATCTGACTCGCTGATTGAACCAGTCGCCGCTCCGCCCGTGATCGCCTTTCTATTTTATTGTTATTAGCTCAGTCGCGTAAGGGTACGAATTATTGTTTTGCCATTTGTGCGATCGCCGAAAAAATCGTACCATCCGACAGGTATAAGTTTATGAGGGAGAGGGCTTGGAGTAAGCTGTAGAATTGCAATATTGGAAATAGCAGAACCCTTTACTTTGACGACAGAAAATCTGTGGCTATCCGCCAGGGGTTACTAAGCTGTTAGTAGTCAGTCTATCAGATGGAGCAGTATAGAGAATTCCTTTATGAATATTTTATGAACCTTTATGAAAAATAAATCGCAATAACATTGAAAAACTTATTGGTCATTTAGTCATTAGTCATAATCGTAGTCATCATTTATGGGCATACATAGACATGGAGCTTTCTGACGGAACAAACTCTAGAAAAACAAGATGGAAACTGCCTTAGTTTTTATGTAATGATAGTAATAATAATGATACCTAAATTTAATGAATACCAAAAGCTTGTTTACAAAAGATAAAGAATTTTTTTAAAGAAAACATTTCATCTAATTACAAGTGAGTGAAAATGTACAGCACACGCCTTTTGTTTCCAAAGAAAGCTTTCCTTTGTGCTTCAATCCGTATATTGGTAGTCCAGAATCAATCTGAAGCACTCAAATCGACAGAACGAGTTCGACGCATGTGTCAGATAAAAGAAGGTATAGGGTTTCCATTATAAAGTTCGCTGGCCGTTTCTTTGAAACTCACGGAAAAAAAGCTGTGGACCGGACGAATACAGGCAAGAATGGACCATTTGGAAAGTTAATAATCGGCCCGCCAAAGCCGGAGCGATCACAGCCGCGTTATCGATGTTAACATCAGATGGAACAAGTGTTATGGCATTGTACGCTACCATATACGATTAGAGACATTCCGTGAGATATTCCGATGGTTATCGCGGCCACACACGGCTACACAAGCTACGGCTGCAACTAGTTGACGCGAAACGCCAATTTGCGACACTTTAACGCTCATAACAGCATCTGATACCATTTAAGCTGGTCCAGCGGCAATACGATCTACGCAGCGTATATGGGAGCGTATGGAATTAATTCCGCTAAAGCGCGTTTATAAAATGAGAGTCGATGCGTCTGGACAAAAGTGCGGAGTGTAGTCGAAGACGGGCATGGCGGGCAATCGTGATTTATCGCCGGCCGCTTTTGAATATTAAATAATCTTTAATGGGAGCGCATGATCGGCCCATTAGCCCGCGTCGCTCCTTCCACGTTTAATAAAGACTCATTTATAAGCGGGCGACGCTTTTCCCTTATCTGGAGGTATGTCGCGCGCCTGTGAGGTGCCGCCGTATCAAACTTAATTCATAATTTTATCCAGGTATGTGCTGCGTGTCTGCGCAAAGCGAACTGTATATAATATTGTATAAGCCACAGATCGTAAATTCGTGATACATTTATGTAGGTAACAGTCAAAACCCGTATTTAGTTAGAACGCGTTAGAAGTTATCTACTGGTTTATACTGGATGCATTTGTTACATCTAGAATGACCTAGTTATGATTAGGATTGACTGCTACTAGTAAAAACGCTTTCTAACTAAATACGAGTTTTCACTGTAACATATCATGATACTCGTATATACATACATACTAATATTATAAAGAGAAAACATTTGTATGTATGTATGTATGTTTGCAACGAATAAACTCAAAAACTACTGGACCGATTTAAACAATTCTTTCACCATTAGAATGCTACATTAGCGCTGAGTAACATAGGCTTTATAAATAAATAAACAAAATACTAAAAAAGACAATTTAATTTTCCAACACAAAATGATTTGTTTGTTTTGTTGTCATGGAAACCATTGATATATATTTAACTCAATGATGGAAACTGTCAAAGCGGTACGAAGTCCGCCGGGTCAGCTAGTATATCTATATAGAGTAGACTACAAAGTCTAATATAGATGTGTCAAAAAGTTTTTATTTTTGTCACTAAGGGCCTCTTTCACCATCTACAAGTAAGTTCCCATTAGCGTTTACTTGACAGATAGTCATACAAAACTATCACTTTAACTGCACAAGTATCTCCTAATCAGACATTGTGAAACAGGCCCTAAGTCTTATTTTACAAGTCTTGTAAAATAAGCTATTATAAGGCTAATAAAGGTGAAGCGCAGTAAATAACCTAACAAACATGTAAAGTTGCTGTATGTTATATAGAAAAAAAAGGCGGAAACAAACTTTATTCTCATAAGAATACAGTATTCACTCATGTTAATTCTTAATTCGAAAAACATGAAAGATCCCGATCTATTGCTTGACAAACTATGTGGAACAGAGTTGGTACTACACGCACGCAACTTCAAGCTCTCGCATTTTTGAAACAAAGAAAATATAAAGATATCACAATATTATGTCAATATACGGTCATCATCAATTCGAGCGTCCATGTAAACCAACCACAATATTACACTCACACGCAATTATACACATCGACACAACACAATCAGATTCACATACCTACTCTGTAAGTTATCATTTGACAAAATTTTATCTACTTACCTATTTTTTCTTTTTAGACTACCTACCTGCGTTCATTAATTATGTCAACATTTTTAGTAGCATAATATCTAATATATAAAATTCTCGCGTCACAGTTTTCGTTGCCATACTCCTCCGAAACGGCTTGACCGATTTTGATGAAATTTTTTGTGCTTATCCGGTATCTATGAGAATCGGCCAACATCTATTTTTCATCCCCCTAAATGTTAGGTGTAGTCCACCCCTAAATTTATTTTTTATTTTTTATGGCAAAACAACGTTTGCCGGGTCATCCGGTATCTATGAGAATCGGCCAACATCTATTTTTCATCCCCCTAAATGTTAGGGGTAGTCCACCCCTAAATTTTTTTTTTATTTTTTATGGCAAAACAACGTTTGCCGGGTCATCCGGTATCTATGAGAATCGGCCAACATCTATTTTTCATCCCCCTAAATGTTAGGGGTAGTCCACCCCTAAATGTTAGGGGTAGTCCACCCCTAAATTTTTTTTTATTTTTTATGGCAAAACGACGTTTGCCGGGTCAGCTAGTGTTTCTATAATTGACTTATGTTTAAGTAACATCTTCTGTACCTTGTGTTTAGTTAAATGCTGTTGAAACATTGTTGAATAAATAAATAAATAAATAAACAATCTAACCTTACTAGATATTAGATATTGGTTAACTTTTTATGTGTTCCTAAAAATTAGCAAAAAACGTTACCTTCTGAATCATCGACTAGCCCTAGTCAAGCGACATGCCGTATACATGACCGCAGTAACAAATGTCGGTTCGATTCCCACGGTAAATAATTGTCACATTGTTGAACCATTAGGAAATTACTATTTCCCTCAGCCAATACGAGCGATCACCACTAATGTGCTCCTTCGGACCTCAAGACTGCCATCATGAGCTGTCTTACAAATAGGTTTGTACGGCTATGGGAAAATGTAAGGGCGACTTCACGTGGCAAGACAATTACTTACTACCCACCGCTCATTATTTTCTAAGTTATCGTTATTTCTCTTGCTTTTCAGCTCGATGGTACAGTGGTTTCTTCCGCATAAGCTGGTCATCGTATAGATGATCAAAGTGTATCATCTCGAGCTTCTTTTCGTGCTTCTGAAGGCACGTGAAGCCTTTGGTCCTGGCTGCATTTAGCAGTCGTTAACAACACCAAGAAAAACCATCAACCCGCACTGGGCCCGTGTCGTGGTTTATGGCCCGTTCTCCCTATCCATCCACAGGGTAGGCTCGTGCACCAGCAGTGGGGACATTGAAATGAGCTGCTGATGTGATGTTATTTATTTTTCTTTCACAAGGTATTTAAGACCATGAGATTAATTACCACTTATTACGACGTAAAACGATATGTTTGCCTGTGCATAGATATCCATCAGTTTATCACCCATAGCCACTTCGATAGCAAAAAGCAGCAGACGAATTCGTACGTTTTCCGCCGACGATCGCGATAACATACCAAAGTATCAGTATAAGTATTTATACGGTAAAAAAATATATTTAATAAATTCCGATTTGGCATAATTGTGGCTAAAACTCATAAGGTCGCAAAAAGCGTACGCCACCGGGTGAAGTAAAGGCCGGTAGCCGTAATTATGAAGATTAATTTGCGATGTGTGCATTAAGGGCGCACCGCTTACGCTTCCTAATGGCACTTCGATCGCGGCCGGCCGCCATTACTGCCGGCCAGACATCCGATCGGGCCGAGTTATTCCTCTCGATACACGCGCTCGAATGACGGGATATCGTCACGTGCGTACGCCGCCTTAATTATATCGGCGCAATTAAAGCCAACTAATATATAATAATCGGTCTGTTAGGGACATCGGTTTTTACCAGAGACACGATGCCGCCGTTCACACAGCGGCCCGCAACACCCCATTACGATCGAACACCGACGTGATTGGAACGTTCTTAGGATGGCTCTATAATCTATTATGAACTGTAATTCTGCTTTGTGAGACGCCGAGGGATATAGACAATTTGCAATTATGTTTGTAGGGTTCCGTTTCGAGGAGGACCGGAAGCTTTATGTGCTCTTCGCTAGTGGACGAAACTGCGTCTGTCATTCTCATCTGTCTTTTAAGTCTAATGTCTTTCTAAAGTCTTTCTAATGTCACAGAAGTGCCCCCACCCATATTGAGATTGCTACACTGACTCAGCTATTTCTCGAAAGCTAACAAAGATATCCTTATGTCCATAGAAGGATATTCTGTCACAAATGATTATTAAAATCATAATTGACCTACGAAATATCTGTCTTCCTCGATAATCATTCCGAATCCCTTTATCTCTGACTAACAAACGATATTATATCACCAACGACTATAATGGTGCAACTAAACATAGTCATGCCAGCTAAACGAAAACGTTTTAAAATTGTAGTCTGTGCGCGTTAGGCGCCACGTCAATGTGACTGCTAAATAAACGGGTCGGTAAATCTGGGTTTGATTTCCCAGCGATCATGAGAAAATTATTCTGCACACAGGGCGCTTTGAGCATCCGACGGATAAGTATAATTACTTGCAATGATTGAACCCTTATAGTACGATACACAGGATGCTTTATTGTATCTATTTCGAAATACTCAGATGTGCAAAATACCAGAAGGGAGTAAGTTACAAAAAAGCAATTTTTAAAAATCATCACTATCCAGTAGCGTTGGTCTCATTTTCGATTTTTTTTTTGTATTCTTAATGTTATAATCTGCGTAGTAACAACACTCTATTAAGTCCTTATTGAATTAACAGGCTTGAAGCTATCTGTGATATAATCGAGAAGAAAAACATAAAACCTGTCAGTATTAGGCAGATAAAATAAAAACCGAGTTTCTAAACGTTTCTAGCAGGCAGAATTCCTTAAGCAGATAATATTGACTACATTTTTCAATTCACATCGCCCTGTGCAGCGAACAGATGTTAATCGGTGCGCTCGCTATAATTACGATTTCTGTCGAGCCGAGAAAAAAACGTTAACTCGCCACTATCGGAACACACCGATTTATTTCAACAATATTTGCTATATTTACCATATAGGGAGGTGGAAAATGCGACCGGTTCCACGAAAGCGCTGGCAAAAACGCGATTATAAGGTGCAAAGAAACCGGTGTCGCTCGGCACTCGTAGGAAAAAACTTTCCACTTAAGCGAGCCATTTAGAAAATGCTACCGTTAACTGCTACTTATGTTGTCAAAGGAGTGACTGCGTTTATGACTTACTGTTTATTAATTACTGGCGAGTAGCGACCGCCCGCGACGGTGTCTGTGTGAGAAATTGACCTTAGAGATTAAACTCTTTGCATATGTTATAAGGCTAGAGATGTAGACTTAGATTTATACTGATAACTTATCTGTGGTCTTGTGGTTAGACAGTAAACGCCAAGGTTCGATTTGAGTATTTCCAGCTATCTCGTCTCATATCTAAATCTGTGTCCATAGCGGCAAAGTGAGTATTCATCATTTTTGTTGAGATAAAATAGCTAGTTCCTCAGTAATTCCACCTTCCTATTTTAATTTACCATCGGGTGAGACGAAGACCACACGCATCCTCTTTGTAAAAAAAAATAAGAAAACTTTATCTTCAGCATTTTGTTTATAATCCCTTGTTTCATTTCTACTGTTGCAACATAGTTTTATTCGAAACAACGGTTGTCGGTTTCATTCATTATGTATGAACTGTAAACAGCTAAACGCATGTTCCCAACTAAACGGAGAACTAGATACGCATCCAATAAAGTACTAACACAATTACTTCACAATTTTATTGCTACACAGAAAGCACCGAGTGTAACAAGATATTACCAAATTCTCAGATTATAAATCGTATGTTACACCGTGAAATGGTTACAAAACGACATAAAGCGGCGTATAGCGGTTCTAATTAGCGTTTCTATAAACGCGTCCGCTATCCCTGTATGTGTATATATATTGTTTTTTCTACATTTTTTCCATTGTATGCAAAGCAGTGGTGGAGTGAATCCATCACGTCATATTCGCGGGCTGCCTCGTGCTGCCCGGCTGGTTCTACTCTAATTGGGATCGCCATTGAAAAAATACTACACCTCGTCGACATAAAACAAATTATTTATGACTGCCGTTGCCGTGGCCGTATGCTTGACGGTTTTAATCAGCTGACAATTTTACCACATTTTTGTGCGTCAGTTGGTATTAGAAATTTGGATGTTACGATAAGCAAGCAACGGCTTTATCTAATTCAACACTGGACACTGACACTGTTCGACCTAGGCTTCATTTGTTTTCTTATTAGCATGCGTATCAGTTTTTAACCGACTTATGTTTATCGATTTCTCTGTCAATTGTGAACCGGTTTTCAAAATTCTTTTTTGTTCAGTTAAATACTAAAATATTTATTTTGTCAGTTTCGTATTGTGCACATTATACCATCAGGTAGACCGTATGCTCGATTGGCATTTTAGTGATATAAATACATATAAAAGCCTCAGTATTGCAAATGTAATGATAGACACATCACACAGAGTTAGCAGAGGCAGCCACTATAACCTCTTGAGCGTCGAGCGACCACCAGGTGGCCGATAACAATTAAAATTCTATTGTGTCTGGTATTCGCGCGCTCGAGATCATATGTTAAAATAACAACGGAATGAAACGATACCAAACCGTGCCATTCAAGTTTTTATAATTATAATGTCTTAATAGTCATCCTGGGACCAACCAATGCGGAAGACGCTTACGTACCTAGTCTATAACTGCTTGTGGACGATACCACATTCCTTTACAACTCTTTGCAAAACAAAAAACGAAGTTTAAATATAAATCGTAAGGATAAAGAGACAAAAGAAGTTGAAAGAAATTCTAATACGTTGACAACAGTGTCTTTACCTCATAACTTAATCTCAATGCCTTTTAAAGGTGCTATAGATTCGCCGACAATCGCATCAACATGTCACGAATTACTTTAATTCCACATCAAGGCTCACCGTAACATCTGTGCGAGTTGCCCGCCATACAAATCCGTCTTGCAACCACGCCCGCACCTCGCTAAACAGGCATATTCAAAGAACAAGTCATAATGCCATACGCGTGCTCGTTAACGCGCGCATGTAAATTCTAATCCTTGTTGCATTTAGAACGGGCGGCCTAGTAATTATGTGCTTTCATTTGTCTGTAGCTCGGAACAAACGACGCAGCGCCGCCGTGTAAGCCCTCTCCATGTAAAGCAGTTAGCAGCGCTCTAATCTCGCACCGCCATTAATTTAAAGAATACGTCTGCGTAACCGACTTCACCAACATCGTCGAAACACAATAATTCTCCTTCACATTTTCTTATTTGCATATTAAAATAATTTCGAGTAAACGCAATACGTAAAGTCTCCTTCCAGCCGCCCGACTTCCGAACAGACGTATACGGCGTTATACGGCCAGCGTAAAACAAACCGTGTGCTTGAAGGCATGCAATGTAATATCAAATTGCTTCCGTTGTAATTTTAAACTTGTTTGTTATTAGAAATGTTGAGAACGATGACAGATAAAGGCGGGCTGCGCGCCCAAATAGATAAACTAGTGTGGAAATTAATGTCTACATTTACTGGTGCATGAAGTTTGTAGTTAATTATAGGTTTATAGCTATAAGAACGCTTTTTTTAATGCGTATTAGTACCACAAAGAGTAACCATTATCATTCAAAAAGGAAGTATATAAATTATTGAGCAGTCCTTGCTTTATCGCAAGACATTATTAACATTTATCAAATGAAATTGGTACGTCTCTCAAGCATAAAATTGTGGGTGATTATGTGGGTGAATAATTTTATTATTTATTTACTTTATTGTATTGTAATGGGGCAATCGGGCCGGTTTTTGAAATGTAGAGCGCTCCTTTAAGTCGTGATAAGTGTGAGAAGCATTACGAACAATGATATCACTTTGCATTTCACTTTAAGTCTATTTTTTAAATTAATTGAGCGTACATAAACTCTGACTTAGCCTACTTAGTTACAAAATACGTCATGATACCTATTTATATATTAATACGTGAAGCAAAAACTTTGTACTCGTTTTTACGAAAATTGCGCGGACGGAGGAGTATGAAATTTCGCACACTTATAGTTTATATAAAAAAGCAAAAAAATATATTAACATTCGGTTACCCGAATGTTAATTTTTTTTTTAATTATGCATAAAAAATACATTAAATCAACAAAAACAACATTACACACACTACCATGTATTTTGACACACACGTATTGTTTGTATTTAATGCGGTCGACATCTGTCAATGCCAATCCAAACTCACATTCCATCTTTCTTAAGTTTTTGTTGCTTAGGATACAATCCGTGCAGCCTTAATAAAATTACGGTCGAATTTCACCCACTGGGCGACCACTAGTTTAGAGTATAAGGCATGAAACGTTTTAATAATTAAAACTCGGTCACCCATCCAGTTTGTGGGCAATACGAGTGTCCCTTAACATGCACGATCGCAACCCGAAAGCGCTATTGCCTACGGCTACAAGCTACTAATAATGCATCCGCTTATCATTCTTATTTAAGTGAAACATTACCCCTTCACATATCTGATGTAGAGTGACGTCATCACTACTGCAATAATCACCTGAATTGCTTCCGTCATAAACAACTTACCAGCGATTCATAGTGCATGTTCACACCGTCTTATATGAGGCTTATGACACCATAAGCCTATTACAACCTCAACAACACCTAAGAGTAACTTAAGCTTCAGAAAACTGACTTCTATTACAACGGAATAAGGCTTTATAAGCAGGACGATTCTCCGATAAGACCCCCATGCGATCAACCACCATGTCGGTTTATGAACGAATTAATATTTACTGACGTCACTTAACACGATACCCGATCTAAAAACAACATTGATATGAATTACTAATTGCACTCGTTACGGCTTCAGTAATTATGTGTTATAATTTTATGACACCTTAAATTAACAAGTCTTTAAGCAAGTGGCGTGGTAACAAAACGAATTAATTTGGATAATAATCTTAATTATTAATGTGAATTCCACAAAACGTAGGTATACAATTTTTACTTACTGATTTCTTTCAATGTAATATTTAGTGACATGATGTGTTTTGCATTTTAAAAGAATTTTCACTTAGTAAGTACATCGTGATTTCGTCTTGTTATATGACTCGTATGGTTTGGAGTTTCTAACTATTAACTAACTGAGTAAGGTCGTTTGTTACTGACCCCTAGAAATCCTCCAGGGTTTTCTGCGCTCATTCTTTTCCACATCTAAAAAATAGACGTCCTGAATGGGTAGTAGGTAAAAATGTATAGACAATTCAAAAGCACTTTTCTTATGTTTATTTGAATTAAAAAAAATGATTTTGACTTAAAGCCGAAATTAATAACCTATCCTCAGCAAGAGAGCTACTAGAGCTTTGTAGCTTAGTTATTTCTTTTAATTATCGGAAAATAACAACGGTTGCTAGGTAACTAAACTAAGATAGGCCGATCTCTTACCAGAGAAAGGTTATTAATTTCGGCTGTTAGTTTTTGACTTTTTAATGTGCCACAACAAATTGAGGGATCACCAAGTTACATTCCACTCTAACCAGTTATTTCTCTCGAAAAATAATTATCTCTATTAGTGTGTAAGTTAGGTATGCATATAGAGCATGGCTGATGCAAAAAGTTAAATATAATCTGTTACAATTGTATACGAGTATCGCTTTCAACGATATAATAAATCAAATAAAAACGAAACTCGCATTACGCACTCAGCTATTCTGCAGCTCACTATTTTCTAAGCCCCCTTACTAATAAACAAAGAATATGGTCCGAATAGTTATTCCGTGTTTTGTTCCTGTCATGTAAACGTCATTTCAAATTAGAGTAAAAGAGGCAAAACACGGAATAACTATTCGGACCTTATTCTTTGTTTATTTGTAAGGAACTAAAAGTATAGAAATTAGAAAAATACATATGGTTATCATTCACCCTTTTTGTGGACTTATGGATAGGCCAGCGGACTCCGACTCAGAAACTAAATACCACAAAAAAGAACGTATTATATTTTCTATACAATAAAAGGTTATTACAAATTGCAGTAAATAATTGTCTACAAACAGTTGTCTATTTAACTGGCATATCTATCGCTAGTAATTGCAAGTCAAATTCGAAATTACTACCTAGTTAGTCATTTGCGGTACCGAGATTAATGCTGATTATAATGTATTTATCGGCCTGTTACATTATTCAGTTTATTATCGATAGATCAGTATGCGTGACTTAAATTGTATGATTAATCGTCGAAGGTTTTAGTGGCTTCATATCGAGTGTTTTGCGTTATAAATTGTTGTTACCCCTCTATTTGACCCCCGTGAATGTTTTCACACTTCACTGACTTTAACGTTTGTAGTATCAATTAATTAAAGAATGAAGCACTATTGAAGGTTACCATGTCGATGTCTGTCGGCGTATTTATTGCTTTCAGCGAAACTATTGCTATCTACATTATAAAACAGGCAAGAAAACGAATCCATGTTGCAGTTTAAAATAAAGTCAAAAGTCAAAGTAAAAGTCAATTATTTTTATGCAATACTTGAAAAAAGTGCTTTTGTATCGTCCAAACACTTTTTTTTCATTCACGTCCTATTTTTTAGCTGCGGCGAAGAATGGGCGCAAGAAAATTTCCACAGCTTAATATTGAAACAGATGTGATATTTTATGTCCTTTCTCCTTCGCTCGAAATAAGGATAGATTAAGTAAGTTTATGTATATTTCAAATAAATTCGAGTAGAGAAAAAAATTAACGTTTACATTCCAAGCGAAGAAATGATTTATAAAAAATATATATATTAATTTACTTCAATTATAAATAGTTACTGGCATAACAATGTCAAAATTAGAAAAGAGAAATTAATCTTTATACCCCAACCGAATAGCGTATATTTTTTATCTGTGGCACTGGCACGTACAAATTTTTTCACACATTCCTGGAAGGCGATAGCACGCCACGGGGCGAGGGGGCGGAGGCGCTCGCGCGTGAAATTATTATCATATAATACCCGCTTTGAGTACGGCGCGATTATTCAAATGTTCGGCGCAGCACGCCGCCCTGCAAGACGACCACAGTATAGGAGCATGCGACCGTAATTCATCTAAAGAAAAAACGGAAAGAAATGAAATACTTTTCATAGTTGTTAATCGATCTTCTTGTATTCAAAAAAGAGGAGAATCATTGATCTGTTTCTTTATGTCAATAATGGTAATTATTACTACTATTGAACAGGATTTGCTTTGAGATTCTACCCTCGCCCCGGCATGAGAATGCCGGGGCGAGGGTACGCTTTAGAAATTACTATTTTTCAATACAGCCAGTGCAGATGTAATTCAGTTTTAAATTATATTCAGTTTTAAATAAAAACTTATTAAGTTACGCAGCAAAATATCAGGAAAACTTTTATAAGTGTATCTAGAAATATAGATACCCTTCAAAATTTTTGATGTAGGTTCCGAATATCTAATGCTAATACAAATATTGTGCTTTATATTTGTTTATATTAGAAGTTATCTTACAGAATCGGCTTCTTACGTAACTATTAATTTTCAAATTAAATTTTAAGCTGTTACTTTTTAATAATTTAAATAAAGTTACCGCGCTCGACTGCGCTGTGGCTGTACCAGTCTGCACCCGGCTTCGCGCCCGCCGTCTAACACTTCACACCACCACTTCCACATACAAAAATTTGTCAAATATATTCATGTATAATGCGCGAGACTTGTCATGTGAGCGATAAGGAAATGACATAAAATGTTATGTAAATTCAAACGACCATAATGCCAACAAACACCTTTATAATGCCCAGCCAGGGGGATAATGGTGGGAGCGAGAATTATTCTCGCAGATAAGACGACGCCTTTGTCTAAATAACGAATTATATTTTTATGTTAATACAGGACAATGTGATAACTTTAAACGTATATTCTTTCTTTTACTTGGTTTTAATGTATAATTGGGAGTTGTGTTGTATAAGTATGTATAAACGTATCTATATAAATAGGATAGTTGACTAATTAGTCAATAGATAAACTTTTTAACACCTGACAAAACGAAAAATATTTTATCAAAATTGTATGAGAATAGTGAACTATGACGTCATTATCGTCGACTATTATATTCCATCAGTTGAGAGTTTATTAAAACATTTCATGCTAGCAATCATGTTTAGATCAAACGTGATGCCATATTGCTTTGAGATTAATTCTAGTTAATGTCAACATTTCTATGAATACCTAAAACCTCTTTAGATTGTCTAGAAAATTAATCACAATCTGAAACTAATGAAACAATTGAACGAAGAAAAGAATTATATTTTGTGTCGAAATTGCTTAAAAATAAAACAATCGCCGCACGATGACACCGTCCAATAAATTTCAATTGAAGTCAGTGCGAGAAATTATAAATCGTTGAAAATGTAACAACAGATTAATCGAGCACTTTTACTTTAGACTTGCTCTTATTTGAACCAGCCATCCGTTATCAGTCAATTTATTGTCTAGAATATTGACCGATGGTTGAATTGTCTGCGACACTTTTTGCTTATAATTTACCCAGCTGATTTTCCTTATCACGCTCTGCATTAAAATGTAAATTAACCATGACTGGCAGTTAATAATAATTATAAACTTATTATTGTATTTTGTATTTTTTTTCTATTATTTATATTCTACTTGCACAAAACAGAGTTTAAAAGATACAATAAGTTATAATAATGTTTCTCCTTCCGTTCCACTTCCTCAAGCCATACCTTACGTTCTGCGTATAACCTAGCTCTTATGACTCCTCTTCATTCAACTAATTTCCTTTCCTATTCTTTTTCTGTGCATCAGAAGTGCTCGCACGTTGGAGTCGTTCAAGGGTCAGGTTCGGAGTCATTTTTTAAATTCACCTTAGCTATGTTTATTTATTTTATGATTTTTATTGCATAAACACTTTTTAATATATTTATTTCCCTTTTGTATGTACTTTATTTGATATTAATATTATAATTTAGTTTATATTTACTTGTACCCATTTTTTTAACCCAAGGTTGCCTGAAAGAGATTGCTTGTTGGCAATAAGGCCGCCTATTTAGTACTATATCTTTTCATCAATTTGTCTGTATATGTTTTTTTTTGTGCAAATAAAGTTTATTATTATTATTATTTTACTATTTATTCATTTTAAATCTTAAATTTAGGTTTTTTATAAAAATTATATAAAAAGTAAAATATTACACATAATCATACAAAAATACAACATTTATAAAACCTAAACCTAGAACGCCGCCAGCAGAGGAGCAGGACTCTGCTACCGGCGATTAAGGCTGCAGAGAAAGAAATCTCCTGACAATGCGTGCCGTATCCAGGAGTGTTGCCTTCTGTATCTAATATCCAGCCATAAAGAAAATTAAGTTATAATAAAAAAGGTCTAATCTAAATCAACAGAAGATACATATAAGACAGCTAAGTTGAATAACAATACAAAATGGACAATGCGTTATTTATTTTCTAAGGTTTTTGTTTTCTTTTGTTTTTTTTTCTGTTGTAAAATCAAGATTTTATCAACACTTTCTCTACATCTGCTTATATTTGTATTGCTAATTAACAAATAAAAGGTCACAGTGAAATCTGATAAAGACCATTTTATAAGCATTTGTTCAACGAATACGAGCGAGGTAATTCCATCAATCTGTCCCAATGTGAGCTACGGGGCGCCTTCTCCAATGGTGCCGACACTCACTGCGTAGACAGAACAAAACATTACTACTCTATATTATTTTATAACGTATAAATTTATAATTCTAAAGCGAATACTACCTTATACAATGAAATGAAACAACTTTAATAAATGTACTCGCGTTTTTTATAAAATTTCAGTACTAATATATTACTTGAGAAATGAATTATTATTAATGAACTCTTTTTGTATTTCAAAAAAACAAAGGAGTATTTCTTAGCAAACTCACGTCTAAACCGTACAAGTGCCGTACAAGTAAAACTAATAAATTGGCTAACATTATTAATGATGAATCAATAAAATCATCATCATCGTCAGCCTCTTAATGTCCTATAGCTGCTGGGTTAAGACCAGGACCAACGATAAAATACCTTCCAAAGTATAGTCTGATCTCTAGAAATAAAATGTATTGATTTACATAGTGACAAGGTAGATACTCCGAAAGTTTTACAACTATTGCAAACCGAACCAGCGAAATGAACTAACTTTTTAACAATAAGCCTAAAAATAGAAACAGTTAAAAGTGAACGTAACAACTCGCATAATTCTATCGACAAAACGCTAAAGGTTAACTCTGCCGACCCTATTATAAACTCGAAACCTAATTATAAAATAATGTTAAACTTAAATAAACTTGGAGTCTCCGTCGCGTCGGCCGAAAGTCGGCAAGTGGAAAAGGGGCAAGACGTAAAGTAAGCTTTATCTACGAGTATATTTTGCTTTGGACTCTTTATGAGTTTCAAACGAGATCCGTCACGCGACGTTAACTCGGAATAGAAGTGATAAAGTGGCCGCTAATCTGTCCTATTCGGGCCACACTTAGTACACTTTATTAATCACAAAGCTTACAAATTACACTATACTTCCTGCGGCGTGACACCGCTATGGCGTATGGTAATTTTATTGTGACTCTATTCGACGATTTGGTCAGCGCGACAACTTTTGTGGGGGTTGCCCGCTTGAATTATATAAATTTAAACTGCCTTTAGTGTGTTGTTTTAAAAATAGACGCACTTACTTGTTTGTACATGTATTTTGTTCGGTGATAGCTTACAAATAATAATTGGGTTTCACTTTTATACATTGTCTGGTGTACCATTACCACGACCGTCGTTAACTACAGATATACCTACGATTTTCACAGAAAAGTTGAAACGTCAAAGGTTTTGTTGATCAAATTTAAATGAAATGAAATGAATGGTCTTTTGCTTATGTGTTAGTCACCTCAAAATTAAAATCACTGCTGTTAAATAAATGGCAGTCAAATATGTCACTATTCAAAGACCTTACGAAAACTATTCTTTCAAACCCTTGAATATGTTAGTAATTTGTCTCCTCAATATAGGTGTTATTTATTTTCTTCTTGCAAGTTCTGTTATTTGAAAAGTTGTCTTATTCGGCAGCTCTCTATATTTTTGCTTTCTTAAAAAGCTTACATGCATTCGAGACATATATCAAAAACACATTGTATTTGCTGTGTAGCAAATCTAATTTGTTAGATCGCTAGCTGTAGTCTCCTATTGGAGAAGCACACTCAAAACTTAAGGTATCGAGTGTATGAAGATATTTATATAATTAAAGATATAAAATTACAACTGCAATCAATCATATATTGTACAGTGCCGATGCTGGTTTAAGTGCTCTATATATGGATAAATAACACAAGTAATTATCGAAATTGATAATATAAAAAACGTGTACCTACTTCTACACTTACTATAGATATTAGAAGGCGCCCTTAACAACTTTTAGTCAACTTAACTCTAATACCGTGTCAAATTAAGGACACCTTGGTTCGACCTTCCCAAATGCCAAGAATTATGTAGTTCACTTATTATTCTTATCGCAGCGTGTTTTTACCTCCTTTATGTACAGTTTTATACTTTAATCGCAAAATTTACACTTTAAACGTGGGGCTCTCGACATGACGCCTTATGCAAAGCAGGTGCTACCTGATACGTGAGCCTTCCAAAGGATTGCAAAACGTAATAAGAATTAAGGAAATTGCCATGGCAATTTGAACCAAAACAGATCATAAACAATATCGTAAGGTCTACTTTTCTTCAGCAATAAACAATAGATTTGTAATTAAAGTTGTTAATAGTATAGAAATGCAAATTTGAAGTTATTATCAGTGTAGAGCCTCATAATTCACATTTTCGTAAAGTGTTGTTTGGAGTAAAAACTTATACGATTTAAGTCGTTTTTTCGGGCGTGCGTTCGATCGCGTAACGCCATCATAAAACGTTTATATCCGTGTACAAATTTAGTGTATGATAAAAAAAAAATTGGGAATAAAAATGCGATTTAGCCGTGCACGTAATACAAGCACTTATTAGTATTTGGAGCTAAAATGAAGTTGGCCCGCTTTAGGCAATTTATTGGGGTAAGTTATGGGCGGCGCGGGCTGGAGCGGCTAATTTATTCGCCGTGCACATAAATTACTTGATTATGAATTCAACTTAGCTCCACTGAATTGTTTGTCTGTTGTTATAGCGGGGCTTTTGTAACAAACAAAGATATTAGAATTTAACCGTTCAAGTACCCCTGTAGCCAAAACGAAGGATCAACAGTAATCAACTATAAGTTGAAACAAGTAGCTGTCATTAAAGTGTAGTAGGTGCTTATAATGAGTGGCGAGAGACAAGTGAGTAGCGAAAGTAGAAGCGATACCATAAAAAGCAATAGTAGGGATTATGTAGAACACCAATGGTAATGTGGAGTTGTTTTCGAGGCGGCACTAACGCGCCGCAAGTCGCTGCAGCGCGGAATAATCGCGGATGCCCATAAAAGATGTAATTTCAGATAAGCTGAAACAGACGAGCTCCGCCCCCGCCCCCCGCCCGCCGGCCCTCTCCCTCGCTGCCTACTTTCTAATGACTAATTATTATGCTGTGCGTTGCGAGCTTTAACGTCAGCCTACCTGCTAGCCCAAGTTCGCAGGTTTCAATTTATACAACCATATCTTGATTGATTCTCTTTTGTACACTTGCTTTCTGTCTTTGGGGTGGTGTTTCGAATGCTATGTCAAAATGACGATCGACGGCTTTAGGTACGTGTTTTATTTAATTTTGTGAATGGAGGAGAGGTTTTTGAGGGATTCTCTAAAAAGGCTAATTTGTTTTCGGTTGAGGTAAGGAGGTTATAGTCATAAAATGTTTTGCGCAGCAAATGCCATTTCAGTATAGGAGCATTTATTATTGAAGAATTTTTTATTGAAGTTATTGCACACGTCTCTACCAAAATGTTGCGCAAGCGTCACTAAAACCTCACTTGATATACAAAAATCGATAAGAGCTAACAAAACCTACAAAGCTTCAGTTCATTATGAAACGTACATGTTAATTATAGTAGATACCAGCGGAATGACTATTGCATTGTGTCCTGGAAGGCTGGAGACTGCGCGCGGCGCCGCGGCCGCGATTCCACCGATAGAGGGCGCCAGCGACGACGTGTCGATCCATGATACCGCATTACCATACCGCTCGGACGCTATCGGCACAACACTACTAATGTAATTATTAGGGTTCCCTGCCTCAAAAGGTATGGGATCTGATACAACGTAATGTACCAGCGCATATAGCCATCGATGGGAGCCAAACGGAAATTAAATGTTCTGATATGGTAATGATTTACTTTGCAAGTTTGTAAGTTGGTACTGTGTCGCTGTAATAGGTTATCTTTTACTCGGCAGATCTTATAAACATAATTTACAACAACCATGTTGACGTTCAATCTCATATATCGAATCGAAGAAATCGAATACATCATACATTACTGTATCGATAAATTATGTATTGTCTTATTTCTAAACAGAAGTGATAGGAGTTCGCATGGCTTGCGCGTCCAGATTGCGATCTTGCATGTAAAGCTATTTTTCTAATGCCGGATGGATAAACAAATGTAGTAAAATGACAGACTGTCAGTCTGAAAGTCTGTCACAGACTTAAAACAAAAACCACCACCCCCATTGGGATAAAGTGGTGGGTCAGGCCCAATTGTATTTGCTATTGCTCACGTGGAAAGACCAGTAGTGAGATGTTTACAGGATGAAGTTAATTAAAGTCTTAATGAAATGACATAAATATTAGTAAACAGATAACATTGTATCGCAACTACCGAATGAAACGTAACTAAATCTGAACGCAAGAAAACACAGTAACCGAATATTCACAAGATGGCGGCGAATCCAATGGGCAATTCGTCCGAATTATACAAATAGCCTCTGCCTAACTGCACCAGCATATTGGCATATGTTCGTGACTAGTTTACGAGTGGTACGACATTGCATATTAATTGGTCCCGCTATCGAGCAGCGCATCGACTCGACCTAGCTTCCACCGGCTTTGCATAGAAGCCTTTTAGTGTGTCTGTGAGGGTAGTTTTGACATATATGGTTGCATCCCCATTGCTCTGGCGCGATTTGCTAAGTTAACTGTGTGACGTCAGCTCTAAGATTGCATTTGTAACTCAGTGGCGTCGTTCAGGGATATATGTAGCTATATGAAATAATCAGATGATAGCCAATTTTGGATGATTTTTAGTTTGTATCACTTTTTTAAATAGTTATTCCAAATTTTTGTCTATATGAAAGAATCAAATGACAGCGAATGTAACTTAATTGAATAACTTTGAATTTTTATTACTTTTTTATATAGTTATTCGAAATTGGGAAAGGAAGCTGTAATATTAGATTTGAAAGAATTAGATGACGAAGAATACTAATAGATAATTATTATTTTCAATAGTCTTTTTTGTTTTACCATACAAAGTACTCTATCAACGAAACTTTCATAGCGCTTTTATGTCATTAAAATTTGTATTATCTTCTTTTGTTTTAGAAGACTCCTTATCAGGTTTCTTTAATTAAAGTGTTTAACTTTCAACTACTTTAACTTTTTAGCTTAACTTTTTTATACTTTCTGTTCATTACCGAGGTGGTGGGGGCCTGATGACCTGTACTACTGATATATTAATATCAATCACAGGCGTCAGTATCACACAAACTATTATATAATGTACATTGTTTAAAAGTTATCATGAACTGTATACATGTGTTTGTGGAGAGAAAATAAAGTTATTATTATTATTATTATATTATCCTATTCTAGTAACTTCTAACTTCTATTTCTAAAATCTATAATGGCTTTCCGTAGCCATAGTTTTCATTATTCTCGTTTTTAAAAATATAAACGTGAAAATAAACAGCTCCGCTATTTCAAATCAATATGATATGAACACTTTTAAACATTTCAACATATTTTACATACTCATTACCATCAGATACGTAGGCATGTAGGTATATAACAAATGCATTAGTGCATTTATTTTTCTTCGGGTGACGTCACTTCATTTCCAACTTACACACTGATCACTACAAGTGGTCAGTAATGAGGGCTGGCGTATCCAGTTAAATTTACATTGCACTAGCTCAATCCATGGCATCGCTCGATGGAGTGAGCGCATTCTAATATGCAAATGTATTCAAATGGTAAGCCTCTTCATTACGCTGTGCTATCGATCTTAGATATGCAATTTGTAACTTGATATTTAACAAAATGTACCGATTGTCCGACAATGCATATTCATGACTATAAGGATCAGAAAATAAACAAAAATAACTACCATCAATGACGTGTATATAAGGTCTTACGAATAAACAAAGAATAAGGTCCGAATAGTTATTCCGTGTTTTGTCTCTTTTACTCTAATTTGAAATGACGTTTAAATGACAGGAACAAAACACGGAATAACTATTAGGACTTTATTCTTTGTTTATTTGTAAAGAGGCTAATGTTTTTATTATTTAGAATATTGCATTCACAATACTATATATAGTTACAAGAAAAAAATGTAATAGCAAAAATCAACCAGCCTCAGGAAGCTCGTGTATTATTTTATTTTTTCCTTTTGTTGATGGCTTTGTGCGATTAGCACATTTAGCCAGTGTCATAGTAATTTTTCTTACAAGTAATACATAAATAAACAAAATTTCTTTGATGATGATGATGAATGATAATAGAAATGAGAAGTGAGAAATGATATACCCCCAACCCCTCGAGTATCTCAATAAAGATGTGGGGCTTTACTAAGTCCTCGGGCGGACTTCTTGAGAGAATTTGAAAAGTGACGTTGCACTCTTTTGTTTCATTTGCCAACACTCATGCACACTCACGAATACATAACGGTTAATAATCCACCATTATTTCACATTAATATTCGACTTATCATAAATTTTAGAAAATAAAACAAAATCGCAGACATGACTCTTCACTTTCCCACTAAGAAGTCCTCGTGTATTTAATGATAATAAAATGTGATGTACCAACAGTTTCTAAGTCAACCTAGGATCGACGTATGCGTTCAAACAGAAAACAGTACTTTGAGGATCGTTAGTATTCTAACGGGCTGCGCTACCCAATCAGATTAATCTTAAATATTTATTGCACATAGTCCGTTGGTAGCCGGAGTTGAGTAAATTAGTATGACGATGGCTTCACTGATGGTGGGTAAAATAGTAGTATTTGCATCGGCGGATACGTGGGTGGGCGGCTCGGTCTTGATTAAGTCTCGATGAATATTAATATAGGCATCCTTGGCTATGACGGTAATGATATTGAGGCGCCAACGACAACGCACAGCGCCGTTTGTTATGATCACAATAGCAGATAGTAAGGTCTCGTTTACACGTATGATGTATATTTTTTTATAAACATATAGACGGTAATGAAACGCTGATAACTTGTACATAATAAATTATTATGATCGTAATGAATATGTTACATTAATTTTGCTTCTGTTGCTTGCCAAACTGTCGTAGAGGCATCCTTTATTGTTATGAAGCATTAATTGTATGAACAAAACTTGCTACTCTATAAATAGGATCTATGTTTGCCATTAAGATATTCGTCTAAAGCTTTTTAAATTCTGTAAAATATACAATGAGCAATTAGTTATATATATCACATTTACTACAACACGGTATTACCAATATAGTAAACGATTTATTTTACCTTTGTAAGCAAACGAAGAATTGACTAATGAATGTTGGTCAGGCTCGAGGAAAGTCGTTGAATTATATTTATTAGTAACAAGGTATGCCTCGCATAAGTAGATAGGTATGAAAGCAATAAAAACATCGCTTCCCCTTCCGTATATCGAAAATCGATTAGTTCCCGGCTAATCCGTAACCTACAGCGGCGAAAAAAGGACCGGAAAAAAAACACTTCCACCTGTCGAATCTGATAAAAGTGTTTTATTTAAATTTCTGTAGCTTGCGACTCAAAAAAGAACAGAGCTGCATTTGTGTCTTATTAAAAGAAATTTATAGTTCGAATATAGTTGCTTGATTGACCTCGGTCACTGGAAGGATAACTGGTTCGAATGCAAAAATGAGTCCCCTCAGAATTAAACGTCTAAAGTACTTTTGGATTTAGCCGTTTCATTTGGAATTAAATATTTGAGTTTTATGAGATTTCAGTCTTCTGTGTCTTTTTATGTGACTTTATTAGTATTTGTCTTGACATTTCATTTTTTTAATCTTTAATCGCCGTGGTGGTCACCGGTGACCGACAAACAATAAATTTTCTATTGTGTCTGGTTTTGCGGCAGTCAACGTGTAAATATAGCTCTATATGTTATAGTTACTAATACTTAAAAATAGATAAGATTGTAAAAAGGGTAATAATGTTTTTTTTTTATCTACAACGAAAGTTTTGATATTTCTTTGGCGTATTTCGTCCCACTGACTGCTGGGCAAAGCTCTCCCGCAAACCCTTACATACCTACATCTCGAACATTGACAGTATTCTACAGTTTCCTATCGCTTTCAAAGACTTTAAAATCATCTGCTCAATGTTTCCTACCCTACGCAGCTATCTGTGTTCAAGTACCCAAAACGTAGCTAACTTTAAATAATTAGAAAGATAGATAAATAGATAATACTTTAATAGCAACACTATAAAACATAAACATGAACAAAAAATAAATAATTTGCAAAGTTACAATTTGGCAGTCTTATCGCTCTCAAGCGATTTCTTCCAGACAACCAGTCAGATGGAGAGAGCTAATAAACTGTAAGATCAGAGATGAAACTATTAAACATAGTAGAATAATCTGTATTTTATAAATGAAGCAAAATAATAATAATAATGATACGGCACGTATTGTCAGGAGGTTCCTCACTCTGCAGCCCTGACCACCGGTAGCTTGGGCCCTGCCCCGCTGCTGGATTAGGTTTTATAATGTTTTATTGTTTGTATATTAAAATATTGTAAAAATCTAGTTTTAAGAAAGAAAATAAATAAAGAGAATAATGATAAATATATATATAAGTAAACCTACTTAAACATAATAGTAGTCTCAAGTAGGAAAGTAGCGGATATGGCAGTAATACATTATCAAATGTTTTGATAATTGAAATGAGTCATTCATATATATATCATTACGAGGACTAAGGACGTGTATCGCTTACTCCTTAATAGCTTGTGACCTAACAAATAATAGTTCTATAAATTGACCAATAAATAATAAAACTGTTTTAAGTTTTACGATCACAATAGAACGTAGTGCAAGGTGCGTAAGCGCACGTGCCGCGCCCGCGGCTCCACAACTGCATCTTCAAATTCAAATTCGTGTCATACATTTTTACGTTTCAATATCAGAAAATGAACTCTAAATGTGTTCACATAAAAGCGATTTAAATAATAACGATAAAGGAAATGTATATTCAAAATAATATCACCTCGGGGTTAACGATTACCGGTGCGCGCATGTGCCACAGATGGTTGAATAAACCGACATTTGTTTCCGCAGTGATATCTGAATTAATGGCGATACGAAATGCTCGAAAGGTGCTCATTACCATGATTTATGTAAGACATACCTGCGAGGCTCTATTGTACTGATTAGGATAAATTATTAGTTTTCGAATATACTTTGTTAATACGCTTTACTGGTATCTTTAGAGCTGTACAATATTTTGACAGTAGACGTTTATTATTCGTCTCAAGACATAATTGAGATATTTTTATAAAGATAATGGAGAACTTCAAATAGATATTTTAGCGTAGAATTATTTATTATACTCGTAGACAAAATACAGACCCGGCATAACAAATTCGTTTTCTTAGATGTTTATCTTATAAATATTGATAGACTTGATATATCATTCATAGGACCAGCGTAGAACCAGTGTACAACAATTATAACCTCAAACATTTCTAGAAAATTCCTGGTCATTATTAATGTTCCTGCCTTTGTTCAATATTCATTTCTATCTCGACTTGTCCTAAGACTGTTTCTTTTACAGACAATCGTCCCCCTACTCCCATCGATACCTGATCTCCACATCTCCCTATAATTCCCACATTTCGGGACCTAAACGTGAATATTCCCGGAGATTCCCTATCCCACAGTGTCCAGCACCAATGTGCACTAGACGTAGCGCCGTCCATCTCGCGGCTCGCCGCTCACTGAGTACATTCCCGTGTAAGTTTTTACACCTATTATTTTATGTGTCGGCGAGTAAAGTTTGGTACGTGAGTTATAAACTCGCTCGCGCCTCTCTCGCCCCTACTTTATAGGTATTAACGACTTGTCCGAGAGTTTTCTTATAAATAAATTTGAAGGGTAACAAGGCTCGCTTTTGTCGGATTAGTAGAGTGGATCTTGTTACACTTTGTTGCGTAGTGGATCTTTTTTGTAGGCAGGAAATTCATGAGCGATATGCCCTTTCGTGTGTTGGGTTATAGTCGCAGGTATAGCCAGTTTCTGGTGCGAATGGATTATTCGCTGTTGCTACGGTCATGAAATAACAACGTGTGCGATGTACACTCACGAAATATGATCGTAGACTCGTCGTATATTGCCACGAAGCATTAGGTGTGTAGCTAACTTGCTACACCGTAAAAGTAGGGTATTTGTTTTACCATTAACATTTTAGCCTTAACTCTGTATGTGCAAAACTCCAGCAATATTGACTAAAGGTAGCCTCTTCATTTGTCAATAGCCCGGGGAACACGATAAAGACTTGTTACGCGATTAATTATCTATTTATAAACAAAAGAGTCATCATCAGCTCATTTATGTCCCCACTGCTGGGGCACGAGCCTTCCCTATGGATGGATAGGGAGAACGGGCCATACACCACCACGCGGGCCCAGTGCGGATTGGCGGCTGTTAACGACTGCTAATGCAGCCGGGACCAACGGCTTAACGTGCCTTCCGAAGCACGGAAAACAACAAAAGAGTATTTATAGAAAATCCAATCGAATACTAAGAAACAAAGCCTACCAGACAATTTACTTTGAATATTGAAAATGGAACCTAAAAAGGTTGTATTACAAACTTAGTCTACACCTACTCCACTGTAAAGGAGTCTCGAATCAGAGGATCACGTGACATTAGACTATAACGCGTAGCTCGACTATAAAACCGGGACATATAGAAGTTAAGAGCACTTCACTGAAATATCAGAGTAATAAAGTAAATGCAGTACGGGACGTGCCTCCTGGTGTTGCTGGCCAGAAAAAAACTTGTTTCAATGACGTATGCGTGAAAAGTAAAATCATTTTGCCGTAGTACGAGGCAAAATGATAAGGACGTATTTTGTATATTTCTCTTTTTAACAGTTTGCTGTTTCCTATACCTATTTGACCTTTTTATTCAGTACGGGTACGTGACTCTTGGTGTTGCTGGCCAGCAAAGCTTGGTCCACGACGTAATGCGCGAACACGAATAACGTAAGATTCTAAGTCTTCATTTTGACGTATTTGGTATCTTGTATTTTTACAGCGAGTAGATCTGTATAAAGTGTTTCATTTCAATGTGACTTATTTTGTTTATATTAGCCTTATATCAAATAAAAAAATTCTCACCCAGGAAAGATTACGTATATCTTTGAAAAATATTAAAAATTACAACAATTACCTTTAATTTAACATCCACATTCATTCTACTAATCAAGTAAATAAAATGAAAGTCCCCAACAAACACGCGAGTTACGTGACCATAATTCAACAATAGATATTCTCGGAGCGGGGTATTATTACCAACAAAAGTCAATTTATGAGTGCACTCTCAAAGTTTCAAATATCCTTAATGGAGCAAGAGTGAGCCGTTTTACATCTCCCCCCACAAACTGCATTATAATGTCTCCGCCGAAAATAACCGCACATAAATATAAAACAATGTGAAACCACTTAAAGCGAATAAAATACACGTCGTCTCAGTAAAATGAATTTATTAATAACGGAGACAATGAACGTCTGAAACAAACGCTTCACTTTTTGTATTTTTAATTGTCCTCCGGTCGACAGCGAACACGCATTAGAGGCACCGAAATAAACTCTGGATCATATTCGACAGTCGCGCGGCGCACGGGCATCGGCTGCGGCTGTGGCGGCCACTGATACGAGTATTGTCATTCGCGGCCGCTGTCATGCGAGCAGGCAGTAAAGTTGTCATTAATTAAAAATATTTTAGCAATCTCCGACTTGCGCCGACGCAATTATTGAATTGTAATTTCACGATGTGTCGCATATAGTAAGTAGGAGCGAGCTCTTAGATGATATCGCGGACGTAATTAAAAATCTTGTCGTGACATTCAGAGCCGCGTCCCGCCTCCGCACTCCTCCAGCTCCTCAATATTGTTGCCGATTGAATCGCAATTAAATGTAACGAATCAAACTACACTTTATTAAGAGGGGCCGATAGCTCAGAATGGTCGGCGTATCGACTCCAAGAATCGAACGTGCTCCCGTCGAAATGCCAACCATTTTATTTATTCGCCTTAATTATGTATCTTGTCTTAATTTACGATTGGATCATACGATAATCTGTAACGTAATTTATTATAGATGCCTAGGTATTCCAACCGTTTCCATAACGAGATTTAGGATTACACGGGATGATGCTGCGTTCGACTGCGGTCGCCGAGATTAAAATATATTATCGACATCCATTCGCATAGCATATTGCAATTAAGTGAACGCTCGGATAGCAGCCGGCGGGAGCGCGGGCGATGCGCGCGCTTCGATAGTGTCATCGCGTTTAATTTTGTTATGTGTCGATGGCATGACGGCCGACGTCTCGATACGACCACTGTTCGCAGATAGCCCTTAATGAAAGTAATGGAGGTTTATTAACGATACCTGGACATCTCTTCTCGCGAATGCATATAGGCAGTTAATAGACGCGCATCGGCAAAACGTGCGAGGGAGAACAAAGAAAGCAACATTTGCTAATTGCGGTTTTGCTCGTGTCGTGCGCTCGGGGGCTGGATCGTGAGCTCCGGAGATATGACGATAACACATTCATAAATAATTAGAGCGAAATTTTCTCATTTGTAAGACGACAGTCATGATATTTGGTAGCAGCCTGTGTTCTCAGAACAAGTAATCTAGATAAGTGTTTGTACGACACGCCTCGCACCCGCTCATTCCGCTAAGACCAGATATCGGTGTTCTGGTTTCGATGTCTAGTGTTAACTGGACGCTTTACACTCTTCGTTAAATAAGCTTCGTAAAAAAATCCAAAATTATTAATTTCCAAGATTCTATAAACAATTTAAAAAATATATAAATTGCTAGAACATTTCTAAATTAACAAGTTATTAAAATTAAGATTGTAAGTTAAACTAAACTAATATAATATGTAAATTATAAATAAAGGCTTGTTTAAATGTATCAAATTAAGGTCAAAATATTGTCTCGGACAACTCACCTCACCAGAGTTTAGTGACGCACTTACAACAGTACGTATAGTGACGCTTATCGTTTGATAGTCATAAATCCTGCATTTATTGTAGGTATCCCCTTATTCTATACACAATAAAGAACTTAAAAACAAAACATAATCTCAAGTACCATAAGTACTTACATATCAATTGTGTCTATTGAAATAAAGAACAATGTAAAAAGGCAAACGTAAGGCGACGTCCACGGAGCGTTTGTGGGCTCGGTCACGGTCGGCGTCGCCGCTCGCCATGCCGGGGTTCAAATTTCCACTTCCGCCGCGAACAATCGATATTGTTATCGCTGACTCTTCATTATAAACCAAACAAAAACAAATTAACAATTATAAAAACGGTGGAACGACCGAAAAAAGTTTAGACGTCAACCGAATCAACATGGCCGCATTTAATATACAAACCAACTTTGACCTTTATGTCGAATGTGGTAAGAGTGAGTCGCGAACAGCGCCACTGTTACACCTAACTCACATTTTGTAATAAGGCCATCGATCGACAATACAAACGTTTTATTTCCCTAAATCGTGGAGCATCGGATTGTGTGAGTCGTAAATCATCCGGAAGATAAAAGGTTTTAATTGATAGAAAAAAATCGCAATTCTAATGTTGCTAAGTTAGTGCTCCGTCACTGTGTAGATTAGAAATTCAGCCGTAACCAATCGTCGTAACATTTATTAGTTTCCGATATCAGAGTGATGTGTGTTTCAAATCACTACTGAATTGAATGTTTTAAGGTCGACAGACACCATCCAATTTGTCAATTTAACGACCCACGTATAAAGCTGTGGCAAGAACTTGTGTGTCATGATTATTTAAAGAATTTTGTAGCAGATGCTTCTTGCAAGTTATTCACTTACTATTAGAGTTGAAGCTGTGCTAAAAATTATGAGAAATTTACTATGATGTCAAAATGATGTGTGAATTTTCAGATACAATTGACTCGCTAGTTGGTTGAAGCACCGGTCCCAGATCTAGAAGTCAAAATAGAAGATCGAACCCGGCGTTCGATTTCTAAGGGGAATACACATTGTACTCGGTTTTTCTGCGCTGTATAATTTTAGAAAAAACAAGCAAATTTTAAGTAACTAGCAATCAAATGAACTGTAGGTACCTGCACCACTGATAAATTACTAATCAGTAGGTAGGTAATTTAAATTAAATTTTTACGACTAGGACGGACGGACGGATTTGGTTGTCCTCATATATTATTAAGAGTACCTTATACGAAAAAAATGAAAATATTATTAATGGTGCATAAACATTGTAAAATAAAAAAATATAACTCAATTTTTAATCACTACTTACAAAGCAAGAGCTTTACTAATATTGTTGCTATTTAAAACAGTTCAGACGGGAAATCATTACTTTTGGTCTCTTTTACACACATACAATTAGATCAAGATCAATCACTGTAAGTAACACTGCCGCTTTCAGAAGCTTCTAACACAAAACTAGATGAATAATTAAAAAGTAACAGTAATAATTACGGGAAGAAAGAAAGCCAAAAATACCGTTCGCCTAAATCTCATTAAACAATCTGCTAAAAAAAATCGTGGCTTCTTCGTCGACGAAGCGTCGTCGGTTCGCTTTTTATATAAAAATGGCGATCTCATAAAAACAAACAATCTCTGGCGCATAAATTAAAATTTCCGCTTGCCGATGCTAGTGACAAATCAAGCATAAATACGGCTGGGGGAGTGAATTGATGAAAACTCCGGCGATCAATAAACTCTGTTATTGTTACCAATGACTATGCTCACTGATACTGTTTTTGCTTATAACTTTCTATAAATTAAACGATTTATGAAATTGTCGAAACGGTTTGCGCGTTTGGGTTGTGATGTTGCAAGTTTCGCAATGCCGGATCATCGGATGGGTGACGAAATTAAAAATATCAAGAGCTCCTCCGAAGTTAGCAGTCGTTTAAACCCATATTGGGCCAACATGGTGAATTATGGCTCGATCTCCGAATAGGCTAACTGAGTGGTAGAGCCACGTTGCGTTACAGCACGAAATGGGCCGGCTCGCCCGGCGTAATACCACCCTCGCACAGAATATCGGCGTGAAACAATGGCACTCGTCCGGTGAGTGAAAGTACCGGAAGCCAGTCTCTCACTCCTCCTCCCTCCCAATTCCTATTCCCTCCTCAAGATTCAACTCCTTGGAACCGCATCTGCGATTACTTTGGTTTTGCGGGTGTCCATGGGTGGCGGTGATTACTTTCCATCAGGTGACCCGCCTGCTCGTTTGCTTCCTTTTAGCATAAAAAAAAGCTATTTGTTGTCCATCAATCATCATCATATTATAAACAACATCAGTTTGTTGTTGTTTATAATACTAATACAGACGATGTCTAAATATGAAATTAATAAATTGTTTTTGTAGTTAATACCAGTAAGTGGTAGACTCGCACAGAATTTGTCTAGGTGACTACAACCCTCATTCCTATTTTTACCGCTAATCATGTATGTCCTGTGTTATTGTGAGCTGGTTCAGAAAGTATGAGGTTCACTGGGCCTAGAGGCAAACTAACTAAGGCTTCTGAGTCATCAACATGCAAATCAAATCACATCAAATAATTTATTTTGCACACTGTTAAACAGAGAAGGGATACAAAAAAAGAAGCATAAAGATATTAAGGTGAGCAGTGAAACAGTGGCAAAACAGTTTCCGGTTCAGCATGTGTCACGACATTAGCAAAGCCATCGCCGTGACGCTGATTTTCAGACGGAGGCCGAGCTGCATTCGTAGGAATTGTTCCATGCATCAATGAATTATTGTAATTTGTATTGTATAAATTAATAATATGTTAAATGTGATTAGTGAAACTAAACAAGTAATTTGGTTGGTTGAATGATATATAAATGCAAAATGTCACATAAAAAATACGGTAAATTGGGTCAATTTAAAAATGATACTATTTATTTTATATTATACTAACTTAAAATAGATGAATTGTACATACATTGTTGATACATTGAAGAAGGAAATCTTCCTAATATTTGGCAACGTCATGGAGTGATTTTTTGCATCTTAAGCAGGTGTTTCTTAAATCTACTTCTGAAGGTAAACTTGCATTCAGTTTGTCTTATTGGCGATGGAAGGTTGTTCCAAGATTTTTTTGCCAAATTTCGGGAACTACCCTATGACATGACTAGCTTCCAAGACGCACCCCTAGTGTTGTACCCAGAGCGTGAGTGTGCCCAGGTCAATTTATTGAACAAATATGTATTTAGGAGCACCACTTAAAATTACGTTGAACAACAAACTTGCCAGATGAAGATTGCATCACGCCCTCATCTTTAACATGTTAACCTCATTAAGAAAAGGTGTTATATGCGTTCTCGGTGGCACGGTAAAGCAGGATACTGCTTTACCGTGCCACCGAGAAGTGCAAGATATTGCACAAGCATTCTGTACACGCTGCAAGATTTTTTGCGAAACATGTAAGTATACTTATGATGTTGCAGATATCAATGGGCTGTGGTGACCGCTTACCTTCACGCGTAGGCAGTATTTGTGGACTACTAAAATCAATTCAACTCAATTTGAAGCCCGTATTGCCCATAATACTTACTCATCATCATCATCACATCATCACCAGCTCATGTTATGTCCCCAATGCTGGGGCATAAGCCTTCCCTATCGATGGATAGAGAAAACGGACATAAACCCCCACGCGGGCCCAGTGTGGATTGGTGGTTGTTAACGACTGCTAATGCAGTCGGGACCAACGGTTTTACGTGACTTCCGAAACACGGAGAAGTTTTTTTTTAAATTTTGATTATCCATCCGATGACTGGCCTTTGCGAAAGTTGCTTAACCTCAGCCATCGCAGAACGGGCGCGCTAACAACCTTATGCACATAGGGAACCTGCAATTCTAATAAACTAAACGAAATGGGAATAAAGAAACTCAATACCAGTGAATTTAATTAGACTCTAATAAACTATAGATAAATAGAAGCGTCTGAATGTACTGCCTATCAATTACTTTAGTACACGTCATATTCATTTGAAAGTGCACTTGGCTTGATTAGTGGAATGCTCTTTAAGGCCTCACCATTACAATAAATAAGGACCAGCCGAAACGACTCCAAGTGTTAAGTGACTGGTGGTTATCAAAAATTACTAGATAAGGTAGACAAAGCGCGCTGGTGACTTATGAAGTGATTAAAAGAATTTTCGGTACAGGCAGCAAAGAAAAAATATAAAAAATTAAATATTTTTTATTTTACACTTAATAAGTGAGTAGCTATATCTATTTATTTGGCACTGGCAAACTGAGCATACAGCATTAAGCCATTAAATAATTTTAAAAAAATATTGAGCATGATGGTGTGCAATGATTGAAGTGTGCAACGGCTGTATGTTTTAAGTGCGATTTTGGAAGTTATTTACTACTAGCACTTTACTCGCGTCTTTGTCCGCGTGGATATGAGATTTTAGACATAAACTCTTTTTTTTTAATATAGCCTATGTTACCCGCAAAGCATGTAACATTATACCAGAGAAAGAATTTTTGAGATTGGACTAGTAGTTCCAGATATTACCCTTTTCAACAAACAAAGTCACAAATTTTACCTCTTTATTAATTACTAGGTATATCGTGTCGCTGACTTTTTTTCATCATTGGATGACTAATATTTTGTGGTACATTATTTTCATGTGTAGTTAACCGTTTGGTCAGCGTACGCTGATAAAGCAGCTAAGCGGCACTATTTCTTCCGATTTGATTTACAAATTTTGCGATTACGAATTGATAAGTACCATTTATCATAATTAAATATAGCCTATGTTACCCGCAAAGCATGTAACATTATACCAGAGAAATAATTTTTGGAATCGGACCAGTAGTTCCAGAGATTACCCTCCGCAAACAAACAAACAAAGTCACAAATTTAACCTCTTTATTAATAGTAGGAATAGATGAACTATTGCAGTTAGCAACTTTTCACAACGAGTGACCAAATCAAATAATCTCAAACTCCTCCGTGCTTTGGAAGGGAAGTTACAATAATGCATATATGCCAGCCTAGTGGTAATAACCAGATCTCCTCATGCGTTGTTGTTGCCCAGAACCAAGATATTAGGATTGATGATGTTATATTAGACTAAGTAGAGACAGCCGTTGTTTATTGGGAGTGAATCAAAAACGGATTTTGCCTTGCTAAAAATAGCCACAATAAAATGCGGTAATAAAATTTAAAACCTGTTGAAAAGAGGTCATAGTCTACCTACCTACCGATGTCTACATTCTGTCTAGTGAATTAATCTTAATAATAAACTCTTTAAGTGAGCTAATTATGATATGTTAAAAGTCTAATAAAACCGCTATTTAAGACAAAATATGTACCTAATACGAAATATATTTTTCAAATGGATGTCGGTTGTACACACAATGGAAGGTTTTATAGCTTTTATATAGTTTTTATTAACTTAGTATGATAATATTGATCCAGTTATTGGATTCAAACTTACGTAAGAATGAGAAACTATAGTTACTGTCAAAAGTTAGAACGAGAACAAGAGTCAACTCTTGTTCTTCTCACAGATAGCGGGATGACCGTCTATCCAAATTAGTTTAAGCTCAGAACTTAGCTACTAGTAAGTAGTGCATTGTTAATAGAGTGAAATTATTAATAATACATTATTGTATATTTCATTGATTTTGGAATAAAACCAAAAAAGTACTTTACAAAATATTTTTAGTTAATCAAGGTAATCTCTTTACCCTACTGGAGTACTTGTACTTTAATTATTATAGGAGTCTACTTCCTTCCAGATTTTATAGGTATGTTCTACATTATGAAAACCCAAAACATTCCATAAAAAGATATTTGCTTTAAAAGCTTCTATAAGTAGTGTAGGACGCCCTCAGACTAGGTGGAGCGACGATCTTCGCAAGGTGGCTGCCAAGAGCTGGATGAGAGTAGCCGCGGCTCGTGCTCGGTGGCGTGCACTTGGAGAGGCCTATGTCCAGCAGTGGACTAGTATAGGCTGATGATGATGATGATGATGATGATGATGATGATGATGATGATGATGATGATGATGATGATGATGATGATGATGATGATGATGATGATGATATAAGTATGCCGACTTACCAAAACTGTCAGAGATACTATCTAAATGTATTTCGAAAAGTCAAACATTAATAAGCTTACGAATCTTATTTTGAGCAATATCAAGCTTACAATGTCCATGATAAAAGTCACTTCATAGCGTTAAAACTGAAACAACCTTCCTGAACTCTAATTAAATGTAAACAGGTACGGTACGGTGCCTGTTCCTATTTTCATTTGCCAGCTCATAAAGTAACAAGAAATATTACGTTTAGAGACGACGACTAGCTGCATTGTTAAATAATTTACAATGTTATTTGGCAGCAAGCTATGGACTTTGTCTCTGGATGATACTAAAATCAATTGCAAGGATTATTATTAAGTTATTTTTTGTAAAATGAGGAATTTCATTAGATATAGTTTATGTAAGTAAGCATTTATAGAAAGTCAGAGTGATAGGCTTTATTAACTTTGTAACGGAAAATATTGTTGATCTATGAAAAAAACTTTCTTAATAAAGTTTAAACTTCCATATAATACAATTTAAACACTATCAACTGCCCTAGTTGCCTGGAAGACATTGTTTTCTAGCGATAAGGCCCCCATTTGTACCACTTCTTGTAATGTCCTCTGTACCTATATATTTTTGTATGGTGTACAATAAACTATATTTTCATTTTCATTTAAGTACAATCACGAAGCTTAACAAGAAAAGTCATTCTCAGTTTCACGGTCGCTTAAAGTATTCCCGCACTATCGGTACTGCGCGGGCGCCAGCCTATTACGCCGATAGCCGCAATCTGGCAACAGCCGCGTGACATCTTTATGATGCCTCCAAATCCATTACTAACGACACCTTTTTAGTTACCAGATATCGGCCACAACGCGTGAACAAAACGCTTCATGTCAATGGCACCTGTTTTGTTTACGAAGCGTGCGTTTTGTTATTTGTAGCAACTTTTTTTGTTGATACTCTTATTTTGCAACTGTGTAATTTATGTAGCATTGATACATTATACGAAATGTAATGCTAGGATTCTTCTCTAATATTGCTAGGATTCTTAGCATTCTTCATGAGCCCACGGTAAGAGGACATCTTTAATTTAAAATTTGTATTTTTTTCTGTTAGTTAGTTATTAATGTTGTGTATATTTATTATCAATATGCTCCTTAATATAACAAATACGAAATATATTGAGTTGAACTTATCAGTTACCACATTCATTATAAGTAATACTTGGAACGTACTAATGAATTTCTAAATTCGAGATGGGAGGCCACTATAAATTACTAAAAATAGTTTTACCACATTTTTAATGACAATGTTAAACTGTTAATTAAGTCAATTCTATTCAATAATACAAAAAAAAATGCATACATTATTCATATTTTTTATTAGCTGTTATATTTTTACGATCCATTAATATACGAGATCTTTCTACTTTGATGGATATTTGATACCACGTTCTATATATAATTTAATTTAAAGCAAATATAATCTCGTTTCTGTTTTAATTTTATTATCAATTGCGCCGTGTATTCTTATTAATACCGTTACATTATTAGGGTAGGTACTGAATTAAAATGTAAATTAATTTATTTCATTATTAATAACTATAGACAGTTTTTTTTTATAGACTGTTGTAAAATTGTAGTATCTTTGACATAATAATCTCTCAATAATATATAATAAATTTAATTCAAACCAATCCAATACTATTGATGCCCATAAAAACACTGAAGCGAACTGAGGGTGTCTGCCAGAAATTATATCAATACGTTTGAACGGTTCGCGGTACAGATACTACGCGTTATGAGCGCATAAATCTCAGACCTTACACCGATTGCTCGGGCCAGCTATATACTACCCAACATATACCCGACCACCTAACATACACCCAACTACTAGCGATATACTGCAGCAGATGATTCTAGAACTAACCGCCGCGAATTCATTACATTAAGTATAAGTTTTTTATTCGACAGAATCGGCAAATGTTATCCGTCTGATGGTGATCCGTCTGATGGTGAGTGGTCATCGTAATCTATAGTCACTTGTTATTTTCTAACTAGCTTGTTTTAGTGTTCCAAAGCACAAAATAGGAAGACCCAGAAGGTAAGCTTAAGACGACACCTCGCTTTGTGAACATTCAAAAAGGCTGATCCTTACTGGAGCTATCATAAGGTCAAAAATACGTAGCGCCTGTGACTATCGAGATCGCAAATTAAAAAAATCAAAATAATCTTTTTTTTTAATTATTGGTTTTAGTTATAAAAATATGCAGCTACTAAATTACGACTATTGATGTTATTAATATATTTAACTTGTTTCCAAGCATATCAACTAAGTAATTCTGTTGTAATTTGAACAATAGTGTTTTTTTGTGGTGTTTTCGAAAATAATTATGATCTAATCCAAATTATACAATCGTGTATTTGAGCAAGCAAAATCAAGATAAAGACATGAATTTATCTATATCAACATTTCAGATTTGTGAGTCACATTATAGTCTTAAAGTATTCGCCGAAAGTTGGTGCATTTTTCAGTGTGTCACCTTAATAGATACTGCGCTCGAGCAACGCACACATAGACAATCTCTCACGGACACGGCACCTCGCAACATCTGCGCTCGGACTGTTCCGAGCTGTTCCGAGATCCGTGTCCGTGTGTGTTTTGTATGAAGATTACTTTCTGCAGTTTCCTTATTTTGTTACCAAAGGTAGTGCTAATCTGACTCGTGCGTTGCTAACCCTGAAGCTTTAGTCATTCTACATTTGTGCCCAGTAATTTTAGTTACTAAACGGTAGACAAACAAAACCGTTATTTTTGTTAAAATTGATAGTGATTTAAATGCTAGTCAACTCGTTAATCTGGGTCAGGAAAAGGCAAATTAATAATTAATTAACAGACTTCAAAAACGATAAGAAATCTTATGAAACCCAGATCTATTTCTAGTTCTCTTAGACCGAACATTGTTTTATTTGGCGTTAGCATTTTTATTGTTCAATCAGTCTATACAATCTGAAAAGACATCACGTTTTCTTATTTTGTTAATTGAATTACTTATACGTTAGTATTAACGATTGCCTCCATTTGTAGTGGTAGGAAACGTGTTTGTTACTTTAAGCAAACACGGTGTTGCATAATGTAATTTACACCAAGTATTCATGCGAAACAACTACAACCGTCCACATAATTGACGCCTCTACCAAAACCATAGTGACACCTAACAAAATAGTTATAATGGAACATTTACCTACTTCCATAGACAAATTAACATAAATCACTATTCATGATGGATATTTATGTAGAAACGCCGGTATCGTATATCAAACCTGAACTAATGGTAGTAATCGATTGATAAATTATTGATTAGCTGATAGTCGAAAATGATGGGTGTGGATCAGACGTGAGGAGCTTGGAAAGCCAAAACCACAGAGTAACTTGTTTGCAGTCTTTGAGAGATTTTATTTTCAGCAATTCTGCTGGTTCTGCTGGTTTGGGTATGAATAGCAAAAACTTCATCGGGTATTACGCTCAACGTTATTAAAAAATATACCAATAACTAGTACCTATGACAAAAACTAAACCGTCTTGAAATAGTTGACGCTTTTATTTTAGTTTAAAAAATTGGATATGATAGATTTTTGCATAATTAAGTAAACCCGGATAATTTGCTATATATTGTATTTTTAATGAACACCACTAAAACTCTGCTAGGAAATATTTTAGAATATTTTACATTATGCTACGAAAAACTATTACGATTATCTAGAATTTAGTATGTGTTTACAAACACTCACGCACTTCCTTAAAATAAGCATTTTTGTTAAAAAAATGTATATAGTGCACCTAATTTAATTATAAATAGCAAAGATACATTACCTATATTACGCACTTTTACAACGAAATACATTATAATCGATGCGATGTAATTTGGTACATTAATAATATATTTTTGCAAACGAAAATAAAAACTTTAGTCTCAATTCACCTTAGAAAAACAAGATAACAGATATCATACACCAACACGTGCCTACTGAGTTCGCTACTCTGTGACCAATCGTAGTATTTCCCGACAGATATGAGCGAGCCAGCCGGTTATATTTTATCGGAAGTAACGGCTCCTAACGTACAGCCAATTTCATAATGCCTCGCCCGCCACGATGTGCCTCACTTATCAATTTGATATCTCGATTGGGGCAATAATGCGATGAATCGATGCTCTACTGACTGTTAAAGAACTCACTCGGATGCGGACGGTCGATAGGACTAGGGTACCTATAATGGAAGGGTAACTTCGAAATGTTGTCTAAGTATTTAATCAACAATACGCTTAATGGTTATGAAAAAGGTTTAATTAATATTTGTATTTTAAATACGACGAAAAGAAGAAAATACAACTGCTATAGAAAACACGAATATTTTATACCCATTAAAGTTATCGTAGTTAATGATTTATTTGAAATCATCCCGGTTTGTTTAGATCTAAAATCTTATTACATACACAACATACTTTACAAATAAACAAACATATGAACTTATCCTCGGTAGCTGTTATAATAAAGGCAACTGTAAAACAGACTGCTCACTCTGTCAAATAAGTCATCAGTGCGTCAGTTAACTCAATTACACTGAGATCAACACACGGCTACCGTGCATGATTAACAGCCGTCTATGACATAGCAAAGAGCACCCAAAAACGACAAGTATACAACCCAAAATTGCTCAACCCACAATTCTCTCTGTAATCCACCTCCATAAATCATTTAATAACACAAACGTACAGCCACACACTGAGCTATTCCTTCCGTTGTTGGAGTTATGATGTACGTACCGTATAAACAAAAGACAACTTTAAAGAATAACTATTAAAGTTACCTTTGCAGTGAAGTTCGATATGAAGTTGAGCTTTTTGAAAAGTAATAACAAAGTGTTCTCTGTTTGAAAAGTAACATGTACCATAAAAGTTTGTTGGAAACAGTGCCTTGCGGCCTCATCTCTTCCCGTTGTTTAGGGGTAGCCTAATGGCTTATCCGCGGGTCGGCGCGGTTGTCACGAGCCCACGTCAACCCTTGACATCTCGGATAAGTTTGACAGATCATGCATGAAAATGATTTAGAGCACGTGTTTAGACATCCGCATCCCATTTTAGTCAGCCGAAGACATGTTTACGATCGCTCAATTAAATTAATGCAACATAAAATCCAACGACACTATACATATTTTAAAGATATGACGTGAAAATATCACATTTCACCAACATTAATATCAATAACGGCCATCATCGTTCAAATTATCAACCCATCTTCTCAGAAATATAATATGGGACGTGTAGTAACTTTATATCATCCACTAATAGAGTGTGTGTGTAACGTTGACAAAGCGTTGACCTTTCAATCAACGCAAAACAAATATTAGCATATTAAAAACACGAGTTGTATAGGACGCGAGTCGGAAAGTGGTCGTTAAATTTGGACAGAGGCGGGTCGTAAAAATAAAATATTAATAATTAGCGGCAGAAGGTTAATAGTCCATTAGGAGCCTGTTCGTTTACACCCGGCGGCCGGCGCGGCGTCTCGCGGCGCGCGTCGCGTCCCCGACACTTTGACGATCATTGTCACCGACATCATAATACTTTTACTATTTTTAAACACTTATTTTAAAAGCTACTAAAACCTAATGAGTGTAAATTTGCAACAGACTGTATTCAACGTGATGTTTTAATTAAAACAAACTGATTGTAACTTAGAAATGAATGGAACTTTGTTCTCGTCAATCTCATTGGTTACCCACTTTAGTAGTTAAGGATTCCAGGTGAAGTACGCTTTCACCTTCGGTTTATCATCTCTTAGCATCTGGTGAGATGATGGCCAAGAGCGTAGGTAGTAGTAGAGAGGAATAAAATAAAATAAAATAAAAACACTTGTAAGATCCTGGGACAAAAGTAGTTCTTTGAAAGTTATTGTGATCGCTAAAGTAGATATTGCTACAGTAACTGTCGTCATATTTAATTTATCACGATACTCGTAATACCTAATAGTCATATTTCACCATTCTAAATGACCGTTCACAAAAAACAAAGTGCTAGTTCGAAAAATTAACGCACGCTCCAATGACCATTGTTTAAAAACTATAACAAAAAGAATCTCGTAATCAACGAGGTGATCTACTTCCCAAAGTCGCAATATTAAATCGTACAAAAAGATCGTTAATAATTAAACCACCGGTGCTTTCATCGGGCAGGTGCGCCGTCCCCAACAAAGCCAACAAGAAAAAAACTATAAAAAGAAAGAGAAAAACACAAAAACTATACCGTCACGTCGAATGTAAAAACAAATTATCGAAGAAATAAAGATCGAGGAAGCGTCACAGTTGACTGTCCCAACAGATTATCCACAGCTCTATGACTCGATTTGTTATAAAATCTCGCTAGTGACGGAAACAGTCCTTGGCTGTTTGATTTTCTCAATAATTATTCGATACAAAAACGACGGAAATTGAATGCTTTAATCGATTCCGCGCCGCACCTCACAGTGACTGAAATTATATGACGAAACGAATCGAGTCAACTTTGTTTAGAGTATTGTTACGCGACCTTCGCACCGGCGAAAAATAAAAACTAATACAACGCGTTATTGTTTCAATCCCGTCATTATAATCGGCAATGAGGAAGTTAATTCACTGTTTCAAGGTGAACAGTAGCTAATTTCTGTGGTTTTTACTAAAGCTAAATTAGTTTGTAGGTAATAAACAAACTTGAATTACTTTTCAATTACAATCACACGGTTTTTACCTTAATAATTTTTAAGTGTATTTTTTAACTCTTTATTTATATGCCATTTATGGGACCCTGCAAAGAGTTCGAATTGAGATATAAAATGTTGTATAAAGATTGTCTAATGAGAAGCTTTTTTTCTTAAAAGCTTTCAGAAGTTTCTGCTCCACATTCGTTGGTAAAACATTTTTTTTCTGCCGAGAAAATCCACGCCTTATTAATTTTAAATCCGTACAATATTAGACCGGAGTGGACTGCAGACTCTTTGAGCATACTTTGTATACAAATTGCATTAGACACGCCACGTATGAAGTGTACCTCGTGTCCGCATTAAAAATTAATGTGAGACGAAAAGATGGGGCCACTCTGCAAAATTTATCTCACATCTCCACTCCCACCAATGACAAGAAAACTGTTACGGTTTGCAGCGGTCTGAGTGTACCATTAAAGATTCAGACGTCTTACCCACTTGTGTGAGGGATTGCCGCATATTCGCTTCTGGACAGCATTTATATTTCCTTTGCGATGTGTTACGCTGAGCGCTCCATCAAAAGGGAATTCCGAGTTTGATATCGCGTCGGGCGTGACTAGTGACTTGGCTCAGTGAATACCAATAGTACGCGCTGGGTAGACCTTTTTTGATCATAAATAAAATGAAAGCAGTTTGTTACGATGTTCTAATACTCGTAGTATGTTATACATATAATATTGTACAAGTTAGGCAACAGAATCAGCAACGATTAGATATGTTGTTAGATAGGTAGGTATACATGATTACAAGCTACATTTTTCACTTTTTAAATATTTACTAAAAGTCTACAAACGAGCTGGCTTGAGCAGTCAGCGCCGTCAATGGACATCTCATAAAACCTCTTTATATTTCTAACACTGTAAACGAAAGAGAGTAAAATAATGTCTCTTGGTGGTTCTTGATTAGTACAAGGTCTCCCGCCGTAGTATTACGAACCGATGACGATGTAGTGACTTTCACAAGGATTCTATTGAACTCTAATGCAAAAAATAAGAAATTTGGTTATTTGAATATGAAAGTAACGTTGTTGCATCTAATAAGCCACACCGCTCGATGTATTACTGACCAACACCACAGTGATAATATACATGCCAAACCGGTTTACAATAAACCGGATGATAATGAGTTACCTCGTATGCAACCGTTTATGATTGATGACTTCCTATCATAAATTTCAATATGTCAATACAGTAATCAATGTTAATAATGCAATGGCGTTTCCTCAAATAATAGGGACAATGCTGACTTTCATTGTGACTATAATAGAGCCATCGAATCTAATATTTCCGTTGATTTCACAGTTCATTATTGTCAACTAAAAGTCCGCCAAAACGTCAGTCTAAATCAGCTCTCTTAATTTTTGTATTCATGTTCCCACATTATAATTTTTACTTCTTCTTTTTTTTCTTTTTCAGCGTGCAATCATCCACTGCTAGAAGTACGTTTCACCAATCGTTCTCCAATAAACCCTTTAATTTATTCATAATATATTCTTGGGGTATATAAAACGATGTGATGCCATGTTGTTTGTATCACAAATGTAGGTGTTTGCCCACCGGTTGCCACTGATCTTTGACAATACAATACTAGGTGCCTACCACAATGTCCGGCAAATCGTTACGACTCAATGCAGACCTCGACACAATACTTCAATGGAACCGTATTCTATTCCAGTAAACATACTAACAGATATATAGGTTTCCAACTGATTTACTGACTACCACTATTCAGTTTGGTAATAATTGGATATAACCATTCTCTAACAAGAATTTCCAACTTGAATCGGAATGGACATAAAAATAAAATGTACTACGAATAGATTTACTTAGACATATGTACAAACGCCCAGAAATTAACTAACTACGAGTTGCATAGTAACATGACAATAATTTTCTGTCTATTTTCATAAATTTTGTAGCATCGTTATGTTCCGAGAGAGTGCAATCGCCAATTCCTCGGTAGTTGGGTACCGGGTGAAATGGGCTTTCATCTACGATCTTATAGTTAATTCTTATAAGATACCATATGGTTTTATAAAGCGTTTGATAAATCTCTGTAGAAAAATATGACCAAAAAAAACAAAAAACTAACTTCAAAAAATATTATAGTTGCAATATACCAGAAGAGTTATTTTTAAATTCTAGAAAAAAAAAATATAGTAAAGGATCAATGGTTCTACGGGCACTCGTCAATAACAGCTATTTCGTGTCGTTTTTATTGTACACTTGATGAAACCATTAACCGTGCCTCACGCAATTTGGTATGTTAAGGTTCAACACCACAGTAATTTTAAGGTCGTTATTGTCATAAAGGATTCACCAGCCTATAAACAAACAAAATAAAAGTTTATGGCAGGTTAAGTTAAAGTTTAAATTGCATTTAGTGTTGTAGATATAGAAAAGAATAGGGACGCTATTGATGAAACGCTCGAGTTTTGACTCGATAGAGAAACCTTGATAAATAAATTACGTATAGGTAAATAAAAGTATATAGCCTATATACTGTCCCACTGCTGGGCAAAGGCCTCCATCATTGAAATCAAGTTATCGCTACAATTGATGGGTATTGGCTTAATAACCACGCTTGCCAATACGGGTTGGTGATCACAAACCCGGGCTATGCATCAAAAAATCCGAAACATGTCCGTACTGGGAATTAAACCCGGTACCTACGGTTATCGGCCTGAGCGCTTTGCCACTTGGCTACCGAAGCGTTCGAAAATTACGTATTTAAAAAATAATAGTAATAATTAGTAGCACTTTATATATTTTTAAGAGATTTTTAAGAGATCCTTGCGCTGATGTTGTTTAAAACTGATTAATTAAAAACTATACTATAATCTTGAAACAATAGTAAAGGTTCAAATAATTTTTATCGCAAATTTTGTTGCGAACAAATTACAAATATTTACAATAGTGAAGGAAAAATAACTTATTTTTTGTGTAATATTTTACTACTGCTATTTATTTGAAATATAATATTTAATTTTAATAAACCGCATGCCTAATTCTAACACGATAAATTATCGAGCGGTTTTAATTTTAATACTGTGTCGTGCGATTCCTGTATATGTCCCATGCGCACGCGCCGATCATCAGTATTGACAGATCGGGGTGGCTGCACATGGCGGCTTCCGTTTCATAAACTTTAATGGCGTGGTTGACCCTGCTTTGTTTGCTTTACTCACAACCGTACTATTCATAGTCGTTCCAGAGATTAATAGTTATAGCCCATTACAACATTTCACCACATTTTCAACAAAAGTATATATTTTTCTTAATACTACGACATAATGAACAAATCCTACGGAAATCAACTGTGTAATATTAAACAAACATCTACTACCCAACTGGTTAACTCGAACAATGAGTAAAAAACTTTATCATAAAGCGGAATATTTCAAACACGCTGTAAAGTTTTTTACAATTTCTCATTGAAACACCACAAGTACCAACATCATAACAGCCTTATCGAAAACATCTACGTAGTTTATAACCAGCGTGCCGTCCCACAGACGACGAGTCTGGCCACTGAAGTGAAAACCTGTTCCATAATTAAAACAAATGGGTTTCTTAGAAAGTGACGTTCAATAGTACACTATAAAATAATGTGTCCCACGTTATGGTTCCTTTAATTAACAGAAAATCTTACAGGCCGTGGTCCACAAATATCAGGCGGCTTAATCAGTGGATCACATCTCTTAATATACGGGCCGTCGACGAGCGAGATCTGACACGAAATTCCCTAAAAATAATATTTAAAATGGTAATGGGCCCCCGGGTTCATAAATTGCCGCGCCATATGTCCCGCGCTGCACCTACTGTGTACATAAATATGTCAAGTATTGAAACGACTACCTCTGTATTATTTGGTGATTAACAAAGGTTGATACTTGAAATAGTGATACTTACTTGATAATTGAACATCTGTGTGCTCTGTTAGGTTTGAAACTTTTTGATATTAACGAAGTCAGCTTTTGTAGATAATTAACAGATAGCAAATTTTCAGGTAAGAAAAATGCATAAGGCTTATATTATAAAACGACACAACTTTAAAAATAAAACACGATTTTAATAAAAAAAACAAGTAGATATTATTATTATTAAAAAAAATATAACATTAAAATATACCTATAGACATATAAATTAAGCGAAAATGAATCCCAGCAACTTGAAAAATATAATACTTGCAATCTTTATTTCTTTAACAAGATTACGTTCACACAAACAAGCTTTACTATAAAGTATGAGGAAAGTGCTTTAACTTTCCAAAACCTTTTTACTTTCTCAAGTATTCATATCAGGAGGTCGCGCTATACCGCGATGAGCACTGAGATACAGCACGAGTCAAATAGGATTTTTGACACCTACAATTTTGCGTTTCCGGAGATTTGTTTGTGGAAGAATAAAAATAGTTTCCCAAACAATTGCTCTCTTCGCTCCCTCAGGGAGGTTGAATGTTTACAGTTATTGACTATTTCAATTAACATACTTACAGAACTAAAGTGTGTGTTTTCGTTTTAGCGTGAAATAGACTTAAGTATACTCAAACAAATTCTGTTTATTTTTAAGTTTTCAAATGTTTGTTTTTTTATACTTAGATATATAGAACTTAGATAACCGCGGATGGAAAACAGTTACTTATTGCCTATAGAGTCTATAGGCTATAAGTAACTGTTTTCCATCTATTATTTCCGTCTATAGTATAGATAGACGGTAGTACGCCAGAGTTTGATGTGCGTGTTGTTGATTTTGTAAAAATCTTTTTTTCTTCTTTCTTACAGGACCCATGCTGCAGTCCCCAGGGAAGACCTCCGGAGCTCATTCCACAACTTTCTTTCTATATATTTTGTGTCTGTGCCTTGGCGGTACAATAAGCCACACATCAAGGGTACAATTAACATCAGATATAAATAAACAAAAGTAAATAAAGTCTTTTAATAAACAAAATAACTTGTTTTCTTACCTGTCCAGTTTAATATTCTATATTCTTGGAATCGTACCTGCTATTTGTTCTGGAAAGATAATGTTCAGAAAGTTTGTTCGTATGTATAGGTTTGTATGTAGAAGCCAAACTTCAGAACTACTGAATCTGCTGAAAATTTTGAAAATCTTTCCCTAATAGAAAGTTAAATTATCTTTGAGAAACAGGCTAAGTATATGAAATGATCTCATTATTTAGGAAATTTACGGCAGACTAGAACTTCTTGAAGCAACGAGCAGAAGCTCGAATTCTGTATTTTTTTTAAATTGTTTAACGTTTAAACTTCAATCAACTCAACATCAATCAAACAGAGTAGTTGCAGAGCCGGCTGACCACAGCCTGCGCAACTTAGTCGAAACATCGAGTACAAGAAAGGTACCATCACCAGCTCGTTTTATGTCCCCATTGCTGCGGCACAAGCCTTTCTATCCGAAAACACCACTGAGAGAACATATTTATTTCATTTTAATTATTTTTTCAGTTAAATATGTGTATTATTATATTATTTAGCATATACTTATGTCTTGTAAGATGGCTCTCGCTACAATTTAGTCGGCGTCTAAGTATATAGTTTTGGGGCCAGTAATTAGTGTTTTGACTTTGTCCGTAACTATGCTTAGAACTTTCATAGGCGTTGTGCTTGTACAAGAAATAAAATGTCTAAAACTGAGAACCCAATTTTGAGGATACAGGTAGTTAGTGATTGATTATGTTGAGATACCTGAAACAATGACAAATAACTAACTAATTGAGCGGGTAGTGAAGCAGATACAATTTAAAATTTAATATTATTAGACATAATGTACGAACACAAGACATTCACACAATCAGAATTTATATACGATAATATGGATTTAAAATTAGTAGGTCGCGGTATGCACGGAGGATGGTTGCCTTAATATTCAATACTGCTAGTGACGGTTTGCTTTTATATAATTGAAATGTAAGCCTAGCGTATTATACCTAGTTGCCTCTATGGGCGGTTTTGTTATTATTTTCTGTGGACAACTTTTTAGCCGAATAGGTTTAGTCTTAGTAAGATTGTCAAATTAGAAGTTAAGTATAGGCTGTTGTTGTCTCAATAAATAATTAAATAAAACACCACGCGGTTCCAGTGCGGTGCGGTAATGCAGGCAAGAGCAACGTCTTTACTTGCATTCCGATGCAACGAGGAAATCAAGACAATACAATTTTAGCCTCCCATCCAATGACTACTTTGCGTACCGGAAAGCGCAGTGTGGGCAGGCCTCCAACAAGATGGACCGACGATCTGGTGAAGGTCGCAGGAAGCCGCTGGATGCGAGCAGCACAAAACCGGTCGTTGTGGAGATCCTTGGAGGAGGCCTTTGATGATGATGATAATGATGATCCAATGACTGAGCTTAGCGAAAGTTGCTTAACTTTAACAATCGAAGACCAAGCGTGTTTACCACTGCGCCATCGATCTCCTCTAAAAAAGGTATGCGATACCTAAACTAATTATTTTACGGTAATCCCCGTTACATTCTTAGATACAAATAATATCCAGAAATCTTTGGGCACGCGCTAAAACCATTAACAGAAACTTACCCTAACGGCAGATGGTGATAGTCAAAAATCCTTAATGATTTACCAAAACACCTGAAGATCATAGCCAAGAATTATTACTTAAGGGGGGCCATCTTTGCCTTACCAAAATATGAAACTCAAACACGTGTGCAAACTTTGAAAAAGCCTACGGCACTTTAGACAGAATTAGACTGCTTACTCATTCAAGTCAATAAAGTAGTATCAATCAGATCGCATAGACGACTTTTAAATAAAACCTATTTAGAGTTTGGAAGCAAATTAAAAATGTATCAGGATATAGGTTATTCTTATTTTAATGAATTAATTAAATGGCCACAAATAGTAGTTCGTGAATTATGGATTCGACCTAATTGATTATGCATTAGAAAAATAAAGTACAATACAGATCTATTGATTTTGAAAGTTCTCTTCTACCTATTATCGCCCCAATAAATTCTCCAAATAATAAAAGAACAATGCTAAGACAAGCAATAGAGTATCCGTATAAAAACTAATCTTTGGTCAATAGGGGTATCTTAAAATCCCTCAAACAGACGAGGGGCCCGAACTATGGCTAAAGAAAACAATAAATCGTTATGACAGCACCCTCGGAAGCTCGCCATTTTGCCCTATAAATAAATGTGTAGATGGATTGATAAATATAAATATTAGGGGCGAAATGAAGAAAAACAATGTTTATGAAACTGGTGTCGTCCGCATCATAACATTGAGTTATGACTTCCGACGCCTGCTAGCATATGGGTCTATGCAATTTTTTCTAAACCAGAAGCTACTACCATATCCTTACAAAGTTATGGTAAGATAAAAATAGATCCAAGTATTATAACCCTTGGCTTTTCAAAAGTTTCTGCATTTAAATCGAGCATAGTCAAGTAATTATAATTTTGTTAACTAGTCTAGTACCCAAAGTACATAAGTAACAAAAATTAAAGACGGAGGCATTATTTAAAACCAACATTGTATAAAACCTTTTAATAAAAACCCTGCAACTAACTTTACGCACACAAAACAGCAATTATTTTCATTGCACCACATCACTACAGCCACAGAGAACATATTAATCGAAGCATACAAAGAAAGTATTCATGAAATTTACGACTCTGTCGCAGCGACGCCTAGCGAGACAAAATCAAATGGTATCCGTCAAACAGGTACCATAGCAAATAAATTATCCCTCCATAATAAGATTAACACAGAACTAACATAACTACAAGAACAATTGACTATCTTGAATCTCCCACAAATCACGGTGCGTCTGTGTAGGTGCTACATTTTAACGCACACTCCGGCGTCTCGGATACAAAGTGAACTGCGAGATCACATGAGACTCGATGTAGTGATGCATGCGAATAAAGCACAACCACAAACGAAGCTCGTCACAGCCGCCTTCACTGTGATCATTTGGTAATACTGATCACTCTTTCGTACGACGCCGCGTCGGTTTGACAGGACGTTAGTCACGAAAGCTATAGTTAGCCGATTGCATTGTTCTGAAATATCTATTAACGATTATTGACAAGGCATCGGCACGCGAATTCTCGCGATAGGTGCGACGAACTGCTATTAATATATTTTATGTGCGATGCAGCGCGACGCGGGACGACATATTTACTCATGTGCCGAACGACGACGCTATTTCGTAAACTGATGAGCCTGCTCGCAATTAGAAATACTAGTCAGAACTTTTTGGTGAAATAAGACTACCAAGTAGGGTAGTTGCAGCAGTGTTCAACAGGAACCAGTGATCGATATGTTTTCCCTGTTATTTTTATTTTTTTATTTTATTGTTATTATTTATATATTGTTATTATTATAAATTGAGGAACTCGATGGCGCAGTGGTTAATGCGCCCAGTCTGCGAGTGCACTCTTAACCTCAGTTAAGCAACTTTCGCAAAGGCCGGTCGTCGGATGGGTGACCAAAATTTTTTCATCTCGAGCTCCTTCGTGCTTCGGAAGGCACGTAAAGCCGTTGGTCCCGGCTACATTAGCAGTCGTTAACAACCACCAATCCGCACTGGGCCCGCGTGGTGGTTTCTGACCCGTTCTTCCTATCCATTCATAGGGAAAGCTCGTGCCCCAGCAGTGGGGACATAAAAATAAGCTAATGATGATGATGATGATTACAAATTGGGTCTGCAACTAATTTTAGGCGTTAGTTAGTTAACAATTTAATACAGCCCACTTGCTTCCTAGCTGTCATTCCGTAAAATTTTAATGAAAACCTATGTTAACAGCATACTTTTCTTATTTTTGGTATTGTTCACTTTCGTTTGACTTTGTTTTTCTTAAACAATTTTTGACTTTTATTAGAGTACTGTAGTGTTCCTGTATGACATTGTGGAAATTGAAACATTTACCTGATGTAAATTTGTTAACTTAGATTTTTTATTTTGTTTTTTTACATGTTGTGATGGAAAGTGTCCTGCTAGATTTTCCTAAATAAATAGGGCATTTTCCAATATTTTTGACGCTGTAAGGGAGAAAAGAGCTTGAAATTTGCTGAGTTTCTTGCTGGTTCTTCTCAGTACAAGAACTCCCGTCCTGTGTAGACTTACGAACCGATCGCATAGTGACATTCACAAGAGTTACTTGTAGCCTAAACTGAATAAATGATTTTGAATTTTTTTAATTTTGTTATTTTTTGGCAACGATAATTGTGGCGAACACTAGTCTTAAAATGTCGAACACTGGTGCCATTACCCTACGATGAATCGTATCGAAGAAAATAATGTTTAAATTATCAGTAAATAAGGTCAGAAAAAGTAGCATCGCTGAAGTTATATTTTCTATATGCGGCCTTGTTTCCAAAATCTCATCTGTAATTAAGTCTTGTAAGGAGACATGCTGACTGCCACGTGCGACTATTACCTTGCGAGAAGAGGCAGCGGAGGGAATCCACTTAGACAATGGTGATGAGGAAGACCCACTCCGGCGCAAGCAAAGATGTCGTGAAAAAATAGTTTGTCGATCTTCTGCCCCCTTAGTTTGGTAACTAAGGGGTACCCACTGGTAGTCTTACTTTACTTTTTGACGCCACCTCTCCTCCCCTTTTACCTAGACTTTGGGGGAGCTTGCCAACCAAACTGGCCACAGCTATACTGTAAAACTGGCTGAAAAAGAAAATCATTAAACGCAGGTGTGCATTTCGTCATTCCTTTGTTGAGGCCTGAGTTGAATGATTTTCAGTGCTATAAACTCTAAGTGCCTTACAAATAAACAAAGAATAAGGTCCAAATAGTTATTCCGTGTTTTGTCTCTTTTACTCTAATTTGAAATTAAGTTTACATGACGGGAACAAAACACGGAATAACTATTCGGAGCTTATTCTTTGTTTATTCGTAAGGCACTTGTTAGGGTCTTACAAATAAGCAAAGAATAAGGCCCGAATAGTTATTCCGTGTTTTGTCTCTTTTACTCTATTTGAAATGACGTTTAAGTGACAGGAACAAATCACGCAATAACTATTCGGACCTTATTCTTTGTATATTTGTAAGGCACAAACAAAAATATAACCACATCTACTAACCGTTTTAAACATGCAAACCGACACCAAAAACAGTTGCACTAAGCTCAAATACAAACCTAATTCTAACTCATATGAATCGTTAATAAACCACATGATGATATTAAATCATGCGAAACATCGGCTACGAGCCGACACACAACTCACCCAACAAATTAATGAATATTACGTCAAAATTGCGAATAGCGAGTTCAATTTGATACAATTCGACAATTAAATTGATTACAATATGCACACAAAGCACTATTGCAAAATGAAGAGACCCAGAAGGACAGCGTTACCAGAATGTTACTTTTGTAACATTTTACCTCATGTTACTTTCATGTCACACGATTCAAAATGTTACTTTTACGTCACTTTGAGAGCTTGATAAAAATATAGGTACTTACCTATAATTAAATATTTTCCACCATACAAAGATAATCGTGAAACGGAATGCAAGATAGTTTCATCTTCTTTTGTTTATTTGACTCGCACTGACCTCGGTCATACTGGTAGTATACCTATCATAGAGGTCAGGGAAGTCACTTTCGTTATTATAACCTGTTTTATGTGACAATTAATAATAATAAAAATAATAGGTATACTTATTGAATTAGACAACATTGGATCCATTGTTTTTCTTTCTTTTGAAGTTTCAAGAATGAAACAGAAAGTTTATTGTGTAATCAAGTGCCATACGTGGCTTAACATTAGGAGTGTCTTTTTCTACAAGGTTTAAAAATAATAGTTAATGTTACTTTTCTCGTGTAAATTTTATTTTTTGAACCGTCTCGTGTGAACTTTGACTATCGGCCACTGGCAACACTGTTAAGCCCTCGTGCGCCATATCGCCATATCGCCACGGTCGTACGTAAGGTGGCCCGCTAATTATACCTACAGCGCGGGATAGACATACCGCGCTCCAGAAACGCACACATAGGATATCACAGGCACGGATCTCAGAACAGCTTAGAACAGTCCGAGCGCATATGTTGCGAGATTTTGTGTCCGTGAGAGGTTGTCTAGTGTGCGTTGCTCTAGTGCATTTGTATGAAGCTTACCTCTTTTATATTAAAAGGAGGCTAACGAGCAGGTGGGTCACCTGATGGAAAGTAATCACCGCCGCCCATGGGCACCCGCAAAACCAAAGATATTGCAGATGCGTTGCCGGCCTTGAAGAAGGAGTTTGCGGAGGGAGTGGGAATTGGGAGTGGTGAGTGGGAGTGGGCCTCCAGTACTTTCACTCACCGGACGAAACACAACAGCAACGAGTGCCCGTTGTTTCACGTCGATATTCTGTGAGAGGGTGGTATTAGATACGCCAGGCGAGCCGGCCCTACCACACAGACAGCGTCACTCATTTAGCACCACCTAGGGGTCATGTGTATGGTACAAGGGTAAACGTACGGACGCGAGTAACTTTGACCCCCAAACTTAATTTTCTTAGGATATCACATAAAAACCTTCCTTACCTCACCTTACCTTACCTTCTGCAATCTCCTCATTTTGTGGCACTATCGTGTCCACAAACACAGGCGAGCAGTCAGTGAACCGACGTCGATTCATATCGACCGAGGGCTTTTCATTTTGTATGTTAAATTAAATTTCCATGAAACAAGATTGAATTTTTCGCAATCAGCGCTCGAGCTCAGAACGAATGTGTGTAATTCTGTGCTATTAGGCACGTGAGTTTTCGATTCATTGATGTATTCCGAATCCAATAGTGAGGAGTTTACTGCCTCTTCGTACTATCATAGCTATAGAAATGTTTCAGACATTTTAAAATGCCAATGCTGCATAAATGACCATTTAAAAAAAAAGAAATGAGCGCATGAGCTATGTGGATAAATTCAAAATAACAAACGAAACTAGGTCTTTGATGGCAACCTTAGGCTGTGAGATAACTAAATGAAATAATTATCATTGAGAAATAATAAATTGATCCACAAAAAAATAGTAGGCTAGCACCTAAAATGGTAAGTTAGCATCTAAATAGTAGTTTAGGTGCTAACTTTGTATTTTAGGTGCTAACTTAGTATTTTTGTGGGTTACGTTAGGTTACTTTGGTGATCGATTAAATACAACCCATTAATATTCTCAATTTTTTTTGTTTGAACATCATTTTTCCATTTAATAGGTACTTAAAGTAAATGAATCAATTTCAGTGCAGTGTAACAAGATTTAAATATTCTTATTTTTTAGGCACAGGCAACATTTGCTAAGGGTTGCTCTGTGCATTAAAACAAGTTCGATGTGAAGCAACATTCAAATATTAATAACTTTTTTGCTAAAACTTTTAATTGAGACAAGGCAACATATCCTAAGTGTAGTTTTGTGCATTGAAACGAACTTGTTTCAGTTCGGTGCAGTATAGCAACATAGTTTAACAAGCTTTATCAGAGAGCAAACCGCGGACGGGATAACCGAAGAGGCCAGCGCCGGCAAACAGCAACGGGTTAAATAATTTTAGGCACAATAGAAAAAACATCAGTAGGCAATATATGGGTGATCTTTCAAATGAGACAAAGGCAACATTTCCTCGGCTTTCTGCATTAAAAAAGTTCGAAATAGTAACATTCAAATATTCTAAAACTATTTGCTTAGCCTTTTATTTGAGGCAAAGGCAACATATACTTAACCGTATCTTTGTGCATTGCAACAAGTTCGGTGCAGTGTAGCAACACAGTATAACATACTTTATCGGAGAGCAAACCGCGGACGGGATAACCGCAGCGGCGAGCGCCGACACACAGCAACGGGTTAGATAATTTTAGTCACAATAGAAAGAACATCAATATGCAATATGGTAATATTTGTATTAAAGAAGCATATCAATTATGTCTTGGCTACACTGGTGTTGAAGTTTTAGTTACAGCAACATTTCTAGGCTAAGCCGTGTAATTAATAAAAATGTGAGAAGATTATGTCACACGCAAATCTAAGACTTGCACCAAATATCAATAATCACAATAAAATCTTATACCTTCCTAGAAAACAGCATAAAATACCTATAAACATCTAGCAATCTAGTTTTGTCTCTTTTACCTTCGAATAATAAACCACAATTTAATTACATTTTTATTATTTTATTATTTCCTTAGTAAGAAATGTTCCATATACTATTTATGAAATTTAAACAATTAACAAAAAATAACATTTTAACCTTAAGAGTCTAGTGTTAGTCTGCATATTATTTGCAGAACAAAATCTTGAGTGAAATAAATATCTTGTTGATTCAAATCTGACCATGAGTGTATGTATAATAAAGCCACGACGCTATTGCGACGAACGATGCTACGGCAATTTGTTAGGAAAGACAGACAAAAACAACGTTTGAAGATCAAAAACTGACATAGACTACAAATCGTCCGCGGAAATGATAAGCGTCTACACGTTCGGCGATGAAGACTTTCTGTGACAAACTGGATAGCATGTGGGCAAAGCCATTACTTAATGACTTTAAGGCGTCACTCGGTCACAATGTAAGTGTAACTTTATGATTTCATAGAAAATAACACTAAATCACACGTATTAGCGAGAGAGCAGCGCGGGGCGGCGACCGCAGCGCCCGGCGCGAGCTAGCAGCGGCTTAGCTAATTTACAATTTAATTATCTACTGGTGACGCGTCGTTAGCGCGCGCCAAACCGAGTTTATGCGACTAATCAATTGTTTGACGCGGCCACTGCAATCACGAGTGCCGCGCTAGTTACCTGATATTGGGATCGCGTGAATTGTCGATGCTCTAACTACATTGACAAGGGGTAGACAGAGCATTAAACTCACCAATTTTGAGTAAACTCGCCGTTGTTGGTGACCTCGACGCCACATTTAGCTTATTCAAAGTAGGGCTCCGAGATGGAATAGATAACATCGGTGATAGGTTGCTAACCGATCACCTGATGTGCGAGCATCTTGGAACTCTTGTCCCTTAGTTGGCTCTTACAACTTTCAATACATGCTTTTAAAGTCCCAGACCAGCACGGGATACGTTGAGGTATATCAAAAGCTACGGTGCGGCTTGCTACGGTAGCTTAAAACTTTAGTTGAATCCTGCCTGAAGTATCGATGCATTTCTGTCAGTTGTAGTTGATAGAGCGAGGATGATGCTTCAAGGAAAACTCTAAATCGAAAATAATGGTGCAAGCCGCCCGAGGCTATGAGCCAAGTGACGGAAGCGGTAACAGAAGCGGCAGTGGCAGCTGCAAAGTTTTCAAAAGCTCCACACAACCAGTTTGCTGATTTTCTGTTTATAGATTTTCTTTAAAATTAATCATATAGCTCCGCTCGAATTGATGATTAATGGAACGGAGTTCAGATCCAAAGACAGCTAGCGAAACGGGATCTGCCGCACTAGCCAACCTCACCTTGCCCAACTGCAAGTTGCTTTTCTCACTTCGTTTAAGAAACCTACTTATATCATCGGATCCTTCCTCCATCCATTCCATCCTTGAAACAAGATTCTTAAGAAAGTTAGTTATGATGTTTAAAACTTGAAACTTTCGAGTACCTCTCATTGCGTACGACTGCTGCGAACTTTGCGAATGAAAACGGGGTGGTGGTCCAGTATCCTCAAAGGCGGTTAAAAATTTCAAAACAGAAAACTTAGAATGAATTAATTTTGTTGTTGCCAGACATAATTCTTCTTATTCATGATAAATAAATTTCGTTTGACAAATACATTACGTATGTAGCATTTCGGCATCTATCATAGTGTCCAAATCTACTGTAACAAAGTCTTTTGAAGAAACATGAGCTGAGAACTATTCTTTTATACCAAATAATCAAACCTTATACATTTATGAGTAAAGCGAAAACATTTCATTTTTAAAACCTAAATTTTTCATAAGTCGCTTATTATTAAGCTACTAAAATAAATAAAAATAGATTTACATTTCCAAATCATGTCACTGGGTTGCGTTTCAAGTTGAACGCAACCCAGTTCCTAATTATACAATCCAGGGCCAGTTGTCCAACACATTAACTTTAACATCCGTGACACATCCAATCATAATCGCTCAACCAAATACATAATTTAGCAGACGGCTGCCGATCATGCAGCCACCAAGATTCTATTTCGACCTGATTTATTAGCATAGCTGGTAATTAATAGCGTTTCCAATATCGAATCTCAATCAGCGGCCCATTAATGAGTTTCGATAGTCGCCTCTGCGGACCGCGGGAACAATCGCACAATGCTCAGCAGATTAAATATAGCGTAGAATCCATCACGGAGGCGAGCGATCGCTCCGTTGCTATGGATTTATGCGCTAAATATTCGACAGGTGCCAAGTGTGTCGATCGACTAGTTCGATGACTAACTACGCCCCAAATTTTATTGTAAATGTCAAATAATTTGAGCGCGACCGGACCGGTGGGCTAAGGTGTTGGGCGGGCGGCGCTCGGCCGTCTGCTCTGCCGGTGGAGGGAATGTTTATAGTGCGAGCTTTGTTCGCGGAAGCATTAGAATAGCAGTTTTACCATTGAAAATGGTTATCAGATGCAAATCGCTCAAAACGTATTTTTGTCCATAGTTCCGAGGATTTTGGGAGAATCGAAATGAAAATAGTACCAAGAGTTGAGGAATTTATCAAGACACGTGTGAGCGTTTGAATTTTGAAAACCGGCTGGAAACCTTTTGTGGAATTTTGAAAAATGTAAAAAAAAAACGGGTTTTTTGGGGGTGTTTGTATACTAAATTGTAAATATTTAAAAAAAAACCGACTTAAGAAAATAAAAAAAGGGTCCTAGGGTATTAGTTTAGCTACAAAATGGCGAAAATTTTTTGAAAATCGGTTAGTAATTGTGACCTGTAGGTGTTCCCTTTAGATTTGGTATGGTAGAAAAACGAGTATTTCCGTAATAAGATATAAGATACGGATGCAGGCGAGAAGTGCATTCATGTTGTAATTGTGTTATTTAAAATATAATGTTTTTTTTTCGTAAATTGTTGTATTCATTTTCAATGACTGGGGACTGCGAAATATGTGAATTTTTTTTTATATAACATCACAAAGTTTTTGTGATGTATACTGCATAGGTAAGTATGGCAGTGAAACCATAATGATTTCGATTGAAAGACGGTTCTAAATTATTAATGATTTTGTTTATTAAATCTTTATTGCAAAATATAAAAGCAGATTAAAAGGTCGACTTAATTGGAAAAAATATTTTTTTATCAGTCAAACATAGGGCTATGCAGAGAGATTGGTAGGAAATGCGATAAAAAACTGCTTACTGTATATGAATCCATACCAAAGTTATATGCATTACTAATATACTCGTACATACGTTACATTGAGTGGCTACATAATAATAATATAATTATTTCGTTTAATGATATTTTTTTAATGTAAACGGTTAAACACATCGTAATGTAGAACTAGATACCTACATAATTTTTAAATTGAACATCGCATGCCTACATATTATTATAGTAGTCGACGGCACATTACAAAAGTCCGTCTCTTCTGTTTCGCATGCGACGCATGAACAATACCGCATTCACGCACCTTGCGACATAATTTCGCTAATGTCGCTAATAACGGCAATCGGCAAGGCGCGTCGTTAGAAAGTCACGAGAAGTTTTCATTAATTTATTAAGGACGGTTAAAATTAACCGCTCACGAGCGCGCACCGTGCGACACAATCGTAATGTGAACGCTCACAATTCGCTAATCCCGCGCTACCGTTACATAAGCCAGCTGACTTGAATATAAATGTAAAACACAATAAATTTCATGCCCCGTAGGAAATGAATATTCATCACGAAATCGCCATGCATATTCTCTTTTGCTACAAAATTTCGTAGCCCCTAACAATTGTTCTAGCAGACCCTGAATGTAGACCTTATAGTGGCGCACTACCACCGAGATTCGCGTGCGAGGAGCGCCCCGCTAGGGCACCGCTCGGCGCCGCCGCGTCCGAGCTCTCGTAAATTTCAACATATAGTAAAGTGATTTACGAATAATTGTTATGTTGGCGTATAGCTAGAGAAATCTTTCCGCTGTTTGCCGCTGGTTAATTTATATATGAGGCTTAGGTAATTCGCGGGCTGCGAGTAATTGGTGTACAGAACAATAGCTTTTGTCATACCCTTATCTCGCGCGCCACGTTTGTCTCTCTCGAAGCGCCCTCTTAAAGCACAATAACATTCGCATGAGTGTTATCTAAAGTACTTTTATTTGAAAACATATAACTACGAGCCGTTTTATTGTTGTTCACGACCTATTGTTTAATGCCGAAAGAAATTGAGACACGACTTTCGTAGAGATTAGAAATGCGCATTCCTACTTTCTTTGGTAATCACTGGACGTACCTCATTATCCGTTTATAACATGCAATTTTAAATAATTACATAGGTATTAGCAAGTAAACGGCAAAGTAGAAACTGCGAACGGCTAGTTGTGTGCGGCGGCATGACCGGAGTGGGTAATGAGAAGGTCGACATTAGCGCACACTTAATCGAAACATGTGTTTATCGTAACATGCGAATCGGCCTAAGGCGAATTAGTTCTCGCACAATGCAATTTGAATGCACATTACACAACGACGAGGTACGAGCGCTTTTTATTGCGGCATCGTGAGATCTTATCTTGGAACTGCCACTTCCAGCAGGCAAATTTCAGATTCTCCCGGCGACGCGCCGGTTTGTGCCCTACCGTCTTTCGCAGAGAGCAAATTATCGCTTGAATTTTTTCGAACGTAACTAGTGTGGGTACGGGCTCATACGCGGCGGGCGCACGCACCCTACCGTACATGTTTAAAGAATTCAACATAAAATCGGCAATAAAATTTAAAACATTTTGTTACGTTTTAAATAAGTTTCGTTGTGTCGACCCGCGCCGCCAGGCGACTTTGATCTCTGTCCGCGCATCGAAATGTGCAATTTCGTGCGAGTGGGTCTAACTCTGAAATCATTTCTGCATCGATAAGAAGCGTTAATTTTACGAGCGAGTGATAATTTGCTAACTTCCGACAGAACATCGCCCTAGTCGAATTGTTCTGAACACTTGCCGCATAAAATTACCAGCGGGAAAGGAATATCTAAATTAGGTATCCGTGTAAACACATGTGCCTATTTGCTACATAAAGTACTTAAAATGGGGTAATAAAAAGCTATACAGCCCGTTGCTATGTCGCTATTGTCATGTACGTAATTGCTACATGGATGGTAGACTAATTTAACCTGACAGCACGGTTAATCTTCGCAAATGAATGTTGGCTACAATCTCTTAAACGAGACTTGAATACGTATCAAATGTCAGTACATTGACGAAATTTTCATAAACCGCTCTAATTTGCTTTTGGCCAGTTAGGTCGTAATTCAGCAAAGCTGTGAATCGCCTTAACAAAATTCAAGCTGTGAATCGCCTTAACAAAATTCAAGCAAAAGCAAGCAAGCAAGCAAAGTGAGTCAATTAAAGGGGTTTGAGTAATTTTGTATGGAAGGGTGGGGTTTTTTTTTCTAATTAATTCATTACTGACATAACACATACTTCAACATAAAATTAAAAGCAAAGTCGGAAACCTCTCGGAAAAAGTTTGTGAAAAGTTGCTCATATAAAATACGAAAATGTATGAAAAAAACATTTTAATTTATTTGAAAGAACTTGTCAAGGCATAAAAAAGTACTATGACAACATTTCCCAGTATTGGGCAGTTTTTGAGATATCGACTCTTGTTTGCTTTCCGTAAACCTGTTTATGTGTAAATGTGGAATTGGAATTTCAGTATATTTTCATTCAGTTTTTTAGGGAATCAAGATAGTTAGAAAAGAACAAAGGAGCAGATTATGTTACAAGAGCAATATACATACTGAATATTTTTTATTTTTGACGTGACAACGTCTTATAATTCGATAGAGCACGCACGAAAAAGTTCGGCGTTACCTCGCTCTGAGGCGTTCCATGTAAGGCTTGAAGTGCAAGCGAGAGCGCGGGACGAGCGACAAAGAAGCACAATCGGCTGAGTAGAAATTTAGCCGTGCTGCTGTGCAAGCCCGTGTCCGGCATCGCCACCGCGGTACTTACCCCCAACACCCCCCGACACCCCCAACACCTCCCGACACCACCAACTCCTCCCGCCTACCTGTTCGACGGGCTGCTGCAGGCTGCTGTGCAAGCCCGTGGCCGGCATCGCCACCGCGGTACGTACCCCCAACACCCCCCGACACCCCCAACACCTCCCGACACCCCCAACTCCTCCCGCCTACCTGTTCGACGGGCTGCTGCAGGCTGATGTGCAAGCCCGTGGCCGGCATCGCCACCGCGGTACGTACCCCCAACACCCCCCGACACCCCAACACCTCCCGACACCTTCTTAAGACGTTGTCACATTCAACTATCGTCAGTAAACCGACTTTACAGACAACCAATTTTTAAATAAGAAATAGCTCAAAATCTGCCTATGATAGACTTACTCAGTTTAAAATTTTTTTATTTATTGGGATAAGATCTTTAACATGAAATATTTATTTTGAAGCGACATCACCAAAAAAACCCCCAAATTACTCATACCCCTTTGTAGTTTTCGCCTTAACAGACATGTTATTTATACCATCTACCAAAATATTAGTAAAAAGAAAAGAATGAAGACAGTTCGTTGGATCAGGAGTCATAAGGCATTATTATGAGAAGGAGATATACCAATAACCAACAAGTATACCAGTAAAATACCCATGACCAACAAGCATTATAATATTAATACGTGAAGCAAAAACTTTGTACCCGTTTTTACGAATATTGCGCGGACGGAGGAGTATGAAATTTCGCACGCTTATAGTTTATATAGAGAAAGTTATCCGAATGTTAATATATTTTTTAATTATGCATAAAAAATACATTAAATCAACAAAAACAACATTACACACACTACCATGTATTTGACACACACGTATTGTTTGTCTTTAACGCGGCCGACATCTGTCAATGCCAATCCAAACTCACATTCTATCTTTTTTAATTTTTCATTGCTTAGAATACAATCCGTGCAGTCTTAATAAAATTACGGTCGAATTTCGACCATTGGGCGACCACTAGTACTAATAAAGCTCTAAAACGAATGACATCTGTTCAGTGTTTTGTACGGCAAGTCGCCCAATGCTTACTCTATGCGCACGCGATTTCTATCGATTTTAGATAAGCAAGGTCACTTTAAATCGAAGTAGGTATACGTTGCAGTAATATGATTAAAGTCCAACAGATTCGCAAATATACCGAGATTATACGAATCCATCAAAATAGGCGTTTGTCTGTATGTAGCATTTCTTTAGTAATATTAATGTGGTATTGATATTAGATCTATTATAGTTTTAAATAAGGTATTTGTCTAATTCGTAGTGTAGCCGGTTGCAGTTGGTTAATAAACTAGGTAAGTCCCTAATTGCTGGCAGTATGTACTTCTTTCTAAGATACTTAAGGTACCCAGTATTTAAGAAATATTCCGTACTTCGAAAGGCACGTAAAGCTCTTGATCCCGGCTTCATTAACAGTCGTTTTAAGAACCACCAACCACCAATCCGCACTGGGCCCGCGTGGTGGTTTATGGCCCGTTCTCTCTATCTATCCATAGGGAAGGCTCGTGCCCCAACAGTGGGGACATAAAATTGAGCTGATGATGATGATGAAGAAATATTTTTACTGATTCTTGTTACTTATAAATAACGAAGGCATGAAGTTAGTGGTGGTGGTGGTTCGGTGTCAACGTTTATCATAAAGATGACTCGAACATTTTCTTGTAAGAATCAATATGGAGTATTCAAATACATCATTATCGAAAATAAAATAACTCGTGAACATGAAACAGTCGCTTAAAAAAACTAGAATTGCGAATGCAATAATAACAATTAAAAATAATTATTAATTATCTTTGAGTACAATTTTATGCTACGTAGCGCTGCGTAAGAAATGAAAGAATTCATCAAAGAAAACATAACTGTCTGTACATGAGGGTACTCACATAGCATATAGTCTACATAATGCCCATTACCAATTACGGACTGCTGCGATAAATTCTTTGTAAGGCAATCAAATTTATATGTTTTTAATTAGAATGCGGTCCTATAAATGCGCGGACGCAGGCGGGTAAACGCTAAAAAGTGGTTCATGTACAACATACTTTTCATTTATACTTATTTGATTAATGCCTCGTCATGCGGCGACATAGCTGTCCTGGTGGGCACGGCCAACAATGGCTAATTGTTTGCGAGACATTTCGTCCTCACTGAAAGTTGAGTTTTTTGTATAAATTTAAATTTTGCAACTTTCCCAGAACAGTTAAAAAGCCTAACAAGGAAATTACTTTATTACGTGTGCCGTTCACGGTACTTGCGCCTTAATGAATATGTGACTCGTAATGTAATTAACGTTTTTATAACGCTCAAGGCGATTATGTAGGCGTGGTTAATGGAAATTGTCTATTAAATTCACTTATAAAGCCAGCCGAGCATCTCATTGGCCACACGTTCTTTATCTGTGTTTATTAGGCCGGTAGCGTTGTAAATTTTTGGACTCGTTATAGTTAATGTCGCCAGTGTAATTAGTCTTATTGGAATGTTTTGGATAACATATAGTATGTTTCAATGTTTTTTGTCTATAACTGGGAGTGATGCCTCAAAAATTTTCACTTCTTCAAAGTTTTATTAAATGACGTTACAAAAACACAAATGTGACGGTAGTTGTTGACATTGAATGGGCGTCTTTGGCTTACAAAGTAAAAAATGTTGAATAATTTCGGCGGGCTGGTTAGAACCACGATAGCTCAATTGGAAGAGACCTGACCCGGTATGTCAGAAGGGTGCAGGTTCAAATCCTGTTCGTGGAAAAATTTTCAACATTTGTGTTTTTGTAATTTGTTCGCAACAAAATTTGCGTTAAAAATTATTTTAAATGTCGTTATTTTAACTCTGCTTTTTCGTTATTAAGGTATATTGAAATTGTTATAATAATTATCTTTTGCTTGTGGTAATAGTGGGATAGTTCTATTTAAATTAAATTTAAACCGAGACTGTACTATATAGAGTTTTCTAACTGAATTTAACAAAAAGATATACAATCTTGGCCAGTCTTTATTCTTTGAAAATTTATTGAAGTACATAAGAGGAACGCTTTATTCAATAATTACTTTTACCCTAAAAATTCAATTTTAGAAATAGTTATTTCTAAAATGTACCGACAGCTAAGAAACCTAACAAGATTGTTCACTTTTAAGTAGGTTAAATTGGCACAGACTTTCGGCTTGTAGCGATGCGTAGTTGATGCATGATGATGATTCATCATCATCATCGTCTCAGCCAAAAGACGCCCACTGTTGGACAAAGACCCCAAAGGACTACAACGACCGGTTTTGCATGGTACCTACTTTTGATTATTTCAATTTTATTCAATAATTGTACAAAAAAAATCATCACCATTATCATCATCATCAGCTCATTTTTATGTCCCCACTGCTGGGGCACGAGCCTTCCCTATGGACGGATAGGGAGAACGGGCTGTAAACCACCACGCGGGCCCAGTGCGGATTGGTGGTTGTTAACGACTAATGCAGCCGGGACCAACGGCTTTACATGCCTTCCAAAGCACGGAGGAGCTCGAGATGATACATTTTTGGTCACCCATCCGATGACCGGCCTTTGCGAAAGTTGCTTAACCACAGCACTCGCAAGCCGGGCGCGTTAACCACGCCATCGAGCTCCCCAAAAAAAATTAGAGACTGTCAATTCTAAACTCACACACCGATACTTACGATACTCAGACACCGATACTTTATTGAATACTGCTTATGTTATTAACTATTTTATTCTGCGTTCAAATCTATACTAATATTATAAAGCTGAAGAGTTTGTTTGTTTGTTTGTTTGTTTGTTTGTTTGTTTGAACGCGCTAATCTCAGGAACTACTGGTTCGAATTGAAAAATTATTTTTGTGTTGATTAGTCCATTTATTGAGGAAGGCTATATTACATCACGCTTTGACTAATAGGAGTGGTAAAATATAATAGTGAAAGGCTAGACAAAATGAAACGAATGAATTAATTTGCCAACCACGCATTTGTTTGAGAGTGATATAGGTGTGACATAAAATTGAATAACGTCTAATAAATGCTGCAAATATCTTATAAGATTTTATTAAGTCCTCGCGCGCCATATGAACGCACGGTCGTACACAAGGTGGCCCACTAATTATACCTACAGCGCGGGACGGGTTAAATCTAAGGGAATTATATATTATACAAAAATATACACACCTACATTATTTATACTATTGTTACTTATTACATTTAATATTTTTATACTGTTAAAAATATTATTAGCCTATTTGTTAAACTTATACTTAGCTGATATTAGATATTCTTATTGACATAGAGTTACGGCGAAGGGTAAGGCACACTAGCGCCACCAATTACTAACGGACCGGATCTTTTTTTTAACATTGCGTACCGTCCGATAACAGGAAAGCATCCATAGTATTTATTTAATAATTGTGCACTACTTTTTGTTGGGTGGCTTATTCACAAAACGGGCTATCGCATTTATTCACAAACAATGGCCATTTTTGGTGTTAGCGAATGAATACAAAAACAAACCTAAAAGTAGTGCACAATTATTTAATAATAGATGTTTGCCTAGTGTCGGAAGGCCGGCAATGTTTGAAAAAAAATCTAGTTTAGCAGTTATCAAATTAAATCCATTAGCGGCGCTAGTGTGCCTTATCCTTCGCCTTAACTAATTTTGCGGTTCTGATGCAATCACGGTAGCAAGACAGTACTTGGTTGGAAATGTTAGAAGATGCAGAGAAAAAGTATTTTTAACGCCTTTTAGGTATAAAAAGTGTAACGTCGATTTTTCAATGTTCATCATCATCATCATCATCATCAGCTCATTAATGTCCCCACTGCTGGGGCACGAGCCTTCCCTATGGATGGATAGGGAGAACGGGCCATAAACCACCACGCGGGCCCAGTGCGGATTGGTGGTTGTTAACGACTGCTAATGCAGCCTGGACCAACGGCTTAACGTGCCTTCGAAGCACGGAGGAGCTCGAGATGATACATTTTTGGTCACCCATCCGATGACCGGCCTTTGCGAAAGTTGCTTAACCTCAGCACTCGCAGACCGGGCGCGTTAACCACTGCGCCATCGAGCTCCTCGCTGTTAATAATTTCAATGAAATGTTTAACGGGATTTAACGCAATGATAACAATAACAATAAACTTTATTTGCACACAAAATATACAGATACTTACCTACAGACAAATTGACGAAGAGATATAGTATATAATAAAAAACGCAATCTGATAATTAAGTATAATGCTATATAATTATGTATAATGCTAAGCATATGTCCGGTATACGACATGATTGTCAGTTAGTCCGTGACCACGGCCGGTGCATCGCGACTGAAACGTCGGGTACTTACCTACTAAAAATGCATGCCTAAACCACCTAACCAATCAGTATGCGTCAAACCCCGTAAAACCCCCGTAAAACTTACTAATTCACTAGTGTGAGGAAGAGAACGAACTTCTACTAACATTGAGATAAAAGAAAAAAAAATTCCACCCACCACGGGTCAATGTTTTATTAAATTTGTAATATTATGTAAATTCTCATGTATGTGACAATTGTATAATGAAAGTTTTATAAATCGAAACTTTTTAATTTAAAGTAAAGGTAAGTATATCGGTGCCTATCTGTTTTGTTTTGAAACTTTTTCACATGTTGGTACCTCGTGTTTTTGCATCCATCATGTCATTACTACTGATTTTTCAGAATATCGATAGCTAGCACTTTCGAACGAGTGCAGTTAGATAATAGCCCAGCGCTGGCGGCCCGCCAACAAGGTGAATGCCACACGCACCCGACGACGCAACCCACTTTACCCAATACACGGAAATATGTACTGTGTAACGCAATTTGTGCCAGTGTTACAATTTCAACCGCCTCCATGGTCGAGCAGTTCGACCACCGGTCTCAAACGTCGAGGTCCCGGCTTTGATGCTCTGCTGAATTTACATTACAGGTACTTATCTACTTGTTAGATAGTACGGCTTGATGTCTACAACCTTCCTATCGAAATATTTTTATATTCTTACAAGAATATTCTTACTATGGTTACATACTCTTATTAGATTAACAAAACATTTTACCCACAAATGCTTTACCGTTTTAAATACAAACATTTTACTTACTAGCTATTTCGCGAACAAAGCCAAAATAAAGATAAATTTGATTTTAAGGTAACTGTAGTGCCATATTCCAAAGGCTTTACGTAAAAATTCAGCAGACTCAAACGCGATTGCGGCCAGCGCAGTGCATGTAACAGCCCTACTGAAATGCAAATTGATATAATGCAGGAAACGTCTGAGTGGGCCTCATAGCGGGCGCCTATACCGCATCAGTAGCATAAGTTCGTTTGCATACGACAGTCAACCGTATTTGCATCCCAAATGTTTGGCGGCCGCTCGCCCGGCCGACTTATCTCTCTTCCATGGCGAAATATTACAGTTTGTGCATCGCCACTAGCAATGTGCATAACTGAATGTCAATAAAGGAACAAAAAAGACCACCGGAGGCGTTCCCGCTCAAAAGGCGGATGTGTTTTAAGCCAATGGGAGAGCGGAGCGCGGCATATTCATAACGATATTACCGCCGACGGAGCCGCGGCGTCATCATAATTCATATATAATAACCCTTCCGACGTCGGGCGCGCCGCGCCGCCTTCCGCTCTCGTTCTCACACCGGTCCTCGGCGTACGAGGAAAAGAGACGACCGCACCGCCCGAAATATCATAATTCATAATTTTATTTCTCCGCAAAAGCATAACACGCGTAGGTATCTACAAGAAACTTTCATCTCATTGGCACTCAACTGGAACACTCAGCGTATCAGGAGAAGACAGAGGGAATCTCACGTTTTAAATAATATTCTCTATCAAAATACAGAATATCGTTACTAATTTTTCATTAAATTACGGATAGAGCATGTAAACGCGATGACAGCTATTTGTAATTGGGAATATGACGAGACGTGTGCGCGTGCGCTCGGCGCGTCTCATTCGTCAGTTTATAAATAGAGCTACGCGTCTGCGCCGTGACGACTCGCGCCATTAATTTATATGAAATAACTGTCGGCAGTCGGAAAAATAAGTCCGATCGAGAATGGCCTTCCACACGATAATATTTATGTTTTACGAAGTGTCTGAAGAGTCAGTTCGTGTTGACGTACGTATGTCAGAAGCTAGATCAACCAATGCGCGCGCACAGATAAATAATTTCGTTTCAGTAAATAATTGAATCGCTCTACAACGCTATCTTTTTATAAATACGTCAGTGATTTAACACCTATCGATCTCACGATAGCTCAGGTCAAAACTGTTTCCGTTGGAAGCAAACAAAAGAGAAGCTCCAATAAAGTAAAATTATTCAATGAAATATGTAATGGATTTGACGACCATTTGCAGCGACAAACAACCGTCACATAACTATAAAAACACTTCTCATTACACTTTATAACCGTCACCAAATTCTCCTTCACAGATCTTTTGAAAACCAATAAAGACGTGAATATACTGATTTCATGCGTTATAATCCGAGCAAAGTGCGCGAAAGACACGCGGCATAAATTCGTTAGCGCGCATGTAATCGTCACGAATATACAAACCAATAACTCACGCGCATAAATTTTAAAGTTGACGGCAGAAAGAACGTCTTATATAGAGATAAGTCAGGCTTGTTCAAACGACTCTGCCTACGTCCAGACATATATATTTGTGGGCATTACTCATTTGGAATCTTGATGCAGTTGTACACATTTTAAAATATAAATACTTAAATAATTAAAAGTAATATCATTCGCATTAAAGCAAAGTTAGATACTCACATGACAACTGTAATGGATTTATCATATTCATTAACATATTTTGGTTTTACTTGTATCTTTTATCTCTTTGGTCAAGTTTATTGATCTCTAGCTGTACGTGTGATGTCTTTATGGAAACAAATAAAGTAAAATACTGAAACATTGGAAACCACTTTTTGTCCTTGCCAGAAGCCCAAAAAATCTAATTAACTTAATTCTAATTTCTTTTGAACTTATAAGTTTTTTGTCCCATTTCACCCTCCTTAGGTTAGGTACCTACTTAATTTCTAAAATGTTCTTTCTTTCTCTGGGTGACAAAACTCGTGTAAATAAATATTTATGTAAAATAAATGCGAGTAGACAAGAATAAGTGGGACTTCTTGACGGGAAAGTGAAGAGTCATGTCTACGGTTTTGTTTTATTTTCTAAAATTTGTGTTATGTCGAATAGGTATTAATGTGAAATAATGGTGGATTATTAACCGTTAAGTGTTCGTGGTGGCTTATGACCCGTTCTTCCTATCCATCCATAGGGAAGGCTCGTGCCCCAGCAGTGGGGACATAAATGAGCTGATGATGATGATGATGATGAAGTGTTCGTGAACACTCACACACACTACTCACGCACACGCATGAGTGTTGGCAAATGAAACAAAACAGTGCAATGTCACTTTTCAAATTCTCTTAAGAAATCCGCCCGAGGACTAACGGCCAGTTTTAATAACCTATCCTCAGCAAGAGATAGGCCTACTGAAACTTTGTTGCTTAGGTAGTTATTTCTGTTATTTATCGGAAAATAACAGCGGTTGCTTGGTAACTAAACTAAGATAGGTCTGTCTATTACCAGAGATAAGTTATTGAAATCGGTCGTTAGTAAAGCCCCACATCTTTACTGAGATACTCGAGGGGCTGGGGGGTCAATCATTTCTCACTTCTCATTTGTATTATTATTCATCATCATCATACAGGAAGGAAATATTGTTTATTTATGTATTTTAACTTGTAAGAAAAATTACTTTGACACTGGCTAAATGTGCTAATCGTACGAAGCCATCAACTAAAGGAAAAAATAATAATAAGTGTTTTGTTTCAATCATGTGCAAAATTTTATGGTTCTAGGCTATGCGTTTTGAGCGTATGGTTGACAGTACAGCCAGTCAATTTATTTTATAGATAAGGGATGTAGTTATCAGAAGGAGATGTTCATTTTGTCATATCAAACGTTTGGTTTATCGCTGGCGTGTACCTATTGTTTGAGTTAACCCACGCTAGATGCAATGGTTAGATAAGATATTATCATTGTCACCCGAAAAACAGCATCAACACATGAAACATACAAAAGCTTATGTTATTATCTACCATAAGGGTCAAAGTGATAAAAACATTAAAGCTTGATCACCTAAATTAAACACATGTTAAATAGAAAAACTGTTTTCAACAACCGAAATGATATAAGCCAGATACTATAACGCTTCAATAGACACCCACGTACATTGCTCGAATTCTGACAAATTAATTGGCCGAAGTCTAAATTAAAGGAGCAATCTATAAAAAGACAATCAATATTAACGTAATGGGTTCCTGAGTTACTACAGCACCGATGCGTATTTAAATCTACAGATTTGAACAGCGCCCTCGCGCCCGGTCGGCCATAAATAAAATAAATACAAATATTCTCACGTAAGCGAGTACCTCGGAAGCGTTCATTTACATTTGTGAATGTAATAAATGAGGCATTTTCATCTAAATACAAAAGTAGATAAACAGAAATAATCTATTTTGGAGCGTGAACCTTGCTAGCATGGGTAATAAGTACAGACTTAACCAAATATAAGGAGATACCTACATAATCCAATTGACTAACTTTAGAATAACAAAATCTTAAAATCTCTGAGCGTTGATAGATGAGCAAGGATCTCATCATAACACCCTCAACATAGGCGGCGTAGGAAGAGCACCAAACGTTGTATATATCTACCAAAATTTAAGTTTCAATTGAACTGAATATCTAATAAATGCCATCTCCTAATTTCGCCAAACAAAGCGAAGAGCCATGCTGATCAAACTCATTCAATAAGAAAATATAACAGTTTCCGATTTTAATAACTCAAAAACGCAATGAGAGACATACACATAAGGATTTAATATTACCTCTTACTATGTCGTAGTAAAAAAATATCTAACTGTGTGTTCCTACTGTTATAATCTATATCTTAATAAGTAAAGCAAAGCATTCATGACCCTTTTTAAGTAATTTGCGCGCATGGAAGAGTGTGAGATTTGGTATAGTCTCTGGTATAATCTCCATCAGGTGACCCGCCTGCTCGTTTGCCTCCTTCTTATAAAAAAAAATAGTTAAATTTTATATGGAGAAGAAGTCCCCGAATGTAAAATTTTGTACAATTTAGTCTTCAAATACATTTAATTAATTAGACATTGTATCACACATTTTTCAAAAATAAAAGCAGCGGAAATCTGTCAATGCCAATCTAACACAACAACTCAATTTTTTTTTAAATTTTATTGCTTTTGGATACAATCTGTGCAGCCTAAATAAAACATTGTTTTTATAATGTAATATTTGTCAATGCCAAACACATACACTATTTTTATTCTATTTATCAAACAGCTTTAAATAAGAAACAGTTGAATTTTGATTACTGGACGTAATAACTAAACACCAATCTAATCACACATTAAAATTACAGACAATTGCTTTAGTAATATTCACAAACATATCACCAGTAAACAAATACGTAAACATTATGGCAGCTAACAATATAATATATAACTGGGCAACAGACAACAGTTCGCAAGGGTTGACACACCTGCACATATCCTCACATACACATTTACGACCAGGCACTGAACCAACAAATGGTATCTTCCGAAATGCTCCCCCAAAAAAGAATAATATGAGCATCGACAAAGCACAGCAAGAAACGACAACGTCGCCGCTCCATTGGACCGCGAACAGAGAAATATTACCGCAGGTTTATTCACTTTTATGTCATACCTTTTAAGAATACCGCAGACAATGAGGTTCAATTAAAATCCACCCAAAATGAACAGTTGAACGCGAAACTGAAATTCTTGATTTTTAAACTGAACGAGTGGCACTGCTTTGCTTTATTTCAAGCAGCTAAACTTTCGCAATTTGCATCGAAACATTTTATCTGTTTCGGTTCTTCCACGATAGAATTAAACGTCTGAAATGATATGAAAGATGTCATTGGATATCGTTTTTTTGTCTTATTATAACTTAATGAACACAACACAAAATAGCAGGTGCATAATACGCAAACATAAAAACACGAGACGTTCCGTAATAAATATCTTATCATAACCGAAATAAATCTCGATCACAACAAATATACATTGTACAGTCGAGCAGGGGCCGTCATAAAATTTTGTCAATAAAACTTGGGAAAACATCTTGTGAGAACTACACAAATATCATGATACTAATTATACGTTTATTTAGATTATACTCATCTAGTTTATAACATATTTTAGTGCATCATAAACAAACACGACGTTCGGTCCTGCTGGCGGGCATGGTGGAGCCATTGTGCCTCTTATAATTTTTATTGGGGCAATCCGTCTGGCTTGATTTACTCCTTCCCGAACTGACGGATCTTTTATTTAATTTACGGTTCTACCGAGGGCCGAATGCAGTTGAGTTTAGAAAAAACAAAATCGCGTCGTTAACATTAAAATGTTTGTTTTTAATTTTTAAGGACGTCTGAGGTTTGTCCGGTGTCAGACACGTCTCTATGCAATTATGTTTGTATGTTGATGTGATTTATCTTTTTTTCATTTGACTTTTATTGTCACTTATATTAGAATATCTGTTAATGGTAATTCATATAATTGGTAATGTATGTTCTTTTTAACCTAGGAGTGTCCGCGCGTGCGACAAAGAAACGAGTCACCGAAAATTTGGTGACTCGTTTCTTTGTCGCACCTCCAAAAGGTGGAATAGTCTACCAGCACACGCTTTCTCTCCTTCCTATGATATGGGGTCCAGGGGTTCCTCAAAAGAGGCGTGAAGAACCACCTTGTGGGCCGGCAGAGTGAGGTTAACTGATGCTACGTTTGTTCTCACGCTGCATCAGTTACCTTCGCGCCTGGACTCCATTTCCACTTAACATCAGGTGGGACGGAGTCATTTGCCGAGCTATCTATATAAAAAAAAGATATTAAGACTTATTTGCATCTAGAATTTATTAGAAGTAATTGTAGCGATCACAGCGCATAAAACTTTTCCAAAACACTAAAAACATGATTATGTTCAGCTACTTAAATAACATTATAACTTCTATCGGTAATTTTTAAAACAAGGTCATTTTCTCACACAATGCAAATAAAAAGAAACTGAAGTATTAAAATGAACAGTATCCATTTTGATCGTTTCGGATAAATTAATAAATATTTATAAATTATTCACTAATAATACATCAAACCCTTGTTCAATTAAAATTAAATTTTCTCTCAATTCAGGACGTTTCTATTTTAGACAGGCTTCAGTATGCGCACTAATCTAATGTTCACTTGTTACGTCTATGGAAACCTTAAGTTATTATATCTCATATCTTGATGAATTGAATGTTGCACTCAAACTGCAAGCTGTTTCATAAGATCATGCATTCTTCAATTAAAATTCTCATCCGCAGCAAATACTTTGTCATTGCGGTCACCGAACTTAAAGTAAATTTAGACTACTCATGAAATATTCCGCATATCTTTCCTCCATGGCGGCATCACTCTGTATGATTTACACGACGAACTATCTTAACGAAAATTTATTGTTTATATTTTTGATGCAAATCTTAAGGTCAACCTGCTGCGATCGCTATCCGACTGGCATTTGGCACTCGCTCAGATATTGTTATTATAATAACGACTCCTCCACTCATAACACTATCGCCTTGGCAAATGTCTTCATATCCTCAATAAGCCATAACTCCTTGGAACATTAACGTCGCCCAGACTGAATATTCGTGCCCAATGAATTCTTTGATTTACAACAGCGATTATATAAAAAAAATAGAACTAAATATATAACAAGGTGCGACCCTTTATAAGACAAACGCGTCTCGCAGTTCCAACATTAAAATTCATTAAAAATAGTGTTGAAAAAAAATAATTATACGCGGCGACATCATGAGCGCGCCAACATTTACAAGTTCTGTGCTGTGCGTCTCATTTGCAAGTAACAGGACGCGTATTATAGACCCACGAAGGCAATAAGATAAAAAGACGCTCAATAAGGCGCTAACAGAAGCAAAAATGAAATAAATTGCCAGTGAATAAGAGTTCGGTGTGCAATTGAGGCGAACACGCCTGCTCATTAGACGCGCGGGTCCCGCCGCCCGCGCCGCGTTACAGCGCGCGGCTAACGACACAGAACATACTAATAGCACTATTCCACCCATTTGTCACTTTTAGCCAAACAAAAACAAAAGTGTTTCGCTTCTCAGAAAGATTCACACGTCCATTACCCGATGTTTCGACAATGAGTCCATTGCAGCCCTTTTGCCTAAAAGCTGTAAAATCGACAGAAATTAGCATGACAAAGATGGTGATTTACGATGACAAAGCGTTCAGGGCCCCGCTCTATGACACTTTCACTTATCGCGTCGTATCAGAAAAAATGTCACAGCATCATTTTTAAATTGCGTTTAAACTGCGTGCTTCAATATGGTAGCTTTACAAAACCGCAGCCTGCGGAGAAACAATGTGACGACGGCGGGAGCCACCGAACCGTGCCCTGACGAGACAAAAACTTATTTCACTCGGATATGGAATCGAAAACCGAAGAATAACGAAAGGAATGCCGCAGTTTGCATAATGCGGCAAATTAAAAGAAATTTTTGGTTCTGCTAAACGAATAGAGTAAAAACCTTAGAGATGCTCCCGCTCGGATGTTGTTAACATGACATTGCCAATTGATTCATTTGATTTTGTCAACTCGTGTAAATAATACATCAAGCTGTTTAGACGGGTGGACACATTTTGGCTCATGTGATATATTGAAATCATCTTACAGTGTACACATTTTTAAAAGTGTGTAGGTATATTAATTTTTTGCGTGGTATTCAACATTGAAAACATCGTCGTAGACATCAGGCGAGATAGAGCATTATGGTTAGTTTTCATTAATTTATTAGCTATCGACTCCACTGAGCTCCATGTGTTAACATGAGGAGGGTGACAGCCACCGAGTCTAGTCACACGTCTCCACGCACCATTTGCATGCACCCGGCCGCATCCGCCCGCCGCCCGCGCCACAGAAATAGTATAATATCATATCAGATGACTAAAGACGCGTGCCATGTTACACGGTGGCGTTCTACTCGACGAACTGTGGCATGCTATCCGTTCTGAGTGTCTGGTACAAGTTTAATTTAACATTGGATCGCAGTTACGAGGAGGAGAAATTATATTGCAACTTACCTCATTTATCACCAGAAGAAGGAAGATGACTTTAATACTATACAAATTCTAGTTTTTGTTAAGAGCGTTTACTCCGCACACTAGCGCCGCCAATGAAAAAAGAACATATCTAGTACTTAATTAGAGATATAAAATCTAATTATACTCAACAAACTATTTGAATGAAGTAATTTAGCATTTTTACATCACCTAATGAACATGTTATGGTTTAGTTAAATACGGCGTTATAGTTATATATTACTTCATTCAAATAGTTTGTTGAGCATAATTTGATTTTCTATCTCTAATTACAGATATGTTTTTTTTTCATTGGCGGCGCTAGTGTGCGGCGTAAACGCTCGTGATCGAATGGGTACAAAACGCGCACTCGGAACTCTGTTGGCGTTGTCGAACACGCTTGCGCAATCGCAACACCGGCTACCTGCTACACCAAATATATTTGAAAATCTTTATGCACCACTGATAATGGCCTACCCAGAACTGTAATAGAGACGACCTTTCAAAGTGTTAAAATTTTATTAACTTTAAACAATAGCAAAAAATTCTTATTGACCATCGGTCGAGCCATAAATTTTGTGGACGTCTCTATTTTTTGTTTGTGAATTTCGTATAAATTTAAGGTTTTTTGGCTCATGACTAATTGGCGGTGCACGGAGCCGGCCGGCGGGGTGCACAGAATTGTTTTGTTCACTATTGCAAATATAATAATAAAAGTTTATTACCCCGTTTTCTCAAAGGGTTTGTTTCCAGCCCTCAAAGGGTAGCCAGTAGAATCGTCTTCGGTACCGTCATAAGTCAAAATGGTGCGATTGTTCGGTTGCACATCGTCATAAATCACCATACAAAAATACAATATGAATGGGACGTTGTCGTCGTTACTCAATACAAGATCATTACACAAATATAGATTTTTGCCGTTTGTGCACGTTTCATAGTGGGTGGTTTAGAGGAGACTGCAAAAATCACGCCAAATATTTCTAAGAAAAGAAAGCTACCACTGTAAACATAGACATCTGTCTATTGCTTTGACACCTGCTTTTGCGACTGAGTAGGAAAGACAATCGAGCAAGCTTCATAACAAAGGAAGAGCATATGCTGCAAAAACATTGTTTAAACGCATTGTTAATTAACGATAATGATTAAACAAAAGAATGTAAATTTTATGATCCTCCCGACTTCTTTTTCGATATGTCGTTAAGTGCCACCTATGTTTTTACTGTCAGGTTTATTACGAATTAATTTAACTTTTAATTCGTTTAACGATGTGTAATTACAATAAATGACATGTTTTTGTTTACTATGTATATCATTTTAAATAATATAATGAAATACGTTAATGTTTGTGTGTTTTTATATAATGGTAACAAATACTTTGCCACAACTACTGAGAAATTAGTTGTTTATTATAAACGTTCATTTTGCATTTTTTTTACTATTGTATATAATTGGTTTTATACAAATACGACAAATAGACTCAACATTGGGTAGATAACGATTGAGAAAACAGAAGTAGAAGAAATACGATATATTTATTTTTTTAAGTAGCCAAAAGTGTCTTTACACCTTTTGAAACTTTTTTAAAGCTTTTTCGAGCATGAAATAGTGTATATTTTAAACTGAACCTACTTGTTATAAAACACAAATGTTGAAAAAATTTCCTTTGGCTTTCAAAGTAAAAAGTGTTGAATAATTTCGGCGGGCTGGTTAGAACCACGATAGCTCAATTGGAAGAGCACCTGACCCGGAATGTCAGAAGGGTGCAGGTTCAAATCCTGCTCGTGGAAATTTTTTCAACTTTTACGTTTTTATAATTTATTCGCAACAAAATTTGCGTTAAAAATTATTTGAACATTTGTACCTACTTGATCACGGCAGCCCACTGACGCTGGTAACAGTAATATTGGAGTGACGTAGTTGTGGACCCTTAATTAATACCTTAATAGTACCAGTTAATTACCCAGTATTTTACCGGATCTAAATAAGAATTTGCTTCGTCAATTATTACTTGTTTGTAACAAATCAATAAATTCACGCACTTCTGACTTCTGACACAGGATGGGCTAGACTCTCACAGATATTTGTAATAGATGGAAAAATCACATCCAAACTTGCATATTGTGCATCATCCATTTCTCCGAGTAAAGCTTGACGCTGTAAGACTGATGACGCGGGTCACCGCCGGAGGTCACCGCAGCCGTGCGTCATCGCTAACGACGACAAATGACGCCGAATGACGCGACCCGACGTCATTTGACGTGACGTGACGTGCACGTCACGTGACACAACAAACAGACGCGTCTCTAGTACTCCGGAGCTGGTCATGTGTAACATTTGTTGCGTGTTGTGCTATTTCGCAAGTTGGAACCAAATTTGTTTTTTCTTATTCTCGACAATTCTATTATCGACGATTCATCAGCAAGCGCGGATCCACCGTTGTGGGCACAGTGGGTATGCCCACAACCTGAACTGGGATCGAAGATATTTTTTGTGCTATTTGTATTTTAAAACTATATGTATGTATAATGTATCTGTTTTGTATGTTTTATTGTTTTGTGTTGTGCAGGTCAATAAATGTTTCTTTATCTTTATCTGCGGTTATATTCAATCCCTAAAAAACTAGCAATGAACCGTGTGCATGTGTGATTCTGAACGTAACGCACACATTCACAGCTAAAACCTTACCAAATGCAGAAGTCAACATTTTGATTACGATACGACTCGCACTTGGCCGATTTTTGGGTGGCCGTACCCACAGCCATTTTTGTGTGCTGGATCCGCGCTTGTTCATCAGCTTATAAACCGTCCCACAGCTGGGCTAAGGACTCCTCCACTTGTGGGCCGGCAAGGTGAGGATGGTGCCTCGTTGATTTTACGCTGCACTAGTTGTTTTCGCGTGTGGACTCCATTTCCATATATCATCAGGAGAAGCTATGTCATTTGCATTGCTAACTAATGTAATGTAATGTACTAATTTTAAAAATGTATATAGATACCTACTAAAAACATATTACGGGAAGCAATCATTTCTCATTTAGTTAAATAATTTTAAAATAATTATTAATATTATTCAACGTCTATTAAATTAAACTGTACCGTATTTCTAAAATTATTCGAGATTGATACCGAAAACGCGGTAAAGAAATTATAAAATCAATATTTAAATTTACAAACTGGTTATTCACGTAGACTTACGCATTTGCCCGTCTTTATCTGACGGCTCTATGAATATCTCTAATAGCTGCTGATAAGGAAGCTTCTGTGTATTCCATTTACTAACCAGCTCGTGGGAGCCCGTATCCTCGCTTGCATGAAATTCGTCTTGCACAAAGTCAAACTTTTCGAGGATAAAATTGTTTTTCCGGGGTAGAAATAGCTAGACATGCGGAGCTATAAAGCCCTACCAGGTATGGTATATCCTCTGGTGCTATAGTCTTCTCTTCTTGACTAAGGAAGATCTGTCAAAAGCATACCGATATGCTCCGATTGGGGAAATTGGCGTATTAACAAAAATATGGTGGTAGGCCTTCCCTCAGAAGACTCCCACATAACCCTCGGTCGCCACTGACCTCGATGTATGCTTTAGACAGTTTTTCCATAGTCGTATAGAAATGAAGATAAAGGTTTTCACCTATGCCAAACATTAGACAGTGTAACGTTTGTGGTCTGTTGACCATGATCATGATGAAGATGATCAACTTCTGAAAGCAAATATGATTTACGAATAAACCGGCAAGCCAAACTATTTTAAACATGCATCTGCTTCAACGGTTTGTTCAAAGATTTTCGTTTATGAGGAAAGTAGTTAACCATTGAAAGAGTCGGGCTTATTTTTTAACAGACAGACGGAAGGTGTCACTCGTCGCACTATCCATCAAGTATTCGTTTCCTGCAACTCGTGACACATAAATTACTTTTGAGACAGTGCATTCTCACTCGCTATATCTATAATACGCAATGTAGGCGATACATTGCGAATAATTGTTGTTAAGAAGGTGGTTTATATGGAAGGGGTGTGTTGTTTTATATAGAGAGACGAAGGTGCTAGAAAATGTTTTGTTTTCATGAATCTATAGGTATAAGTACATAATTATAATGACTTGTCCTGACTGACTGATTTATCATCGCCGAGCCTAAACCGCTGAAGTTAATTAGATGATATTGGACTGTAGATTGATTGAGTGACTTAACCAGCCACTAAGAAAGGATTTTACGAAAATCACACCATTAGGGGTTCAAATTGGGCGTGAAAGTTTGTATGAAAGTTCGTTAGTTTTGAAGTAAAATACATAAAAATTGATGTTGAAATTAAGAATTAAGAATGTCGTGTCTCAGGAATTTTGTATTTTTTCCTTTAAAGGAGTCAAAAAGGGATAAAGGTATTTTTGGCGAAATCGTTATTTTTTTAAGAAAAATCTGTCACTTTTAAAGTTTCATCTATGAGTTTCGGTATTTGGCCTGGTAAGAAAAGATGAAATGTTTCAGGATTATCCCACCGATACTTACCTTTATTAAGCCAAAGCCAAACGCTTTTATTAAAAACAATCACAAGTCGTGTAGCCCACGTGAGCAAAGCCGCGAGCAAAAGCTAAGTAAAAAAAAACACAAATGTTGAAAAAATTTCCACGAGCAGGATTTGAACCTGCACCCTTCTGACATTCCGGGTCAGGTGCTCTTCCAATTGAGCTATCGTGGTTCTAACCAGCCCGCCGAAATTATTCAACACTATTTACTTTTTACTTTATAAGCTAAAGGCGCCCATTCAATGTCAACAACTACCGTCATTAACAAATAATTAAAAAGAATTAAAAAGCTAAGTAGCTCATAAAAATACAAAATTTGAAGCCCTACTGTTTTGTCCCTTATTCTCGCGTTAGTTTTGTGTTCCATATAGGTACTTAACATTTATTTATTTGCAACATTCGTTTAGTTGCTAGCGATTAGACACCGTAACTGCAAGAACAAAGGTATCAGATTCAAATCCCGCTAGAGCCAACACAAGACATTTTATTTAATAGTATATTTTGAAGTCGTTAATTTTGTCCATACATTGGACATATACCTAGGTAAAACACACTAGTATTTAGACACCAGCAATAAAAGTGGTTAAGTAAAACATCCAAAACATGTCCCCTCGCTCTAACGTCGGATCCAAGTAAAAATGTATTTTGTTACAAATCAAAATATCATAAATAGAGTACAAGAGACGACAGGAGCCGCGGTTAGACAGTTTCCCACAGAGATTTAGCTCGGCCGGCCGGCTGCGCGCGCCACAAAAATAGCGCGCATTTGTCGAAAAATACAATTTTCCCCAAATAGACGGAAATATACAAAAATGTGAGCCGCAGCGAGGGGCGAACGTGCCGGCGCGACGTAATGTGCGCCCCTAATTAAAACGTTAAAAACCGACCGCTTCTGAAAAACGTCAATTTTGAAGAGAAATGTGCCGTCCAAAGGATCCCCTTTCATACTTTTTTATTTATTTAAACGCTTGAAAAGAACAAATGAATGACCTCATATGTGGAGGCGTCCGGACGTTATTCTTGTTGAAAAAGGTCGCTATAGATAGTATCGTTACTTAGTTGCTACGTAATTGTTTTGTATGCATAAATTTTAATTCTACCAGTTTATAAAGACAGCAGAGAGTAGATTTCAGTATCGACAGATCGGTTTCGCTAGAGTGGTAATAGATATTGAGTTACGGGTACCGATTACGATCATGCCTAGTCTATGCGTGCACAAAATCATTAAATTAGGAATTTAGTTAGCGTTTGAAACGCGGACAGTAAACGAATGGATAAATCTAGCCGTTAAACCGATATGCAGATCTGCATCGACATTCATTACCTAATTAAAATCGCAAGCCCCTTCCGCTCGCTACATTTCTCCAGGCCGATGCCAATAAATTTCATCCGCCAGTCGCCCCATAACGATAACCAGTTCCTCGGGAACTATCGTTCAATCTGCCGTCGATGTCGTATGTTGATCCGGTCGTGTACCCGACGCTCAGCAGACGGCGCTGTCGATACCTATGTATTATTTAGTGAGAGCTAGAGCCGCGAGGCTGTGTGCGTACGCACACGCGGCCGGCCACGTCAGCCGCAGATAACGAGCTCACATATTCATAAAGAATAAAGAATTATCCGGCGACCTCTCCGCGCCCCGCGACCCGCGGCCTCCTCGCGATCGTAATGCTCTCATTCACACTCTCCCGCCGATCTCGATCTATCTGTTCCCTTCTAAGGGTCCAGCGAGAACGGCTCTTATACCCGCCGCGGCGGAATTGGATTATCGACTTTAATTTATTCACTGCAAGAAATATTTCATTTTTCGTCGAGCCGCGCTCATGAAACCCTTTCACTCCTCGCGGGTATCGTTGGAGCGGGTTCGAAACGATCGCTGCGCGCCGAGGAGTTGCGACCGGTTTTAATTCTTAGGCTGAAGATGGAAGGATCATTTCACAGGGGCGTCGGCGCGGGACAAAAGCTCGTTATCGCATTAACAGGTTCGCGGTCCAACCCTCGAGGCAGCATCTTTATGGGCGACATATTTGATTCGAAAACTTGTTATGCTTCGTCCTAAATAAATTATAACGAGAAATTGTAATCATTAAATGGATATATTTAATGTGTGTAGTGTGTAGATGTCGGCGCGGCGCGATGGCGGGCGGGCGGCGTATCTACCTACATGAATGCTTGCGCTCTCCTTAAGATACTGGGTTCACGAGTCGATCTGCGCGACCTTGCATGCCGCTTTTGTTTTATGGTTGCTGCGATTTTGTTAACCTATCAGTGCTATCAATCAGAACGCTATCTATTTTTTATGCTGGGTGATTTTAAACATTACCAGGTTTAAATAGCTCATTGAAGTGAAAAGAAAGTTTTTTGTTATGAGGGAAAGATTATGAGTATGAACAAACACTTGTCATAAAAAAAATATATTTGTCGACATAGTTAGAAGATAATATACGAGCTTTTTATCAGGAAGTGCAGGCGATCGCTTGACATCGTAAGTAATAAATTACTAATAACATAAAAATACCACTCTAAAAATAATATCGAGAAAGTAGGCGGATATATAAATTAATCAAAAACATGTACACTGACATTTGCGTTAATGTATGTCAACAATCCCAACTTGTAATATACGTACTAATAAAACCACAAATCTAAATGTCCACCTTGTACTAGATGTAACTTTGCATTGAAACTTTGAAAACACAAAAGTTTTAACATTTTAAGTATAAGTTTTTAATATTTTTCACCGTTTTCTTTTATAAAGAGCTATTACCCCGATTTCCTTCAATATCTGTTTATTAAAAATCTTTACCTACTAGTAAGTTTCACCTAAGATTTATTTAATTTTTAACAGTAAGCTCGTAATCGACATTAGCTCGGGTTGAAAGCAATCATATATATCATAACTATAAGCAATCATATAGTTCATCCCCATGTCTCCTTTAGACTACTGGCTTTAACCCATTCCCAACGCAAGGGTATTAATTATTTGGATGGGTTACAATGCCTATTATTTATATGCTATTACTAATAATCTTTTCAAGAAAAAAACCTTCTACGATCATATTTCGAAACACCCAAAGAGTCCACATGATATCAGAAACGAAGTCACTGACGTCAACTAGTTTAAAAATTACTTATGATCAAAAAGTTGATAATTTATTACACTGCTTATTCAACGGCTCTATATCAACGCTAAATTTTTAATCTCATACATTAACTTGTTCTAAAGATTATTTAAGCAATAAATTATAAATGTTTCGTTAATTGAAATGGATATGGCTTATTGATGTGGGTGACCATTCCAGTTTAAATGTGCTTGAGTTCGTATGCATGTACACGTAATTGACGATAATCGAATAATTGATTCTTTCCGTTGTCGTTGCTTGGGATTAGAAAACTTTTTATTGGAAAAAATGGAGTCAATTATTTTTTTATCATAAATAATCAGGGCAGAACAATTTTGGTCTAAAATAATAACACAGCTTTTCATATCTGCTCCATTTATAATTTTTAAATAAAAAAAATGTTGAGACCCCAGAAATAATGTAATAGGCTCAAAATACTTATGTCACTTAACAATAATTTAACTCCTTTGTAAAGAATCATCATCGTTAGCCTTTAAACGCCTCACAGCTGGGCTCAGGCCATCCCAAAAAATGCACATGGAAGAAATGAGGCTTTTACCACACTGGCCCAATGCTGACCCAATGCTGGTTAGTGGACTTTAACAACTACAATCTTACGACAGCAACCGGGGCCAACGGCTTGACGTGCCATCCAAAGTACTTACAGAGGAACAAAAGATATTTCGAATTTGAATTGACCCGGTGACCCTGCATTGCGGTCGATAGTATCTCAACTTGCAAGATCGCAGCCCGAACACGCTAGCCTCTCTTCCATACAGCTGTGTCTCCTCCAAATGTTTGTGCTGATAAATATCTTTATCTTCACAAACATTTCCTATCGGATAGAAGGCAACAGGCAGATGAAGACCAAGAAGAGGTTATATAGAACAAATGAAAGAGAAGAAGACGTTGTGTCTTATAAAGCTGAAATTAGAAAATGTAAGGAATTTGCGATATTTAAAAAAAGATTATTTAACTACCTTATAGAAGAGACATTTTACTCAGTGAATGATTTTTTTCAACCATTCAAAATACTAATATAATATATCATTTTCCAATGTATTTTGAGTACGGACATGATGTTATTTAATTTAATTTAATTTTAATTACAGCTTTATAAGGGCATTTTTATAATTATTTTATTCAAATTTAACTACATACTTACTTTTCAATTTGCTATTTTATACATTTGACTGTGATATTTTAATTTTAATTTTAATTGTATGCCTAATGGACTGATCATGGATAACATTATAATTTTTAAAACCCTTAAAACATGTTATTACAATATATTCATTTCTAATGTATTTGAGTATGGACAATTGGACATGTCATCATTTATATTTTATATTATTTTATTTTTTATTTTAATAACTTTATTCATTTTCATGATTTTTCTATCTGGTAGACATTATATAAATTCAGCTGCAATATTTTAATTTTATTTAATTTGTATGCCTAATAGGCTGATCACAGATGTACTTATCATTATAATATCTTGTAAGACCTTGTAAAACCTGTGATGTACAAATAAACATTTCATTTCATTTCATTTCATTTCAAAGTTGTAACAGAATTGCTTGTGATAGAGTAATAGAAAATACTACACCTACGTAGCTGATTATTTAGGGTCTTACAAATAAACAAAGAATAAGGTCCGAATAGTTATTCCGTGTTTTGTCTCTTTTACTCTAATTTGAAATGGCGTTTACATGACAGGAACAAAACACGGAATAACTATTCGGACCCTATTCTTTGTTTATTTGTAAGGGGCTAAAAGAAGAAATATGTTCGAAATCAAGAAATAAGTTTCTGTTTCAAAACAATCCAAGACACAACAATAACTCAACTCCTTTGTAAACAATAATGAATACAGTTTGGTTATGCATAAACGATTAACAAAAAGTAAAACTAACGACGTGTTGAATACACACACACGGGAAAAAAAAGCAAAGCGAGACGCGATGAAATAAAATTTTATATAGTGATCGTTAACACGACCGCATCCAATATTAAATGGACATCGACGGAGTAAAAATTAAAAACGAACATAAATATACTGAGGAGGAAGAAGTTTGGGTCTTAGAGTCGTAAGAGACCTTTTACATGTCGGTATCCCATACATACGAACTTGAAAGATCAAATTCTTACAAACCAATAAGTCGATTTAAGTGAAACTTTTTATGCTTAAGGGAAATACAGACATGTTGACAGTTAACAGAAAACTTTAAAGAAAACGTTCCTTCAACGTATTTTATGCGATTTGAAACTTTCATACTAAACTTTAAATCACATAATAATTATTATTATTATATATAAGCATATATTATATATAAACATATAAGCTACAACTGTCTCACTCTTGGGCAAAGCCTCCACACACTTTTTCACACCCTCCGGTCCTTTGCAACGTCATGCCAGATTTTCTTGTACCTATAAAATTCAATCATACAAATAAATGTTTTCTTTTTATTAACTGTTAATATCTCTGTATTTCCATTATGCACAGAAATGTTTTTTAATATCGGCTGATTGGTTTGAAAGAATTAAAGCTTTGAAGTTTGTATGGGATACGGCAATGTGAAATGGCTCTTATGTGTTTGATTCAGGTGGAGAGGACTGCGACGACATGTAATTTGATATTACCGTAGTTCCATTGTCGAGGTTTTCTCAATCGTTTACCGACTCTATGAATGGAAGAACAACACGACCAAGTTATATGTCGCTATTAATGTCCTATTCCTAATTTTATTGTGTGGTCGAAATAAGAGTGATGTATGATCGTAATTTGAGACCTAACATACGTATATGTAAATGTAATAGTACATTTTGCAGACAAATGTAGGTAGAATCTTATATCTACAGCTTCGTGGGTAGAAGTAATTAAAACAGAATGACATTTCCAAACGTACCTACCTAATCTGTACAGATAAAAAATGGTTTACTAAAGTGATATACCGCTTTTCATATAAAAATCTAAAAAGGTTTCATTCAAGCTCAAAGCTCAATTAAAAAGCAGCTTTTAGAGGCGATAAGCATCATTTTCCCTTTCTCTGCTGTCGAAACCTCTATTTGTTTATGGTGGTTAATTTATAACTTTTTATATTACACGTCATCAAGAGCGAGGCGTCGGGGCAGGCTGCTCCGTACTTGGTAGAGGAATAAATTAGACGTTAAGTTATGAGAGGGCCGATCTAACGACATGAATGAACCGCCCCCCCGCCTGCCCCGCGCTGCCGGCTGGCCTGTGCGTGTGGCCTTTGCCGGTGCCAGCGCAGGGCTGGACTGGCCACTCGCTACTCTTTTTATATACTTAACTACAATTTTTCTTTTTTTACAAAAAAATAAGATAAAAAGCTATCAACTCCTTAATCTGTTATATGTATCGTATATGCTAGTCTTAACTCTTTTAAAAACGTTTTGAGATAATTATTACGTAGGGTAGCGGTACCAGTGTTCGACAAGAACCAGAGATCAATTTTTTTTCTTTTAATAATGAAAAATAGGGGTCAGCCACTGACTTAAGTCTTTAGTAACATTCAAATACAGACGACCTGCTTCCTAGCTTTCATTCCGTAAATTTTCAATAAAAAAAACTACGTTTTTTTTTGCTACAAAACCTGTGTTTAACTGATGGGCTTAACGTATCAAACACTGTTGCCATTACGGTACTTGCATTTTATATATAAAAATCATAACTATCAACCACAAATTCACTATTTTTTTAACTAATATACAATTCTTGAATCTAATTGAAGATATTGCCGCATCCCGTAGTTTTCCGGTAAATTAATCATTGCCAAGAGATAGGGACAAAAAACCCGCACTATTGACGAAACAATATCATTCTCTATAAAGATTTACATAAAAATATTTCAACATAGATATCGTTTGGCAGCTAAAAATGTCACGGTTCAAACAATATTTTTTACATTTTGTTAAGGAAGTGAATTATCCACGGCATTGCGCTATACCTACTGTAACGACTGTACTCTCATCAATGCTCCGAAATTAATCAGTAAACGTTACATAATCGTAAAAATCCAACTTTTTTTAATGATTACCATTTTACGTACAGATGTAGCAGCCACTCACAAAAAACCTTCCGGTTTATCTCTGGTGAAGGTCTATAACTATTAAGTGCCGAAACACATAACCTCGTTGCGACTTCGCACCGCAAAAATAAGCGGTGCGCCAGGCTATTATAAATCTTATGGCCTGTCAAATACTAGACAGGCGCCGCCGGTTTTGGCTGTGCGACGGCGCAACGCGATAATGTGTTTCAGCCCTATGCAGCAAAAAATAATTAAAAATATTAACGTTTTTAATGCCAATGTACAAAGTAGGTATATTAAAATAATCAAGCATGAAAAAACGCCTTCGCCTTGGTCGTCGAATGGCAAAGCGCTCGGCCCGATACCCGAAGAGCCCAGGTTGGGCAAAGTGTTTTCCTGATTTTTCAATGCATAGCGCGGGTTTGTGATCAAACCGCATTGAGCAAGCGCAGTGAATAAGCAAATACTCATCAACTGAGGCGGGGACTTGATTTGAATGATGGAGACCTTTACCCAGCAGTGGGACAGTATATTATTATAGGTTATTTTACTTACTATTTACTTACAAAGCAATTTTTTTATAAAACGAAACAGTTTATTAAATACCACGATTTAAAAAGCCTAATGATAATTTTATTTTGTATAACGAACTGAAATACTTTCAGTACCTACTTTCATAAGATTATGACGAAGAAGTAACATCTCTAAAGTCAGAAGAATAACTCAAAACGACGACTGGTGCCCTATCCAACTTCTCGGAGTCCGTCTCTGTTCGAAAGTGAGATGACGCGCTATCGGCACAAGTAATCTGAGCCCAAAATATTACGATTCGGGACTTGGTGCGCACCTCGAAGGCCCGATGAGTTGGTATCATAAACGCAGCCAACACCGACCTGATATAATTAACTGAGAGATATTACAACCGTTTGCATTTAAATTTACATTATCCGTCACTAATTATTTTAAAAAGGGTTTATTATAAAAAGTTACCCTATAATTACTTAGAGATTTTTGGAAAATCTTATCGGTTTTTTTAGGTTCTCCGGCACAGATATTCGTCATAGATGGCTAGCAAAGGATTTTCGTAGGGAAGACAACGACGGTATCATACATAGGTACACTGCGACCTATGCGCTTGATCATAAAACAATTTATATACCTTTCCATTAACCTCTAATATGGTAACGAACTTCGAGTGTGTAATAGGCTCCCCCCTGTTAAGTCAAAAAGAAAATATAACTGCTATTATGTGAGACATTTCCACAGTTTCAACTTAGTGCAGAGACTTGCGAAATACCACCCTGCCCACGCGGTCTACTTAAGTTCTGTGCAAAATGTAATCGGGAAGCGTACGTGAATTATAAAATTAAATGTTACCCCTTATCTGATTAATTGTAAAGCCTCAGTATTTCACAATAGAATCATAAGTTTTTAGGATATTCGTTTATACATGCTATTTATTACATTATACTTTTGCACACATTTATATTAAAATACAAAATAGTCATTATGAAGCATTAAAGTTATCGAAACGCATGTACGATAAAAAGCAAAAAATAAAAAAGCTTTTCGTGTGGACTTAACGTGTCTTTCGAAGCACAGGGATTTTCAGGGACCCAATTTCAATGCAAAAGTTTCAATAATGTAACTCATCAACTAATCTAATGTTATTAGATTAATACATTTTTCATTACAAGCCATAAAATATTATTTTCAATGAGCAAAATGATAATATCTATGTATATAATATCTTATTCCTTATCATGTCAGGTAGGTATACATATTATTCTAAATAACTCAGCATGCGAATTTAAATACTTTAACTAAAAAAGAGTGTTTAAAGTTAAACAATGGCTAAATACGTGCTTAAAATATTGTGTCTCTGTCTAACAATATTAGCTAAAAAGTGACAGCATCTGTTTTAAGCATTGGTCTAATTTTAGCCATAGTTTTGTACGAAAGCAGTAAGACATGAACTTTTAGTACGTGGTTCTAAAACTCAATTGAGTTTTAGAATATTTTACTTTTAGTGCTTTATTAATTATCATTTGCATCATTACTTATTTCAGGTTAACAAAGAAAATACTTTTACCGAGCTCAAAAAACTCTCTGTTCACGTACTCCAATAACTTATTTTAATTTAGTAGAATTAATAGTGCACATGCAACGAGCTTTTATTAAAATATTCTCGTGTCATCGAATCAACGTCAGCGACATACGAGTTAACTAGACGTGCAATGCATTCTTCCGAAACAGAACCGTATCGACATGGATTGCGTATTATAAATTTTTAAAATACATTTTATTCTATTTCGACAGGGCTATTTCGGTAACCGCACGGGTTGCCACTCACCGCAAAATGAATAATATTATTTTAACTCCATTCTCTTCAGCGTTGTTCTGTGTTGTTATTTTTTAAAAGCAGCATATAATCCATCAAAATAGCTGGACTACTAATGAAGTTTATTTAATTTAATGAAATACTTCATAAAAAGAAAATAATAGGTACTCCTAATTAAATATTCAATGAGGTTAAGTACATAAGTTGACTTATATTTACTTTTACCGTGTTGGTGAGCAAAGATTTGAGACTGTGTTAAATGTAATTATCTAGCTAACTTATAAAAACAGTTTCAGTATCAATATAGATATAATTATTAATTATAGTAGTAACGAGACTTTTATCGTATTTTATAAACTCAATACATTGACAAAAAGAGAAAAATGAAGAACACAAAAAAATCTAAATAGAAAATAAAAAAGTAATATAGCAAAACAGCTTCAACTCTATATCAAAATGTTACGTAGTATAATAAAAAACGGCTTTTTATGTTAATAAATGATAGTATTAATGTGCCATTAAAACATTAATACTAGTCCAAGTCTAACATTAGTACTAGTCCTGTTAGTTTCATCATCATCATCAGCTCATTCTTGTCACCACTGCTGGGGCACGAGCCTTCCCTATGGATAGATAGGGAGAACGGGCCATGAACCACCACGCGGGCACAGTGCGGATTTGTGGTTATTAACGACTGCTAATGGAGCCAGGACAAACGGCTTTACGTGCCTTTCGAAACACGGAGGAGCTCGAGATGATACATTTTTGGTCACCCATCCGATGACCGGCCTTTGCGAAAGTTGCTTAACCTCAGCACTCGCAGACCGGGCGCGTTAACTACTGCGCCATCAAGCTCCTCGTGTTTGTTTGTGTTTAGGTAAACGTCGGTAGTCTAACGAAACTATAGGATTAAACCTTGATTTCTCGTATTCAACCCAACCATCTATCCCTTTGGCAGCCAACGCTTTTATATAAGTACAATATTTAAAAACTAGTTACTACCAACTTCTTTCGTTTAAATTTAACGGTCATTTGACAGCCCTTGACACGACAAACGAGTTCTGCGATTCAGTCGCGATATTGCCTTATTCAACGACAAAACGCTGGCTATATATTAAGTGGGAGTGTAAAAATTCCGCTCCTCGTTATGTGTCGCGATTTAATTGAGATTTTATATTAATTAGAGTGCAATGTGAGGCGTCGACGAGAATGTGCCTCTCGCACGCAGCCTGCGCACGCAACTGAGAATGCCACATGAACATACTGCGTCTCATAAATCAACTAATGTGTTAAAAAATAAATAATTTTTCTTAAGTGACTGTACTTTTTATTTTTAGGTACATATTTAAGTATTTTAGGATATTTTTAATTTTTTTTCTTAATTTGTCAATTGGAATCAAAATCCTTCACCTTTTAATTTAATATTTTATGTAGTATGAAACTTTTAATAGTTAATTGTACCTTAAACTTTAAAATTATATAATACTTTATGTGAAACAGTTTTTTGAATTGGACCAGTATAGTTCCAGAGATTACCATCCGCAAACAAACAAACAAACAAACAAAGTCACCAACTTTTTAACATCTTTATTAAAATAGTCTATAGTTAAAATATGTGAGAGACGCGCTTAAAATTACTCAATTTAATGTGACATACTACGAAGCTATGCTACTATGAAGCGATCGTTCAGCAGTATTAGGATTTTTCAAGTAAAGCGTCAATGTACTCGTACCAAATTTAAATAAAACAAACATTGTGTTTCCCTTTATCTTTGGGCGACTTAAAGAATCAATCAGCCGCATATTCCAGTTTATAATTACGTGCGTTATAGGGATGGTGCAAATCCATCGAGCTCGCGTGCCCGACGTGATATCACGTCACGCGTGTTTCCACCGGCGTTATAACAAGTTGAGCCGAACTAACAAGCACTGTATCGGCTGCCACAGGGCTGTCCGTTGGGCCCGATGCTTGTAATCCCACAGTCATAAGTTACTTCCAACCGACTAAACAATTGACTTTGACGGATACCATCTTTGTCTTTGTGGTTCTACTCTGTTCGTCTGCTTAAGAGACTGCCTATTTAGCTAAAGCAACTGGTGTTAACTGATGTTCTGTCTAAAGATATGTTTCGTCAAAAAATGTTTTGATAGTTATTTTAAAATAAAATTAAGTAAACATGTTAGGGTTTTGGAGTGTTCTGGAAATAAATTATGGAAAAACTGATTGATAATTATAAGAATCGCCTTTTTAGCATTATTTCCGATCTAGGTCCAGTTTTCGATATGTTTTTTTATGTTACATTTATTATCACACGAAAAATATGTTTTTGCAAAGTTTGTAATTTTACTCTTTGACAACCCTGTATTGTGTTTACTGAAGCATGCAAGAGTTTTCTTGTACGATTGTATCATAACAAAGTCATTATTGAGACCTTATTACCACTTCGGGTAAAACTCGATTAACCTAATCAATTTTGGATTCACAGCATGTGTTTCCAGAACTAAATTCAATTGGGTGGGTGACTGTTGGTCAATAGAGTAACTTCTTAGCAACTGCCAAACGATTTTTAAAATTTTATGGGAATGGCATACTATCTAGTGACAAACTTTTCCGTCAATTCAGTGTTTATCAATAACTTTTTAGGTTACTGAAATTCATGTATAGGTCAAATAAAAAAGATCCTAAAGAAGAATTAAAGACCTGTTACGGGATATCAGACAAAAAAACATTTTAAAAATAAGATAAAATTAAGCCTTTTCTCCCCTTAAACTATTTACACAATCCATGTATTTGTTTGCATAATTTTAGTATTTATTTAAGTATCATTTAAGTAATAACAAAAATTAAACATTATTATTTATACTATTATTTGTTAATATTATCTACTTATACACCTGCATATTTTCAATTCCCATAACTCTAAGGTTATATTCTAACACTAAAAATAATTAAAAAAGTCCAAAGAACATGGGTTCCAAAACGCATATCTTCGAAGATAACATTAATTTTAGTTAAAATAGTTCATAAAATGTCTCCAGTAAGTCGATTCCTTATTTTTGCGACGTTGCCAAACTTCTACACGCACTACGTACGACGACAGCAAAGTTGTAAAAAACCTACGCGTGGGACTTCCCCGTATCAACCAACTAGTGAAGTGAAAGCCAACTAGTCGCTATCGATAAAATCATACCTACCTGTTACACCGGAATTACGTAATGCAATTAGAACGAAAATAATTTATGCTTTGGTTAGTTCTTATTCCTTAGTAAACTCTTGTGAGCAATTACGCATTAGTTGCTTATTTTGCAACTCTTTAAATTTTAAAAGTTAGACTATGAATGGTATTTGTCGAAACATAAATTGTTTCAACATAATTTCAATCGATAATGGTTATGATTATGAAAATTTTAAAGAACTCTTACCATGAATATCCGGCGGCTGGATTGCAGCCAAATACTAAACAATACCTACCTTTAATTTATTACGAAAACGCGCAGTCATTCGATATTTACCATATTTTTTGAAACATCTGAATTACTGGATGATAATGTAATAATTGCAGCGGGTGCCAAATGCGGGTTCATAGTTAACCTACCAGTAGGCTTAGCCAAAGTAACATTAAGAAAACGATAGCGAAGTTCGAAAAGAATAAAATCTATGGGATTGACATAAGCCGCGCTAAATCACGTGGTCAATCTTATGTCAATCCCATACATTTTATTCTTTTCGAACTTCGCTATCGTTTTCTTAATGTTACTTTGGCTACCGCCACAGAGCTGCGTTCGAGATGTCCGAGCCTTTGTATGACTAGGATTTTGAGCCCGGAACCCCGAGATCACAGACCAATGTTTAATAGTTCCATAATAAAACATTAAGTTAATTTAGAATTATTTATAAGAACTTAAAACAAAATAATAATTCCGGGAGATATCGATTATCGATATCATCACAAAATTGCTTACACCATACCCCAGCGGCGCACGAGTGTAATTTGATCATCAATGTACGACCTTTAAGTAGTTCTTCGAAGTCGGATCTTTCATCTTTACATATGTGCATCTCTTAGTGTAAGCGAGAAAGAATGCTTGTGTTGTGTGACGGGTGGCCACGCTGCGTGATGTAGTGTAATAATAATGAGTTCCATGTATGCGTAGGGTTGTTTACTCGAAATATCAGGGATGTACATCACCTACACAAAATAATGTTTAAAGTAACAGGGTGCCTAGTGTGAGTTTTGTTATTACTATCCGTATTCATTAGATTGCGTTTACGGAAACGAAAATTAGTATGGCGACTTAAGAGAAGAGTTAACATTTTGCCATACAAATTCTCGTTTTCGTTAACGTAATCGAATGAATACGGATAGTAAACAAAACTCACACTAGGCACTCAGAATGTGGATTTTGAAGTCTTCTTTGTTTGTTAATTTTATAAGTAATCATAAAATCTGTAATACGTTTATTTTTTATAACCCAAATTACTCATAAACAATTTGGGTAGGTGATTGTACCTAACTAAACGAAACCAAAGACAATTTACATAATCTTACGTTTTAAAAAATCAGACACTCACAATGATTTGATCACGAATAGGGTAAAAACTACTAATAAATACGAAACTTGACTTGATGAAGAAAGCCCACCAACAGCTTTTGAGACTCGTCTTAGTTTTGACAACCCTATTATTATGCCGGCGATGACGATGAGTGACAAAAGAACGCACACATGGAACTGAGTCGCTCCGCGCCGACATGAAGCCGGCAGACCTATAGCCAAATACCGTTAGCAAAAAAAGTAAAATTAATAGTAAACGCTTTGGAAATACGGTTGATTTCACAATGACTCAAATAACTAGCCGCCAATGACTACATGTATCTACCTTTATTGACTTACTTGTTTCCTGACCTTCGTCTTGCTTACAAGTATTGGTGCCCGTGATTAGAATTGTTATTAAACCGTTGTGCTGTTAAGTTTTGTTATTAATTTGTTATTGATGAACTATTGGTTTTTATTTTTGTTATTGTTAAAGTGTTGGTTGTTATTTTTATTTGTTGAACTGTAAGTTATTAACTTGGTTAAAATGCCGAGGCGCAACTATCCGCCACAACATCAAGCGGATATTCATTTTGTGTATGGATATTGCAATGGAAATTCCGCGGAAGCTGTGAGAGAATACCGGCGTCGATATCCAAATCGCACCGTTCCTGACAATCATACTTTCGTCAACGTAAGTTTACATTACTTATTTCTTTAGTAATAGGCAGTGAACGAAATGAATCGGGCTAACTTGCCTGAGATGGCCGACGAGACAAGGCTTGTGAGTGGTTGACGCCACCGAAGTTTTGTTAATTGATTTTTATCGAGTACTGGGTCTGGCACTTAAGGCCTAACCTTAAGTGATTTTACTTCTTGTTGGTCATAGTGCACATGAAATTACTCGTTTACACTTTTTTTCTGAATGTTGAGGGTGTCGCAGTTCGCCAATCATTACACCAATCCTATAATTTGACATACCGAAAAAACCGAATAGGCAGTAGTTAAAAAATTCACGAGATAGTAAGAGAACTAGCATATTAGGTGATTTAGGTGTAATGAGTGGTGACTTGTGGAAAAAACTATTGGAGTTGCTTATAAAATACGAGTTAATTTCATGTATGCTTGCTGGGACTGAGGAGCTCGATGGCGCAGTGGTTAACGCGCCCGATCTACGAGTGCTGATGTTAAGCACCTTTCGCAAAGGCCAATCATCGGATGGGTGACCAAAAATTTATCACCTCTAGCTCTTTTGTGATTCGGAAGGCACGTAAAGCTGTTGGTCCCGGCTGCATTAGCAGTCGTTAATAACCACCAATCCGCACTGGGCCCGCGTGGTGGTTTATGGCCCGTTCTCCCTATCCATCCGTAGCAAAGGCTCGTGCCCCAGCAATGGGGACATAAAAATGAGCTGATGATGATGATGATGGCTGGGACTACTCAGGGGTAAAGCTGTTTCTGGGATCCGATATTCGATAGAGATAAATTGTCAACGTTTTGGTGGTCAGAGTGTAAGGCTTATAATAATAACAGTAATAATGCAATAACCAAGCATTTGTTAACGTTGCATTATGTGTACTTTATCACTTAAAGCAGGGTGAGTTCCCGGTAGCGGGGGTAGAATACTACTATGGAGAAAAAACTATTAACTGTATGTCAAATGTAAAGCTTATTTTTATTTGAAATAGAACCACTTTCACGGATCTACTCTCTCTACTGTACACATTGATTTATTATTATTTTTATTTTATCGTGTAAATCCGTATAAGTAGTATTAATTCAATGTGTAGTGTTCGCGTAAGCTTCAGTTAACAATTATTTTTATTTGTTACAGATACATAGACGATTTCGTGAGCAAGGCTTAAGAATAGCTTCTCATGAGCGAGTCATGAACCTCTCATTGGACCAAGAAATGAGGATAATGAATTTAATTATCGAAGATCCTACTTTATCTACACGACGTGTCGGACGCATAGTTGGCGTCTCTCATACTATGGTGTGGAGATTATGGAAGAGATATGGACTTCATCCTTATCATTATCGGAAAGTGCAAGGCCTTTTACCCGGTGATAATTTCTCACGAATCGCGTTTTGTCAGCGGATAAGTGAGTTTCTCATTCAAGATCCACTATTAATTAAAAAAATTCTGTGGATGGACGAGGCACAATTTACACGAGCAGGCGTATTCAATAGTAAAAATCAGCATCAATGGCAAGAAGCAAACCCGAAAGCAGTGTGGGAAACATCGCACCAAAGAGAGTTTTCTGTAAACATGTGGGCGGGTATTTTAAATAATAAACTTGTAGGTCCCATAGAAATACCGCACCGTTTAAATTCTAACAACTACCTTGAATTTCTACAAAACCTTTTAAATTTAGATTTTTTTGAAGATGTGGATCTGGAAAGTATCCGGTCATTATGGATACAGCACGATGGAGCACCTGCGCATTACGGAACACACGTACGAGAGTACCTAAATGAGCAGTATCCACAACGTTGGATCGGCCGCGGAAGCCCGATCTTAGCGTGGCCGGCTCGATCACCCGATCTGACCCCTCTTGATTTTTATGTATGGGGTACCTTAAAAAGTAAGGTGTATTCTAAAAAAATTCTTTCCCGGGATCATTTGTTGCAGCGGATTCAACATGAAGCAAATGAAATGCGTGCCAATGAAGTTAATTTAAATAGGCAAATTCGTACAAGAATAACTGTATGCTTAGAATGTAATGGAGGACATTTTGAAAACCAATTAAATTGATATTTTTTATCAAAAAATGTTTTATTTACCACGCCTTCTAACTTTTGTATCCCAAATGTAAGTTTGGTTCTCTGTCAAGAATTTGAAATCAGTCGTTCATTACTAACTTTTTATTTTTTTTACGTCATCAAATAAAATAGTTGTTGTACATTTTTAAAGACACTCCCATAACCATTATGGTTATTAGTTACGGCGTGCTGTAGTAAGTTCACTGCGAAATCATGGCTACGATTGTAAGTGCATTTTTTACTAGTTAATTAGTAAAATACAGGCATGCAGGTACTCGCATGTAGGTCAATTTCAATGCGAACTAAATGTAACTACGAAAAAAAATCAAAATTAATCTTAGTTTATTTACAAAAACAATGTTTTAGTAAAAGCTTAAGATAAAATAATTTGTAAAATTAAAATTACTGCTTAGCAAATTAAACACGTATGAATAAAAGGTCACTTCATTTTTATTTTTTTGCAAGCCGTACAATAACTGCATTCTGACTCGTAGTGCCTAACTTTCATTCATAAGTAAGTCCTATCATTCATAACTTTAGGTAAGAGTATGCGATGTTGTCATATTTCACATAAAGGGGTTTTAGATAGATAATCATGCTTTATTTGAATTATTTTGTATGAAATAAGAAAATAAAAATAAATATTGAATTCAGAAAATATGAATTTGCTATTTGATTCTTATACGCAGTCTCGTTGAAACCCTAGAGTTATGGGAATTCAAAATGAACACGTTGTATAGTAACTATTTTTTTATTTTTTTATATATATATAATACCTAGTATTTTTATCGACTGTTGGTTGGTTGTGGTTCACAGATTTCAGATTTCATGTTAGTCCTCTCGTTTTATGAATAATGTGATTATTATTAGTTGTAGTGTTTAAGCATCATGTATCATTACTATTATAAATTTTTTTTTGTTATGAAACTAAGCTAATTGTGTACATTTATATTGGTCTTGGCTGTTTATGTACCGATTAAAATAAGAATAATAAAAAATAAAAATGAAGTTATGCTATTATGAGTTGTTACTGAAGTCCCCCCTCTATAGATTACTGAGCTTTAACAGGGACTTTAGATATTTTATGGCCACTAGAGTAATAATTGCGAAAGTGATTTAGCTTTTAATCGAAACTTACTACAATACAAAATCATAAGAGAAGATCAACCTAACAACTTGTTAAAATGTCTTAAAAACACGAACCATAAAAATAGCCCATTATTTCTGCACAACTCAGCTCTATTTTAAAACGCTCCTCACTTATCAAATTCGAAAACATAACGCTTCATATAATTAATTAAAGGTCTGCATACAGCACAAAGCAAAACTCTTGCGGTAGGTACTTACGTTTTGTTTAATCGTATGAAAGACTCACAAAAAATATGTCACCATTGTGGGTCGGACTAATGCCTCATAATTGTCGAGCTATTTCCTCTCCATTCAACCCAGGGACGTATTTAGCAATAATTTCTGTCATATTGGCTTCTCTGTAGGAAATGGTACACACAACACGATTTCAAGCAGTTGTTTGTATTGTTGAGGAACGGTTCGGCGATCGTTACCTGTACTTGTAGATTTAATGTTTATTTATGCTTTGAAAGCTTTTACTTTGTGTTTGTGAAGGGCAGTTTAATAGTTGAATACTGAAATGAGGAAAGAAAGTACAGTTTGAAGGTTGAGGACAGTTTCTTGAGTAATAATTGTGTGTCGCTTAGTTTATCTAGAAGTTTTATTCCTTTTAAGTTTTTAAATTATATGATAGATAGAAAAAACTATGGATACATATTGTAAGGCCGGCACATATTAGGTGAAAGTCTGGTTTTAAGTCCGACTTTTAGCTAAGTCTCTCTGGCAGAAATAACAATTCTTGTGGGTTGCTATGTGTATGTCAATAAATATCATACAAATTATACATTCTTGTTAAAACTTTACCCCTTTAATTATGTCTTCTGATGGATCCTAAATGAAAATATTATTTTAACAAGTACGAGAAAAGCAAAGACCGTCAGATTTCTTTATAAAATGTCACGTAGTGTGTACACGTTCATTAGATGACATAAAACGAAAAAAAGTAGGCAGACAAAAGGCAGAATAATGTCCCTTAAATATAATATTATGTGTCATGAAACCAAAGCTTTATGAAATCGGATATTTTTGTCATATCTTATTTTATTGTGGCTCAATAGCGAGCGGAGTCGGGCTCAGAAAGCTATTCAATCTTTGCCAATACGCGAGGGTGGATGTGAAAGTACTTACTTTGACAAATAAAACAAGAGAATGTTATAAAAAGTTAGGCGTTCAATTTTTTTGTTGATGTTCTTTTATTTCGTGAGGCATTCTCTAATGTCCTAACCACGTCTTGGCGTTATGTAATCGTATTTTACAATGGATTTTATCAATTTTTAAAGGCAAGAATAAGACTAGCGTTGTTTTTTTCAGAAATATGAATCCTTATCTACCCTTAAGAGACAATTTATGATTAAGGCATTTAAGAATGTCGTAGGATGTTATGTTTTTTCACTAGATATCCTAATATCCTTTCATAGATTGTCATTTAATGTTTTTTTTGTCTTTACAACACTTATGCAATAAGGTAGGTACTATATTTATTTTAACGAAATACTTACCATAAGTAAAATATATATTTAATTTATATTTGCTAGTCCATTATTTATAGTAGAAAATCCTAATTTCTATATTAAATCTCGTATTTTTCCAGCTTAAAATGATTCAAATATACACCATTCGTAACTGTGACGTAGCGCAAATGAAAGCAGAAACGACGTCACAATACGACAGGACAAATTAGACAAGTAGGTACTCCACCGTTACTGCAACAGTCTGCTATTTTAGACACATAATTACCTGACTATTCAGTTTCAATGCGGCACTGTTATTTATAGAACTACATAAAAAAGTGGTTAAAAATTTTACGAAACATACAGTTTGAGAAACATGTAACGTGTCCGTGAAACAAACAAAGAAATACTACAATTCATGCGCATATCAACTTCGCCTATGATCGGACCGAAACGGGGCCACATTAATCCAATCGTCTCATACAAAACCACCGGCCGTGACAATTTCAGATTTTGCACAAATCTAGTCGCATTTAAAGTATTGTGTTACATGATGTATTAAATGGCCGGTTGACAATGTCGTGCGGATATTAACCCACAAAAAATGTCCTCGAACGTCCCCAGGATTTTCCGCTTCACGCAGACGTGCACTCTCCTCGGCCCGCCGTCGGCAGTTGACAAAATATTGCATTGTTCCTATTATACGCGACGTATTTATTTAAAAACGTTATTTAAATGGATGATTTTAAGCCTGCTCCCTCGATGCCGCTATTGTCCTCACTTTAATAGAGTTACTATTTGCTGCAACGGTGGATGAGCGGAGCGTCTTTTCAACAAAAATAAATGCTTAAAATACAATAATTTCAACGATGACTGAACACTATAAAAGAGATAATTAGGAGCTTTACACATATGTGTTAGATATACCGAAGGCATATCGGAATAAACCAATGATTTTAATAAAAAGTGAAAGCAATTTATTACCTTTATTGCTTTGTTCACTTCGTTATAGTCATCAAGCTATCGCGGGTCATAAATTTAGATTCACTCAGTGACTTCCAATAAACGTAATGAAGGTAATCATTGAGGCAAACCAATAAAATAATAGAAATAAACTTGATATGACCGACATATGGCGGGGCTAATGCGCGTCGAACCCCGTTATTGTCGTGAAACATGCGACAAATAGCTCAGGACACCGACTCGATTCTATATTATCGAGCGTTGATTACACAGCGTTGGACGGCCGGCCGGCAATGACAGGCCGCGACAGCCGATATTGTCACCCCCTTCCACGCTTTGATTCGGCACGATGACCAAAAAGTAAATTCCTGTTTATTATTATTCCATTACGCGTCGCCCCATTTAAAAAAATGTGTCAACAGATGACGAATCCGGCCGGGATGGGGTCGGCGAGGTCGCGGCCAAGAATATTCAATGTGTTTATATAAAATAATTTTCGTGTTCGACAACTCGCTACACAATGGCGCAGATTTTTTGCTCCGCCAATAAATTGGCAGGATTATCATTTAATGGAGGGCTCATGTTTGCTGGGCTTGTCCCGATTCCCTATGACTGACATGATTTTATTAACACCATATCGGTGTTCCGATGCGGGTTGAATAATTCCACGTGACAGGAGCCCCGTACATAATTCATGCGTTTTCATTTCGATAGGTAATGTGCCAATTTAACTTCAGGATGTACGAGTTTACTTCAGTTATTAGTACAATTTGGAGTTTTAGATAGACAGTGTGGTAAAATATTCAGAGCGTATGCGGGCTTTCTATCGTATGACACATAAGTAAGTTTAATTGATAATCAAGTATTCACAATGGAACCTTTCGTTTCTAATGGAGTAACATGGGATCATCAAATATTCCAGTGAATAAATCAACGGTAACTCCTGGTTTTATTAAAATATTCGGAATTGAATAAACAAATTGAACCTTTCTAAAATATTTGATAAGCAATTATTGTAAGTTTTTGCATTAAAAAACTTAAACTAGGGTGCAACAGAATAAGTTAATCCGCAAAACCACTACTTTTATTTTTCCAAAAAAAAATAACGATTTCCATTTCAATCAATGGCGTGTCAATTTTGCTTTACTAGGGTAATACCGGCTAATCCCCTTCGAATAAAAATAATTTTCACAAAGCTTTTTTTCGGTGGCGTTAAAACTTTTTGCGTTGTCATAAAAATTGTGTATGCGCGTCGCATACAGATCTTATCTCCCGCGTCTCCCCGTGTTTACACTAAATATTGTGCGGCACAATGACATTACATGACATCTGGAGTACAAATAACGGGAATATCTTTATTCATACCGCGAAGTTCAAACACGCTCCCCTAGTTTGCTCGTGATGGTAACGTCTGCTCGTCGGCTATGATACTGGTGAGTATTGTAATAAATTGTCAATACTATAATTTTGTTATGTAGTTTGTTTGGTAGCCGAAATACCACAGTTGGATGCTACTAAAAATCATTTTATGTCATTGCTCGATGTTATCTTCCGCTTACAGGAGTTACAGGAGTTGACGAATTCTAAAAGGATTATTTGTTATTGATGTGTAATATCTTTCAGCTCCCTTTCTATATGAGCAATTTTTGGGAGTGATTTCGTGAAATGGGACGGATGATGTGTAACAGTGTAACAGGAAGTCTAATGAGTCTAATGAGTATTTACTTCATTTATAGTTATAAAATGATGTAATACCTGACCCATTTTTTTCAGAATATAATGTTAAAATTGCTTATTACTAAGGTGACATGTCAAATGTTACACATCATATACGACTACTGTAAGGCTCGCTCGTTTTTTTTAATTTATTTATTTATTAACAAAAAAGCTACAAAACAGATTATAATCAAAAAGAGTAATGCAATAAAATTTACTGGCTTAATACTAGATTGTAAACCTAAACATGTAGCTATAGTATGACTATAAAGTTTACATAAAGGTTACATATTATAGATAGTTTCAAATCAAACAAAATAAATTAGGTTAACATTTCTGAAAAAGTATACTAACAACAGACCGCACAAAAATACCACGACTGCCATTCATTACATATCCAAAAATTCATGATTTGCCGCGAGATCGTTATACAAGTGACACATACGGATAATAGGGTTAAAGTAAGAGGTATTATTCTTATACACCTGCTGCAAGAAGATGTTCGGATTACGAGTTTTATAACGTGTTCTTAAATTAATTTAGGAAAACAGCATTATTATTTAAAATATACTATATTATTATTATTATCTTCTTTATTTATTTTCTTTCTTAAAACTAGTTTTTACAATATTTTAATATAAAAACAATAAAACATTATAAAAACCTAATCCCAGCAGCGGGGCAGGGCCCAAGCTACCGGTGGTCAGGGCTGCAGAGTGAGGAACATATAATGTTAAAGCTATCATTTTAACACCATGCTATATGCATGCTTCAAAAGATTTGAAGGAATATCAAACCTTTCTTAAAACCAGTGCAAAATATAACATTTTTTTTGTTTCATATGTGTTTTATTGGCACTAAAGTTGACATATGCCTACCCAACCCAGCCAGGTTCCGAACCTGGGTCTTCCGCAATCCGGGCGGCTGCACTAACTAAATACAATAAGAGTATTTAAATATAATTTCATACATCTGTAAATTGCTTGAAAGATTTATGATAAGTAAGTTTTCATGCAAGTTCTTATGCCAGAACAGTGTGTCAGATCAAAACCAGAAGAATATTTGGCTCGATCATCAATTGTTAAATTGATAACTTATTGATAAAAAATGAGCGATTTTGGTTAATTTACTAAGGGTGGATTTCACCAACATCCAATTTATACGAGAGTAGCTATCCAAGTATATCTTTACTCTTATGATTTAATCTACGGCTAACTTTGATTTCATTTCACCAGATTAATCTATGGGTAAGTTACTCTCGCATAGTTACTCCGTGATGATGAACGAATGAAACGAACGAAAATATTAACCACCAAGCATAAAAGTACATTCATACCATGCCTGAGCAATATGACGCTGCGTATTTTTAATTAGCCAGGGTAATACGTCTACTTGACGTTTTGAATAACTTCAAATATTCTGTTATGTTGATTGTTTGTTTACAGAGAATATTGTAAAGCAATAAGAAGTCATGAATAGCGTAATTCTTTAATATGTACCTGATGGTACGTACATACGTAAATACAACGAGCGCATACAACTCACCTACCTATTTGTAACATACTCCAGACGATGCTCAATTTTTTAGCAAATTATACACAGACGCTTTTGACAAACGGAATCTTATATGGCGAAGTCGTAGTCGTCGTTATCTTCAAATTACTATGTCCTTTCTTAAAACCATGTTGGGCGACGGCCAAAATAATAATATATCGTCATTAGTCAATAAATTCATTCAAACGTAACGACATTTTGTTAGGTTATCTTTAAAATTTGTCCGTGACAGTTATTGTGACGCAACTTAATCTACGAATAACAGCTTACTCGGCCGAAATCGGCCGTATAAGAAGTTACTCTAGTAAATTTATCCTTGGGTTAAAAGTTGGTGAAATGAAAAGTTCGTTTACTCTCGAGTAATTAGCGATTTACTCTCGGAATAAGACTTATACTACCTTGGTGAAATCCGCCCTAACATAACATAGCAATACGAACAATGATCATGATATATGATTTTAAAAAGTTCTACTTTTATGACATCGTTGACTTCAAGACTTCTTTGTAAATACAGATTTTTATAGGTGCATTATGGTTTTATACCTTCAAGCTCATAAGTCCACTGATATAAACGCAAGACATATTAGGGGGGAGGGCACGGAAGCGATTTACAATAAATAACTTTAATATTAGAGCTACTCCCCCGTATTGATATCGATAGCAGAGCGCCGACCCAGGAGCCTTCGGCGGTTTCAGGGGTCGACAACATTGTCTTTTTAAAACTATTCGTTGATTAACGAAAACTTTAAAAAAAATGTCAGAAATCAGTTAAAATGTATACATCGCATCCACGAGAAAATTTGTGTGGTAGGTAAAGTATGTTTGTTGTTTTGAGTTGTACCTAATCATTAAAAATAAGTATGATTCTTTGGATCAAACAATGTTGATATCCCTAAGTGTAAATGCTACTTTCAATTTAGGTACTAACTAAGTTTTTTGTGTTTTGCTTCAAGCATGAGAAAGTTTATTTAGTGTAATATCAGTAATACACTAAATAAACTTTCTTCAGCAGTATCAAACAATAATCATCACAATTTAAAATTTTATAACAAAACAATGAAATCATATTGAAAAGCATTTTTTTCGTAATTAGTAATAATCACAATGAATATAAATAAAGCTATATTTAGCTCTCATTGACCTCAAGCAATATTATAAAATCACCATTATGCTGTCATAAATATTCAAACACAATTTCAGTCTATGTCCGTTCCATAATAAAACCGTCTTAAACGAAACGACACTTTAATATAAAAATTTTGGTGACATAAATATTTCTTTCCAAAGGTTGCCCACCCCTGCTTTCGCACAAAAATGATAAAACAGTCGTAACATGTTGGCAAAGGAGCCACTATTAGTTTTCTTTACAACCTCTGTTGACAAATGTGGCACCCAATTCTGTGTCATCCCCAATATGACATCCCACCGAATAGCTTTTTTATTGTCTGAACAAGGATTTTGTATGGTAGCTTTTTATTCACAAATTGTTTTTTTTTTTCTGAGTATTTTAACTATATGAATGGGATTTCTTAATTGTTTTCTCAGCGGGATGCTTGATAATAACTGTATAATGAGATATTAAACTTAACAGAACTGCTGACTACTTGGCTTATTAGAACTAGTACTCACATGATTTAGTTATACCAATTTTTAATTAGGTATTGAATTAGATACTAATAAGGAAAATAAAGATATTTTTAGTCTTTATTTTATTTGATAAGTCTTTTGTAATTAGCATAACTTTGTTTATAAGTCGTCCTCTTTTGCTCTTCCAATTGCGATACCTGACAGGGTCAATATTGTGTTCTTTTTTAATTTGTAAAATATCATCTTTGTAAAGCTTTTTTCTTCTTCATGTGCCATCTCCTTAGAGCATTAAACCAACGCCATCTCCTATCGAAGGTCGGTTATCATTATGGCCACTTGGGCCCGTGTTGCGGATTAACCAAACCATTATGAATGCTATCAATATTGAGTATTGTAATAATTATTTGTTCAAATATTTATAAAATACAGTGAAAAAATTTAATCTTCCGCAATCCGGGCGGCTGCACTGACCATTATGCTACCGGGAAAGCTGACGTAAGCACTGAATTTTTCGCTGTTTTTTTATTTTTGACTGCTTTTTAGCGGCAGCGGCAGCGTTTTCACTGTATTCTATAAATATTTAATTCAGCTTCATTGCAGCAATTAGCACTTAAAAATAAAAAGTCAAATTATTTATTTGTCTGATTGTTTCTTTTTGTGTTAGTTAATAGATTAAAGTATAACAACACTATTTCGTGTGAAAAATTCGTAAAGCTAAGGTCTACATCCGTTCATGCAAAAATAGATGGCTTATCTCTTTGATAAAGCACCCGCTTAACGTTAAAACTGAAGAAATATTTTATCATCATGTCAGAATCTATACTAATAATATCCAACCCAATATCTTGTTTCATAGATTAATGAGATAACAGCAGTTTACAAATAAAAACAATTAAAATCCATACTAAATCCAGGTGACAGATGACAGCGTCCGTTCGGCAACGTCAAATCTAAAAAGAAATATGACGGTAATAACATAAAGGTCTCCTCCGCAGGAATTTCCGAATCTAACACAATTAAGATATAAATCATCGAAACAGCCGCATTGTGTCTGAAGGACGTTATGACGGCTCCGGTTCGATTCCGGGTCGAATCACTCTTGCCCCAGTTACCATTAGGAACGGTCACCAATTTATCATTACGGCAATTTTTGCAATAATTGTACGCCTTTGTGGAGATTCGCATTGAAAGACGCTCTACTTAGACACAGACAACTCTTTACTCAGTGCTAAAGGTTTGATAAAATTACTTATTTAAAGTATTTTTGTAATAAAATTGTAATTACACTTCTGATAAACATAGGAATTTATACATTTATTCAATAAAAAGGCTTGGAATATTAAAGAAGGTTTTTATCATTTAAATCAAATGACGGCATCAGCAATAAAGCTTTATAGATTCAAAAATTGAACATTTAATTTAAAATTTTATACAACTAAAGTTTTATAGGTACAACAACTTCATACATAATAATTATTTTAATATAACAAAAACACTGAAATACATAAAGTTTCCGCCAAGTATTAATGATATTCAACGACAGAAAATTAAATTTTTTGATAACAAATTATTTATATTTAAGAATATCGAGTAGAAAATTCAAAAACACATATTGATATATTTAAGTAGAGCAACTTTTGTTACACTAGTAGTGGTCATCGGTCCACCCACTCGCACAAAGACGCGTGGGTGCAAAGATTATTCCCATTCAATTGGGCGGCATTGTGCGCGCGCGCATGCCACTTCCAGCCACCTCTTAATTACGCGCAGCTGCTGACCCGTCCATCTGCACTCATCACCACCTACGCTCGGTACAGGGTGATACTTAAGACATGCTATGTAACTTCGCACAATTTGTTGAAAGGTCATACAATTAATACAAGTTAAAGGGTTAGTTACCACAAATCTAGTTTTGATATACTTGCTAAAGGCAAGAAACGCAACAGCAGCATCCCTTATGTTGCTGATGTCCGTCCGTGGGCGGCGGTGACCACTCACTGACTGATAGTGATATCAGGCACCCACTAACTCCTTTCTCTATTTACTCGTATTCAAATTAAAAAACAAAAAACAAAATTTAAAAATAATTTTCAGACAGCAACAGGCGGACCCATTGCGGATTGGTTGGTGCTAATGAATTCTATCTTTTGTAACAACAATTTCGACACTAATATTGCTAATCTTGTCGTGGTAATGACATGACAGTCGTGGTAATGACATAAGACCGGCGGCGGCGTCAAGGTTTATCTTAGGAGACTCTCTGGTATCTTTATTGTTATAAGTTAAATCATTGTATTTCGTTATATTTATTTGTTGTGTATATTTATATACTTTTTATTCAAGTTAAGTTTTATTTTGGGAGTATCAAAATTTTTTTTCTGTGTCTTTAATATTTTATACATCCTATATTTCTGAATAAGCATGACACGTTCCACCGATCTGTGTAATATAAGGTAAAAGTGTCCAATGACAATGGGACATCGGTTTTGAGTGGCCAGACGTCCGGCAAATCTCATTTGTGGATTTATCATTAAACGTATTTGGTCCACCCTCATCTCTGCCAAGCCTATTAAGGGGTATAAATTTTATTTCCGTCTATTGTTATGGTTTTGCGGATGTTTATTCTCCATATGTTTATTTTGCAATAGCCAAAACCAACTGCATAAACCAAATTCGTAAGTTGACATAATAATTATTCTTCAACCTTTGCCATAACTCCCAATTATATATAGCTAAATTTAATTTTGAAGGGGATATGCGATGGAATATTATTTCACATATTATGCTAGTTTAACTCACATGGAAGACAAAAGAGTTAAATCCAGTTCAAATATAATAATTTGAAAAGTAGGGTAAAGTCACCTAAGAGCATTTTCTGTCAAAAAGTACTTATTGTCACTAATTGATAATAATTATATCAGTTAGCACGCACGCCAGTCAGTTGCATGTGTCTTAAGAGCTCGACCGCGCGAATACCAGACACAATAAACTTTTAACTGTTATCGGCCACCTGGTGGTCAATCGACGTTCAAGGGGTTAATGCATGCATGGAATTAATATGTTTATACGTTGTACATATTAATTCTATGAATGTGTTGTCTGCCAATCGTATGCGTACATTATTTGGTAGTGCGTACTGTTAGGTCGCTTTACCCTATACAGAATAACAAAGAATAATAATTTTATAACTATTCTTACTTTTGTTCACTTTTAGTTATAATACTCATTACTATTATTCTTAATTTTTGTATTGTCATTAACCTAACGCAAATAATGAAATATTTGCGTGTTTACGCAAAAACGCCATCAAGGTGGGATAAGTCTCGACCAACCCATTAGGCATATCTACATTTGGAAAGGCCTACGTCTATCAGTAAGATGTTTCCTAATAATTATGTGACTGTATTTAATATATACCTAGTACCTTTACCGTACAGAGACCGTACCTTTGTACAAAGGTCTTCTAACCTACTCGAAATTATATTCAGGATATTTTTAGTGCTGCTCACCAGTTAGTACCCTGCGCACTAGACACGCGCATATCTTACATATATCTATGTATGAGTACACAACGGTGTAAAAGCAGTTTACTTAAATATCTGCGAACATTCCAGACGCTTTACAAAGAAAGGCAGCCCCAAAAGCAAGGCACGGCTTGTAGAATAGACAGCAGCAAAAATCAATACATACAACAACCGATCCAATCTCAAAGTGAAGTCGTAAAAGTGGAAAAATATCAGCCATATCAGTATTGCACTCATCAGAACAATGAGGCGTGCCCTAATCGCGAGCCTTATCGACACTAGCTTTTGTCTTAATTCGATGACGCGTAATTTATGGCCTTGAGGTCCGCACATTGCCCATAAATAATCCTAGTTTAAAAGCAGCGTCGACTACGGTCATGTCAAATTTCACATAAATAATGACTAGTCCTGGAGACAGATCTTATCGATACAAGGACAGGTTGTAAACAAGGCATCGCTCTAATGACTGAATGAGCCGTCGTAAAGCCACAATATTTACGCACGATTCTTTCAGCTCACCTTTTTGAAAGGTTTTATAACTCGCCCGGGAGATCTCCCCGATCCCCGGGCGCCTACGCCGTTCGCGGCGCTATATCTGATTTATTCACACCACCCAAAACACATGAACGGTTTTTCGGATATAAGTACCTATTCGGTTATACCTTTTTTTTGCCTCCGATCGCTACCCATTCGCGCTATGAAACTTTCTGTGAACTGAACTGTCAACACGAAATATTTTTTTATTCGGGATGTTTTAGAAATGAGAGATAGTGAAAACGTTACGTTGGCATAGGGAAATAGCGATTGATTCTAATCTCTAGATAGGTGACTACGCCAAACAGAACGGAACTGAATAAAATAATTTTACGGTAAATATTAAGAGTTAATTTCTTTACACCGCAATCTTTTGATCGCGGATTTCTAAAACTCGAAAAGTGTAAGTAAAATATATAGACCAGTGTGTCAGTTCATGTAATTTTCAATTACTAGACACGAAATGTGTTACAGATTTTACAATGGAGTTTGTAACGTTTAATTCTTCAAGCTAAGCAAACACCATCCGTCAGCAGTTTGTCAATGCTCTGTCATTGACATAAAAGTGCAGATATCGGGTTGCAATTAAAACTATCGAGCGACGCTCGTTAGCCGGAGAACAACAGCAGATGTGCCACCCTCCAAACCTCCACTCACCCTCACAATTAGCCACCTATTGCTTTGGCCAATTCTAATATCCGAATGTTTCTACAGTTTTCAAACATTTTCAGACAAAACGACACTTTTTTCGGAATACGATTGGTGAGGGCCGCCAAAGGCATTTACAGAGTAACTGCACTTTTGTGATAATTAATGGAATCAGGCGTTATTTTGCGGAAATCCATGGTACAAAAAAATGTAATTGAAATAATATGTAGGTAGTGTTAATTTCGGTAACTCACTCGTTTATCCAGCCCCACCACTAACACCGATACCCGACCGGTATCGGTGTTGGCGTGCATGTTCGCTTGCATCCATTGTTTCTTCCGCATGTGCATACTTTTTGCGGGCGGGAGGGAGGTGCATGCGTACTGCATCCAAGCTGGATAAACGAGTGAGTTAGCGGAATTAACACTACATATTATTTCAATAACATATTTTTGGACTTATGCGGGTAAAAAAATTGAGATTTGTCAAGCTGTGGAGATTGAACATCCTCGAAACTCACCTTTTTCACGTGTATCCCAGTACTCCAGTACCCACTCGATTCCCCGAGGCGTTGGGATCGGAATCGAGAGCAAAATAACCCAAAGGTGCCTCTTAAGGCTAGGGGGGGGACCTAGGCTTATCTCTGTATAGCGCACGTGTCTTCCGGATCTTGGTTATTTAAATATATATATTTTACAGGTAAGCACAGTACCTTGATCTCACCTAATGTTAAATGATGATAAGAATGCCAATGATGGAAGCGCACTTCATCCGGAATCCTCAATTAGTGAGACACTGGCTATCTTATCTCTAGCTGCCGGAACACAACAATGCTACAAACATTGATGTTATGGCAACATATTTAGATGACATGGTGGTAGCTAGCCAGACGGACAAACAAGCCCTACCACCAACCAAACTGGGGGTTAAGTTACTCGAGTCCGTAGGTTTACCCTTGAGACTTTACACGTGACCCCTGGGTGGTGCTAAATGAGTGACACTGTCACTGTGGTAGAGCCACGCTGCGTTGCATCACGAAATGGGCCGGCTCGCCCGGCGTAATACTACCCTCTCACAGAATATCGGCGTGAAACAATGGCACTCGTTGCTGTTGTGTTTCGTCTTCTGGTGAGTGAAAGTACCGGAGGCCTATCTCTCACCCCTCCCCCCTCCCAATTCCTACTTCCTCATCAAGATCCAACCCTTCCTCAAGGCCGGCAACGCATCTGCGATTACTTTGGGTTTCGCCTACTCGTTTGCCTCCTTTTAATATTAGAAAAAAACCAAGTACACAAACATGTGGGGGTATACATGTTAATGTACTTGGTTTTATTTTTGCTAGGAATCGAACCCGTGACCTGAGGTTTAAACCGATGGTCTTAACAACTTGACCACAGAGGCGGTTATGTTTGTTCTACGAGTACGGTATGTAGGGAGTCTATGCTAGTATGCATGTATAGTGCATACGGAGGCAACATCAATTTGGGGGGTCCATTTCAGGACATAAGCTCTCCAATACGCACCGATAACGATTCAATATTTATTGTCAACCGAGGGCCGTCATTAAGATAGTGTCAAAACTCCTAAGGACATGGGCTTCGCTCACGGAGGCGACGAGGACGGAGCACTCATAATTATTACTAATGCCTTAAATATGTCAAAACAGGAATCCAGGTAAAAAGTAGTAATTTACGCGCGGCCGATAGTGATTTGGCAGTTGGCGCCGCCGCACCGCTCCGGCTCACATCGCGAGGCGCCCAGTTTTTGTCAACCATTGTCTTTGATATAAATTTTAAATAGGAAATGTCCCTTTTTATGGAGATCTAGTTTACGGCGCTGACAATGAAGGCATAAATCTAACGAGTGTGTCACTATACCTTACCGATGATCGATCGATAAACATTATTTATGTACTTCCGTTGGGTAGGTAGACACGATTGGTTAGCTCGACGTGAATAAATTCGTAATACGTATTGAATAACGAGTCGGCTATAGTACGTGGGAAACAAAAGTTCTAGATACCAGTACGGTTAGGTCAAGTCTAACATTTTAAGGTACGTTTGTACAAGCGCCGATTACAAATAGTTGTATGTAACGAGTACTTACCCACATGTTTGTTTGAATGTACTTACTTGGTGTTCTTTGGATTGTGCATTAATATAATAATATAAGGTTTTATTGTGTTGGAGGCATTACTAACATTTGCTTTCACAGTGTCACTGTTAGACTGAACTTTAGAAATGTAAAAGTTTGGTTTTTTGATATCATAACTTATGGAAGTGTGCAAAAAAAGTCAATATTATATTTGATATACAAATCGTCCCGCAAACCTCTAGCGCTGTTCGGGCAATAACCACTTATTACATTGCAAAATCCAGGCACAATATTTTTTATGATTAATTATTATCAACCTATTACTATTATTAATAATAATTATTATTATTAACCTATTTACTACTGGGCGCGCAGACCTTCCCACATTTGGGAGAAAAGGCATTAACCCACCCACCCAATGCGTGTAGCCTGGGTAGAGCTCAAGATATTTCAATTTGGTCACCATCCGTTTGCCCGGCATTTCGAAAGTTGCTTAACTTACAAGATCGCAATCCAAAAGCGTGAACCGCTGCACCATAGAGCTCTTAGGCATCCTTTTTATTATTAAATGAATTAAATGAAATGTAAATAGTAAAGGGAACAAAGGCCGTCAATAGCGAGCGGGCGGCCAATCAACGTGCCTCCATGAGAGGCTGATTAACGACAATAACTCCGGCGACACCACATCGCACACATTTATTTTTTATCTTAGCCCCTTTCCAGTCGATCTCTAATGAATACAGTTTATCTTCAAGCTTATATAAAAAATAAATCGCTCTTAACTGAAGAATCACGCCTTAAAAAAGGAACGCTTATTAAAATTTATTTCTTTCTCTCCTCGCGGCGCTGTCGTGTACACCGAACCGTCTCGCGAATAAAATTAAAAAGTCAAGAATTCTTATTTATTTTAATACAATAAACCGCAATCGCTGAATAAAGATAAATAAAAGGCAATAAAAAAATAAAATCGCATTAGCAATAAACAAAATACTTCAGCGGATGTGGGCAGAGCGGCGCGCGCACGGAAATGCGTAGAGTCGCGCCCGCGCGCGCTGCTAGGCTGGCGGAGCGCGCGACGGTGTGCTGTGACGTCAGCGTATGTCAATGTTCTATGAACACTATATGTCTCCGTTTACCTCCGTAACCGAAATACCAAAAAAAATACTAAGAAAAGGTATACCTATAGAACTTTATACTATGACGCTTTATAAGCGCTTGGTTTTTATTGGTTATTACTTACGTGGTTCACCAACCAATACTTTCTGATAAACTTTTTATTTATTATCTATCTAACCATCAGGTGAGATAAGGACAGAGCGCAAAGCAACGATAAGGTGTAAGTGCACTTTACCCTTTAGAATAGAAAACACTTTCCTTCTATCCTCAACTAGTAGCTAGCTAGATGGACTTAAAACCGAACACTATTTATCTACCCACAACCGGAATAGACCCCAGTACCATCGCTCACTCTGTTTAGCTAAAAAAAACACGAAAACGTTAGTAAGTTGTTGCGACCTGACAGTTGAGATAAGATAGCCGTTTCCTCAGTAGTTGAGAATTACATTCAAGTGCACTTCCACCGTACTCTTCCTTCTCTTACCACCAGGCAAGATAAAGGCTATAGGCACTTTCGTTGTGAAATTTAAAAAACATACTGAACCCAATAAATTTATAGCGAAAGAGTCTCCACAGGAGAGCCTTAGCCGATTGTCACGAGTGCTACCCTGCCGGCGTTTTCTTAATTGTGCCGAAATATTTATTTGATTGCGAAGTTTGTAGCACGGGCGCGCAACCGAAATGGTCATCGGTATTTGCGAGCCGGCCACAATGGCCACCGCTGGGACGCAACAAAACATTGTACTATAAAATCTATGCAACACTCAACCAATCCTTAGATGATACTAATTAAGACTCGTTATTGGAGCCTAGAAATAATTCTATGGCCATGACCTTATTTGTAAAATATTTTCTTCGTTAATGGTGAGACCGGTTTATGAGAAATCAACTTACTATTCAAAGTAATATTTAAATAGTGCAACAACGAATATTGTAAAGAATTTTTAAAGGTGTTGAAAAAAATTACACGAGCTGGATTCGAACCCTCTGACAAATCGGGTCAGCTGTGCTTCCAATTACGCGCTGTCGTGTCTCTATCCAACCCGCCGAAATGTACGGGAACCCCGCTAATTAATTTATTTAAAAAAAAAATCAAATTTTAATTAGTTCCCAATAAATTTGCTTATAAAAAATGATATTTTACTCGTATATCAATAATCCATAATTATTGTAGAGCATGCCCCAAACATAAATCATAAATGAAACAAAAGCCATTGTTGCATTCATTCACGTTAACGATTATCATACGCGTCGAATTATGCAGAGCCTGGACGCAATCAATTAGGACAATCACAGTCGCATGCATATTCGAAAACGGTCCTTCATTCAAATGGAGTCGACGGCGACGCGACACCGTCCCTCATGTCGACGTCGTATCGACCATCTAAATGGGCCACAATATCGATACATACGGAACACTGGGCCAGCGTCGTGCGGATCATTCGCCGAGCAAGAGATGAAATAAAGTATGGAACTGGCCGCTCGATCCGGCGAATACAACTGTATGGTGCCCGAGCCAACAATCGAGATGCGAGCAGCGATAACGATGTCAACTAGCGCAGCCTGTCCTCGCCGTTCCCATGATTTGCGATGCCGTTCTAATCGTTATAATTACGACCTATCCATCAAACGGACGTATGATAAACATGCGACTAGGAAATACAACCGAGAAATGGCAATCGTTATCAATCTTTGCGACCGAAGACGATGCGCGTTTGAAATATACCAGAGATCATTTTTGCGGGCGACGTGTTTATGAACGTTCTGCATTAAATTCACTTTGATCTCATGTGATGCGTCGCGTCGCTTTGAGGTCTTGCGGTGTTGGGAACGCAGACGCCGTTCGTTTACACATATTTTTGTTAAACGATCTGCCTAGTCCCTGGATCGGACATACGAACAACAATCGGGCGATGGTCTTAACAAAGCTGACTAATTGTCGTGGTGCGGCATGTCGTAAAACAGAGCATTTTGACGGAATATAGAGAGGCCGGCACACAGTGCTTAATGACATTAATCACATTGATTTATTGTGGTTCCGAGTTATTACAGGCCGGGAGGCGGCCATGTGTGCGTGCCTTGCCCGTAAGCGCGCGCGTGTGCTCCTTGTGTAAATGTAATACGCGATACAGGGTGTTGCAGCACACCTGAGCTACACCGCGATCGGATCATTCAAATGATATCAGTTCTGAAGTCAAACCGTGACAATGACCGTAAAGACTGTGTCAAAAAAACATTAACGCCATATTAATGATGCTTTGATATTAACTGTAAAATTAAATTATGTTGTGTTTTTCTTACCCCAAGATTTTGTGATGCATACACACGCTTCTGCGTACGTTTTGATGAGTGAGATTTATTTATGTGCAGTGGCTAGCACGTTTAGGTATCGATCGAGAAAGTCAAGCGACCCTCATAATGCGAAGAAGCTCAAGATAATTTTCATATGTCACGACCTATGAAAATTATCTCGAGTTTCTGTGCTCCTCCAGGCACATTAAGCATGTTGGGATCACCCAATATGTGCCTGGAGAAGTATAAAATGTTTTATTAGGGCACTATTCGCGTATTTACTTTTACAAATAAAGAGAAGCATTTGTTTGTTAATTTTCCTGATTATAATATTGCGTAAAATATTATCTAACGCATAGTTATCAGTCTATAAACGTCCCAATGATGGGCTCAGGTCATTATTCCTCATGTAAAACATCACTAGCCTGGACTGGGCTATAAACCATCGCGCTGGTACATTAAAGATTGATAGAGTTTAAGGACTCTATGATTAATATATAAAAAAATTGCTATTCCTTCAAACAATTACCACAGTACAATATTTTAACAACGCAGTAAATCAATAGCCTAAACAAAAAATAGCTTAAAATCGGAGAGCATCCTGTATAGCGTGGGAGCCGTCCGCGCGCGCCGCTGTGTGCGTGCATGGCATTAGGCAACAATTTACGCTGTTTGCGGCGTGTTAATATTGATTGGCCCGCTTTATTTCGACTCGCGCAAATCTATCCACGGGACTCGGTTAGTGCGATCTTTACCTATGTCTAATTTTGTTACGGAATTTTATGTTTTTATCAATATTTTTCTTATATAGGTATAATTTATTAGGTGAACTGTGAAAGTAGTATATGACAAAAATTTTGTTTAATAATAAATACGCTTAACTCTTGGGATATATTATATTGGCTTGTATAGCATTCAGGAATACCTAGATGTAAGTAAATAACTAAGTAAATAGCCTATGACTGTCTCACTGCTGGGCAAAGGCTCCTCCGTCACCACTACAATTGATGGGTAATGGCTTAATCACCACGCTTGTCAAATGCGGGTGGGTAATCACTATGCATCGGAAATCCGAAACACTCTTTGCCCGACCTGGGAGTTGAACTCCGGACCTATTGGGCCGAGTGCTTTGCCACCCGCACCGAGGAGTTAGGTATGTATATCTAAAGGCAAATAATTTATTAATTCCAAAAGAAAAATGCTTGTATATTAAAGCAATATTGACATTGCAAATGTCTCCTTCTGCTGCTGCATGTAAAATCAAAGTAAAAGATTTATTACCAATCCTAACAGAAAAGCAATGCTTTTTGACTTTTAAATCATCATCTTACTACAATTACATATTTGTATCAAAATCTACCGTATTAGAGACTAGTATCTAACAAAATAATAGCAAAACAGGACAATGGAGCAATTTACTATGATAAGTACGTACATGGACAGAATCGATTACTATTAGATTCATGACACGACATCAGTTGGTACCGTCGACACAAATGGAAGATTTCAAACCACGAGAACGTCGCAGGAATGTATCTTGTGACATAGAAAATTTTATACAAACGTTGCTTGCAAGTAAATTGATCTATTGATATTAGTACGCGGCCCGTAAAATATTTACGTAACTGAGCAAACATAGTATCGCTGCGAAATGAAACACTTTATTTTACATGACCTGGGTGGTTGTTTCTTGACCAAAACGAGGACTTTTTAAAATAGGCTAGGACAAGAGTATTCCGGCTAGTTTGCATGAAACTTTTTCAGCTTCATCTACCTTAGTTCATCATCATCATCATCAGCTCATTTTATGTCCCCACTGCTGGGGCACGAGCCTTTCCTATGGATGGATAGGGAGAACGGGCTATAAACCACTACGCGGGCCTAGTGCGGATTGGTGGTTGTTAACGACTGCTAATGCAGCCGGGACCAACGGTTTAACGTGCGTTCCGAAGCACGGAGGAGCTCGAGATGATAAATTTTTGGTCACCCATCCGATGACCGGCCTTTGCGAAAGTTGCTTGACCTCGCAGACCGGGCGCGTTAACCACTGCGCCATCGAACTCCACTTACTTCTTTAGCTACCTTACTTAATTTCTTCAAAACCAACCCTTTTCATATCTGTGTTTCACAACTTAAATAGAATTTAAAGATTGCTGTAGCTGGAGCATACCCTATAAATTGGTATCGCAAGCAGTACCACTGTTGCATTATGCCACATTGCATTACCTATTTCGTGCTGACAAATGCCTAAATTTTTTTACTGTTTCAACTCCTCCTTGTTTCGGTAGATGTTAAGCTTTTGGTGTGGTGAGTTACAGCCATTCATGGCCAAGCATTTGGCCAGGGTGATGGGTTGTGGCCAATCTCTTTTTATGATACTATCTTTAAATGAAGCCTTTAAGTGTGACGTCACGTTAATAGGTTAAAATAATAATAAGAAAACACAAAAATATTCCAATTGATAAAGAGTGATAAGAATCCGAAACGTCAGGATAAACATTAAATAATGTAAAGTAAAATAAACGCGAGTAGATCCGTAAAAGTTGTTTCATTTAAATTCATTTAAATTATTTTCTTTTTTCAATTAATCTACTTTATATTTAACAGCTTTAAAAAAAACACGATAATCTAATTTACTTCAATTTGCCAAAAACTTCTTCGAACAGCCTATATTTATACACGATTACCGCTGCTTCACCATCTACAGCCAAAGATAATACAAACAGGAAAATATCACGAACGAATGTCTCTGCCTAATTGTTATGTCGCAATGAACAGTGATGCTATACTCGAAGAAATTTTACGTGTGACCAGCACTGGACACGTCTTCACCCAGCAGGCGCTGGTGGCATGACAAACAGATGATTATCATTTCATAATGCACGCTTGTCAACGTAAATAATACGCAAAATTTATGTTACGAGGTTCTCACCGTTCGACGTAGGCGCAAAGAATGCCTAATGAGACATCATTAGTTTTATAACGTGTAGTCTTGGACACAGTGTCCTTGGAAAATTACAGATCTGATTAGAGAACTTATTGGGTAAAGGAACACTTGAAGATTACGTTGGGAAATTGTGACGTGTATAAACGTCCAAGGGGTTTCTAAAGTTACTAAACAAAAGTTGAAAAAATTGTTTACAGATATAAATACATTATTTTTTTTAAACCATTGCATGTTAAATTAATTACTCTTTTATACTCGTATATATTATTCAAGTACTTAGCAAGCGTAACTTAAGAACCAATGCTCGCAATAGTACCCAACCCTAATACAATGTACTCAGATTCATTTTATTCTTTCTATTCTATTTAGACCTTTATTCTTCTTCTGATGGGAAACAACAATGTTTGTTAAACTATTCTGAACAGACCACAATTACATGCGACTCGAATGATCTCTATCCCCCAGAGTACTTGGCACTGCACCACTCATATTCATTTGTGGACGTGGTTATAAATTCAATTAAGTTTCGTACCTAGCTATAAAACCGTGGGCATATTTAACTCGGACACGAATTCATTTTCTTATTTGCATAAATGGCTGTTTAAATTGTTTTATGGTTTATTTGCCACATACATCCAATTGTCTACTTAGTACAAGTAAAAAGCCCACTCGTATCGGGGGCGAAATACCTTATCATTATCTTAATGAAGACTAAAACATTATTCAAAATAAGTTTTTAGCAAAGAAAACCTCCCATCACTTGCCCATTTAACTCTTAAAATGATAAAAAAGATATCGAACACGATCGGACACATTATCTTTCTATATAAGACCCTTATTAATGTACGAAAGTGTTTAATAAGTACTGTAACGGGATCCGATAATCGTTTATGGAAAGTAATCGTCAACATAACAACTTGGAACTAAAGAAGTTTCGGTAAAGTCATTCGTTCCTTTATATGTATAGTGCTAGCGTTCCATTTTGGTATTCAGAACTCTATTATCAATGTAAATGTGATCGTAAAATTGCATTTCCATGCATTAAACAGCGCAAACAAAGAATCAGGCTGCATGAATAATTTTCAAGCGGCTAAAATTACAAATGTTGTAACATTCAAGTATAACATATTAAGTGCTCCTCCTCCATCTTCTCAGAAAGAGACAGCAATATTATTCATCGTTAGGCCTTAAACGAATACACCATGAAATTAGCTCCCACATAGTGCATCTCATGAATAACAAATAGGTGTTTCAATTTAAGATTGCTAATGAGAAATCGTCAGTTCGTCACGAAAATTATGTCGCAGGAAAAATGTGACAATTTTAACGTTTTTATAAACAGGCCAGGAAAATTTATGCCATACACAGATATTCCGTCGAACGTTCCTACTTACATAAAGCTAAACCGAATAAATCAATTGGCACATACCTAGCACATACATATCACATACTTAGACACACCTACGAGTCAACACAGTAAAAAGAAGAATAAACAAAAAAGTTTCGAAGCATTATTAATGCTGACCTCTTTACGAATAAAAAGTGTTGGCCACTAAAAAACAATCAGCGTGGCTGTTTGCTGGATAGAATCACTGTTAAAAAAAACAAATGAAGGCGACAACACGCAAATATATCTTGTAGCACATTGAAATTAATGTTGATAAATACACAAACGGAATGGGAGTGCGGACGTCGAGTCCGGAAGTAGGGACATCCATCATGCGCCCGCCCTGGATAAAAACGCTCGTTAGACCTCCCCCCACCCCCCACCGAGCTACCTGCCTCTCTATTAATGTTCCACTCAAGTGCCTCTATTACTGCTGTCATTTATTATATCCATTTTGGCAAATTGTCTGATCTCGCGTCGCGTAATTAAGAGGATCACTGCGTCTTGGTATAGTTGGTGTGAAATTAGGGTCGCGTTATGAAGGCGGATAATAGATTAACTAGGGTACTAATATTTGAAGTGGAACGCTTTATAGGGATCCACTCTCGTTTCATTCATGTACTATTTTAGCTTAACGATTACAAAATAGACTATTAGTCTACCATTGGTATAAACGCGAGGAGATCCGTATAAATTGTTTTATAGCAAAGTGTTGGTAGGTGGTCTACGCGCAGACTTAAAAGCATAAATACACTCTTATATTTACTAGGGTATGTTCGTACTTATCCTAATAAATAAATAAAACAATTCGGTATTTAATATATTTGACACAAAAAAGTATTTATTGTTCTAAGTATTCATTTATACACATATGATGACTTGTCCTGAGTGATTCATCATCGCCGAGCCAAAACCGCTGGAGCTAATTAGATGAAATTTGGACGGTAGGTTAATTGAGTGACGTAACCAGCCACTAAGAAAGGAGAACGATTTACGAAAATCATATCCTAAGGGGGTCCAATAGGGGGTGAAAGTTTGTATGAAAGACCATCAGTTTTGAAGTAAAATACATGAAAATTGGTAAGTATTTGACTTTTTGAAAAGAAATAAAGAATTACATGTCTCAGGAATTTTGTTTATTTTCCTTTAAAGGAGTAAAGAAGGGAAGAAGGTTTGTTTGGGGAAATTGTTATTTTTGAAGTATTACCTATAAAAATGAATAATTTAATCGATCTATAGATTTTTCAATAAAAATAAAGAATGACGTGTTTTTGCATTTTTCGAAAAATCTCCGCTAGAGGGGTGAAATAAGGGTGCAAAGTTTGCATGAAAATCTGTCATTCCTTAAATTTCGGTATTTGGCCTGGTTAGAAATTATGATGATGTGATGTGTTTCGGATTTTTGGAAAATTATCCCTTAAGTAGGAGATGACAATTTGTACAAGAGGTTTCAAAATGGACCAAAACTACTAATACGGAGTGATCTTTATTAAGTTATTTTGTGTTAGACACTTTTTACTAATTCTATTTCGCATGAATGGGCTTTATAATGATAAAAAATGAAAATCTTAATGTTGAAATGACGTGACATGTTTAGTTGTCTAACCCTTATTACTTTTACCTAATATTTACCTTTAATAAGTTTAGCTTTTACTCCGAATTAAATTTAAAAAGCCGAACAAAAGCTAATAATAGTACATCATAAAACGTTGAAAATCGATACAGCTAACTTACTGATCTTCAAAAATAATGTAACATTGTATTTTATTTAAAAAAGTTTAAATGTATCAACTTGCGATCCTGCAAAACTATGGAAATCGCAGGATTCAGTGTAAGTAGAGATTGAAAGGGGTGACGACGTGAGTTTTCGGCGCAAGGGGAGACGATACAGTTTCTATTCAATTATATCACAGCTCAGTTTATACCCATACATATATATGTATAAATGTATACAAATGTTGGCAATTTTATTTCGAATAAATTGCAATAGGTAGTTGGATTCGAAATCACAGCTTTTGGCCAAGTGAACCACCATTGGGCTATCGAGATTGTATCCAACACGTTAATATAAGCAAGTACTTTGTACCTCAAAATTACTTTTATTAAATGACATCTACCTACATCATCGATAAAACGACCATCAACATTTTTACAAATTTCAACAATTTTACATTTATCCTGACAACATCGGGATAACCGTATAAAAGTAAAATGTTCAAAATAATTTTTAAAGCAAATTTTGTTGCGAACAAATTACAAAAACACAAATGTTGAAAAAATTTCCACGAGCAGGATTTGAACCTGCACCCTTCTGACATTCCGGGTCAGGTGCTCTTCCAATTGAGCTATCGTTTGCAACAAAATTTGCTTTAAAAATTATTTTGAACATTTTATAAAATAGCTTGCTTATTTCTTAACTGATCTTTAATATTTGTAAAAATATTATGATCGGATGTTAATGACGGTAGTTGTTGACATTGGCTTACAAAGTAAAAAGTGTTGAATAATTTCGGCGGGCTGGTTAGAACCACGATAGCTCAATTGGAAGAGCACCTGACCCGGAATGTCAGAAGGGTGCAGGTTCAAATCCTGCTCGTGGAAATTTTTTCAACATTTGTGTTTTCGTATAAAAGTATTTTATTACTGCCTTTTTATTTCATTATGCGGTGTTCGCGTAATTGTACACACAAACTAATAAGTACATAATAATATTATAAGGCGTCCCCATAGAATCAGTGTCAACAAAACCTGTACCTAAGCGAAAAACCCAGCTTTCCCTCCACGTCAAACAACAAGTTGCTTTCCAAAAAAGAAAAGAAATATAAAAACGCTTCGGTTTTTCCACAAAGGAGCCATATGAAAACTTACACATGCAAAACAATACGTCAACATTACCTCCCTACGCTCTCATGTCTGCGAAGAACCGGGTAAATATTATAGAGGGCGTAAAGTATCCCTCGAGAGGGAAGAGGGAAGCCTACTTATAAAACTATTCTCGGAAATCTTCGTATGGCGGCATTATGACCAAGTTATGGGGATAGCGGCTGTGGCCACATACCTATAGAGATTTGCAATGTCATCTCTATGATCTCTGTAGCGTTTAAATAATATTTTAAATCTAACCTTTTTGGTCCTACCTCTTACTAGTAATAAAATTTGAAATAAATAAACAATCTACACACTGTAATGAAAATGAAATACAGTATACCACACAATATCTACAAACTTTACGTCATCGTACATTTAAAAAAGTCACTTCATACGGGCGTATATTTTACATTTATCCTGACAACATCGAGATATCCGTATATAAGTATTTCATTATACCTATAGTGACTAGATTTTCGTTTATGAATATATTAATTAAATACACAGCGAATCAAATACTGCTTTATTCACCATAACAATATTAAAACATTAAACTATGGCTCTTTAAGAAAAGATTTACCAACATTTATTGTATATTTACCATCTCCACTACCTTGTCTATGCTATGCTAAAACGTCTTCCGTTTTTCTATCTACGTGAAAATACATTAGAATAATCCGTGGTAATCCAAACTGCATCGTATTAAAATTATTATGAAACCGCGCGGCGATAAGGCGGGATGATACGGGCCTAACACCGCCGGGGGGGTTGCCCCCCACTATCGCACGGCACTCGAATGCCTTTTCAGCGTATCTACATGAAAAGTTGGGACTGAGGTTTATGCATAAATTTAGCTCCGAATAAATAAGAATAAGGAAACAGCTGTCAAAGTCTCCGTTGGGCAATTTGAATTAGTGTTTTTCCCGTTGTTGGTTACAATCGAGGCTTGGGGTGGAAATGCTTTAAGGAAATTCAGATCTCAATGGATTTAAGACTGCACAACAAAGTCAGATATGTAGATAATTGCCGTTGAGGTAAATACGAATAGATACAAAAACAAAATAAAGATTAAAATCGTACGAAAACATAAATCTAACCTGGAATAAACTGCAGGCCACACAAACTTATAAATATTAAATTTACTCGCCGCACCAACGCCAACCTTAGGAAACATAGAACATTAACCAGATAAAGTTATTTCAAGTATGTAAACGCTCTAGCAAACTTTATGCAGAAACTGCATCGGTATGTCGAACGACAATTATAACTTTGGACCCCGGACGCGACAGAGCGTTCCGCTGCAAGGCTGCAACAAATAAAATATGTCTACGAAAACGCGCGAGGGGGACGGTACAGAGAAATTTCGTGCACGAGACAAAGATAAGCTTAACCAGCGCGAAATTATGAGCGTTTAACTGTTTCTAGCTGTAGAATCTGGCACGGGCGCTTCGCCGGCTCGCCAACGCGCGTTATTTACGAGGGGGGCTGCGCCACCCGCTGCACCCGAGATAGTACCTTCCCCGGAAAAGCGACGCCGCCACCGCAACTGCCGCGCGACACCATCCTCCACGCCCGCCACGCGAACCGCAACCTTACCATCCCCGCCATAGAGTCCACTTCCTCCCGCTACGCACGCAACTCATGCCACCAAAGCACCTCGCTTACACCTCGCGTCTGCTTGTGCAGATTGCTGCCAAGCCGTGCTTAACCGGTACTCAGATTTGACCCCTATCACCGACGCAGTAGGACGGAAATTTCCCCCACTCCTTCGACGTTACATTATAGTGAAGATGTCTGTATTTCTTGTTTATGATAGCATAAAGCTATGGTAGGTAAATTTATGCCGCTACATCGGTGTAGCAGTCTGGTGGAGTGCTACGAGTTTGGCACTACGCGGTCGTGCGAATTCGCTCGATACACATTGTTAGCGCTCGTGTCTAACATAAAGGAGTGCAACTTGCTTGCACATTCCTATTATCGGGAGCATTATATTTTTTATATACAACGTTTTGAATTAATTATGTGAAATTTTGAATTAATTATGAAATACAATAAACTATGTTAACATGACATTCGTGTCAATCATCAAATTCTTAATTGTTTTGGGGGTAGCTTATGTTAAATTAATTGAATAAATGTATAACGAATTTGCCTGCCTATGTTCATATTCCACATTTGGAAAGCGTTTAACCGTCATTGCAACTTCTGGTAAGTAATGATAACATTATAAACGTACTTTTACCTCACTCAGAATGCTCAATCACTGAGGAACTGGCTGTATTACATCTCAACATTGTTTCTATACCATCAGAATTTTAAAAAAAGGCAGTAGCTTAGCAGACTAAAAATAAAACGTACTTCAGGAATTGAACCGGGAACCCATGGGTCCAGAGACCAGTAGTCTAAACAAGATAACTAAAAAACATTTATTTAAGGTTTTTTTTTTAAATATCCTATGGGTATGCACGTGGTCTCAATCTCACCTGATGTTAATTGATGATAAGGCCAAAGGTATAAGCACATCATCATCATCATCAGCTCATTTCATATCTCCACTGCTGGGGCACGAGGCTTCCCTATGGATGGATAGGGAGAACGGGCCATAAACCACCACGAGGGCCCAGTGCGGATTGATGGTTGTTAACGTCTGCTAATGCAGCCAGGACCAATGGCTTTACGTGCCTTCCGAAGCACGGAGGAGGAGGTAAATTTTTGGTCACCCATCTAATGACTGGCATTTGCGAAAATTGCTTAACCTCAGCACTCGCAGACCGGGCGCGTTAACCACTGCGCCATCGAGCTCCTCACCGCGGTATAAGCGCACTTCACCCTAAATCCTCAACTGATGCACTGGCTATCTTATCTCTACAAGTAGCTGCCGGAATACAACAATGCTACAAACATTGACAAATAACACACAAAACTCTTTTAATAGTTTATTTTTAATTAAAGACATTTTAACAGCCTAAAAACAACACAAAGAAACCCCCATTTATGTGACAAGCCATAATCATGAACGCGTGTGGGTACTAGTCTAAATAATCGTACTAAAACCTACTTTACAGTGAAAATGCGTCGTTAACGGCACGGCTACATAAACTAGAGATGAGAGGGGTCACGTACAATGTCATTTAAGTGAAAATATACGGCAGAGAGAAAAGAGAGAAATGCGCAAAAACAGCGTGGAGCATTATGCCGCGCGGCCGACCATTACTTTTAATATAAATAAAATAACAAAATATGAGGTGGAGGCCGCTGAGTGCCCCTGGACACTTTTATATTTCAACGGCCGGCCACTCGCTACGCAAGATTTATATTTTTACTTCGCCTAATACTGATCCTTTGTTGGTAGGTAAGTTATTTGCAGACTTTGTTTATAGGAGCCTTTGTACGTTTTGGTAACTTCAGAATTCCAATTAAATTTATAAAATAAGTCAATTAAAGAATGCCCCGTCAAAACGTACGAATTTACAGAAACAGCAAAATGTCATAACTCAAAAACGTCAAAAATTAGATTAACGACGACAGACAGTTTCGGTCAAGTTACAAATGTTGTATTCCGATTTTAACCTGTTAATTACTGATTTTAATCAATTACATCTTCGAAGTGAATATATTTCTAGTTGCCAAACACAATACCAAAATAATACCGGAATCAGCCAGTAAATAAATTGTTTTGAACGAACACTCCTCAATTATAATGGAACTTGGCATGCTTAAGGAAAATATATTATTATACATAATAATTAAGGAATGCAATTAAATGATTAAATTCAAGTGAGACTTGATTAGTTACAATTGAATTGCTATTTCAAAGATGACTTCTTAGAATTAACTTTTACTGTATTCAAATAGGAAGCTTTTAAAATGCAATAAATTGAATTAGCATCAGAAACCAAACATGTTGTAATTACTAACGTTGATTTGTGAAGTTGAATGCGTTTTCTAAATCTTAGTAAGTAGAACTGAGTTTAGTACCTACCTGGAATCTCATTATACAGAATATTCAATGCTAGGCCCCACAACACGCTGCAAAACTAACACCCGTTTGCACTAAACTTATGAATCGCCTAAGTCTTGGCTTAACTATTACCCGGTCAAGTTAACTCGGCACCTGGCTCGAAAACGTCGCTTACACTCAGGTGCCGACTTAACTTGACCGGGTAGTAGTTAAGCAAAGACTTAGGCGATTTATAAGTTTAGTGCAAGTGTAAGCTCATTAAGCGAAACAATACGCAACCGATCAAATAATTAATGACGGTAGTATGTTACAAATATTTTTAAAATAAAATAATATCTCTCGTTAAATCAGCGGTCAGGCCGTTGGACCGGTAATTCAAGGATCGTGGGTTCGATTTCCACTTGAGCTTCCTGAGACAGGTTGATTTTTTTCTAGTAAAATTTTTATCTTGTAACTACATACATATAGCATTGGGAATGCAAACATTAAAAATATTAAAAAAATTGTTTAAAAAATAAAACTTTTTCTGAATTGTGATTCGTTTAATTAAAATAATAGGATAAAATGTTAAATGTATAAGAATCGCCAGTAGTTCCTTATACTAAAAGGTTTTATTTTAAGCTTCTTCTCACGTTAGTGTCATACTAATATGCGAAATACTTACGAGTAAATTATATTTTAAAAATACGCAAATTTTGTTGCGAACAATTTACATTTCAGATCAGACAGAAGCACGATAGCATAATTGAAAAGTGCACTTGACCTGGTATGTCAGAGGGTGCTATCCAAATCCCGCTCTTGGAAATTTCCTCAATAATTTTCCAAATTATAAAGAGCATAGACTATATACAAACATATAATTTCGAAATATTTTTGAGGAGCTCCACGTATGTTTATTACTTATAACAATGTAAGCAGATCCCCGTAATTACCGGTCACACGCACGCACCACTTTTCAGGGCCGCTCGATTCCTTCTGACGGCCTAACTGCCGGTTGTTGCCATGTCAGCAATATTCCTCTCCTCATTGCAAGACTTCAAAATGTCAACGTCTCAATTTTTTTAAACATCATAATACGCTCCCGACACGCATGTCCGCCAATTATTTATATTTACGATATATTTTTACTTTTCATGTTCTGCAATATCGTAAGCGAAACGCAAAAGCTTACTTACTTATATTTATTTAACAATTTATTTTTTATAAACGTAATTGGCGCAATAAATAAGGAATGCTAAACAGCAATCAAAGGCAACATTTAAATATTAATACACCTATAATTACGCAATTTAATTATCTCTAGTTCGCTACTTCACTATTTGTTGATTGCGAGGCAAACCAACTAACCCTTAAAGTGGGAGACGAATAAACAGCAACAAGGCGTTAAGTCAACGTCGAGAGAACACCCTGAGTACCGTGACACAGCAGCGCAAGTTTAGCGGGGAACCGTACAAGGGAGAATACCACCTTAACTGTTTCACAATAGAGCTTAAATTAGCTAAAGTACACACAAAACAGAAGCGCTTTCGTGAGCACGCCGCGTGAGCTTCCGCGGTGCGTGCCTTCCTACAACATCCTATCAATCAACGTCCACGTTTAATGACTTAATACTGACACACTCCAGCAGAGCATTCCTCGTGATTTCCCTTCATACGCCAATACGTCATTATTGGCTCATTATCATCGGCAGTCGCTCTCGAAAACACCGCTAATTACCGTCACCCTCTCGAGGCGATATCGTCAATCGTAAAGCACCAGAAACAAAAACATACAGCCTAACATACGTATAGGAGTCGACAATAAAACCGCGCGAAAATGGCAATAGCTATTCAGAGGGAGATATTAAAATGCATGGAAATAAATTCGGCGTCGCATTCGGGCGTACGGCTCCGACTGGGGGTGCAGTAAAAATAAACAGTGCCGCCATTAGAACTCACTTCCATATTCAAATTTATGAACGCGCGCCCGCCTCGGCCGCGGCCCACCGGTCATTTATGCGATGGCAATAATAAATTTGACGTTCAATTTAAAAATTTCACCCTCGCTTTACCTATTGCGGATACGTACGCAAAACAACAAAAAAATGGTTGCCGTTTTTTGCTGGCGCTGTGAAACTTTTACATACGAATCGTATTCGTTGTACGATCTATTATTATTCATCTGTATACATACTGGCAATATTTAGTGGCCCGTTGGTGCGGCTAGTGCGCTCAGTTAGTGAACTATCACAATACTGGCTCTCCTAAAATGGTGACAAAAATTTAAACTACATATTTCAAGTTGAAGTTCTGTATTTGAAAAATAAGTGTACGTAAATACGTTGGTCTTAAAATTAATGAAGGAAGAAATTGAAACGAAGCATTTAGGCATTTAGAAAACAATAGACACAGGAGAATTTATAAAGAAACTCCTTGGTAAACCTCTTATTCTTTCAGAAGTTTGAATCTTGTAACAGACTGAATTTATTACTCAGCAAAGAAGCCTAGTGAAAGCTAATTGGTAACTAAACAAATGAATATCTAAAATTAAGACCCTTTATACTCCATCCTTTAATTATCAACTTAACAAAAGTTTACAAAAATTTTAAAATTTTAAAAATGGTTCGAGATCTTGTACGAAACCATAGCTAATTGATGGCATATAACGTCAACCTAAATGGACGACTTAACCTTTACAGTCGAGTAACATTTTATAAGAATAACCAAACAAAATAAACGCAGTCAAGAGCGTTCGCGGCGAAGCGGGGCTTTCGCTTAAACAAACAGGCGTTTTCAAAAATTTTGTATATTTAAATCGTATGTGACTTGTGTTACTGCGCTATTTCTGGTTTAACAGCGGCTGATGGATCTGAAATAACACCTCGGTACCACCATTCAGGGAACTAACATTAATTCATATGGGATTAGGTGTCATCATAAACAGGAATTATTTAGTCAAATGAGGTTAAAAACAACAATATAACGCGTGGATAATTATATTCGATGGAATTATGGGCTATTAATGTTGCCCCAAATAGGAATGGTTATCGGCCCGTCTGCGTAGCGTAACTTTGGCGCGTTCGTAGGGTATGAGTGGCTTGATTCATGTTTACGACATATGTGTTTTATCTGTGCACGTCTCTTTAATTCGTCTCATGAGAATGAAATCAAAAAGCAAATAAAAAATGCACTTAATTACTTACAAGACAAGTTTAAAGATTAAAATATAACATTGATGGGTTTTCTTTCAAATACATAGTTGTACCTTAAAACAAGAAAAGCAACGTAACCTATCCAATTCTTTTGAATACCGATAGATAGATAGATGAAAGTATATTTGATACTTCATAATAACACACACGCCATCATAAAATAAATAAGTAAAAGCAGTAGGTAGGTAGGTATATAAGCCAAAAACAAAATATAACTATATAAACAAAATAAGACAATACCTACTGCATACAATAAAAAAAGAACGCACATTAAGGCGAAGGGTAAGGCACACTAGCGCCACCAATTGATAATTTGACAATTACTAACGGACCGGATCTTTTTTTAAACATTGCGTACCGTCCGATAACAGGTAAGCATCCATAGTATTTATTTAATAATTGTGCACTACTTTTTGTTGCGTGGTTTATACACAAAACGGGCTATCGCATTTATTCACAATGGCCACTTTTGGTGTTAGCGAATGAATACAAAAACAAACCTAAAAGTAGTGCACAATTATTAAATAATAGATGTTTGCCTAGAGTCAGAAGGTCCGCAATGTTTGAAAAAAAAATACAGTTTAGCAGTTATCAAATTAAATCCATTAGCGGCGCTAGTGTGCCGTACCCGCTTTAAAACAGTATATGTATGCTGTAGCAGAGCAAAAGGGTCTTAAACACAAATGTTGAAAAAATTTCCACGAGCAGGATTTGAACCTGCACCCTTCTGACATTCCGGGTCAGGTGCTCTTCCAATTGAGCTATCGTGGTTCTAACCAGCCCGCCGAAATTATTCATTTCAATTATTGCGTTAAAAATTATTTGAACATTTAAAAGGGTCTTAGCTCAGCGATAATTTTGCCTAGACACATACTACAGAGATATATGTATAGGCAAAGCACTGGTATTCTGCTACAACCCGGGAATGAGAAAGATAACTGTAAAAAAACACAACCTATATGAATCGCAAATCCAAGAATGCGAAGTTAAATAATGCCAAAATAAGTAACTTACTTGAGAAAATCAAGCGAGTGATGCGAACTATTTGGGGTGAAACCAGTTCTTAATGTAAACAGAAACGAAGTGTGTTTGCCGGTGAGTTTTTCCTTTAGCGTTATCGTTAACTTGAATGGAATCGATTGCTTGTTTTAATTAACAATATAATTATAAAATACGCCTTGTGCTTTTCCACTTTTGCGGATAAATTATGTCGAGAAAGTAAGTTGATTATGCCATTTAATAAATACTTACACTCGTAAGCTGTAATGTCCAGTAAGATAATTTAGTAATAATAGCACGTTTACAACTAAAATGGAATACTGTTACGAATCTCCTAAACTCAGGTTTTGCTATAAACTACTTAAGGGACGACCAGCCCCTTGAGCTCTTATAGCAGTATTATTGCAGTTGTGGAAAAGAGACGCGAGTATATTCGCCGCTACACGCGTCTCGTTTTCACAACTGCAATAATACTGCTATAAGAGCCTCTGGTTGATCCACTGGGTTCAAAACGTCAGGATAAATCTAATATTCTTTAAAAATTATTCATTTCAATGTGTAATGTTAGAATATGTTTAGTACTATTATTAATAACTAGTTAACCCGGCGGGATTCGTACCGCTTTGACAGTTTCTATGGCAACAAAACAAACAAACACATCAAATGTTTCACAGCTAGGAACATTTTGTATTGGAAAATTAAATTGTCGTTTTTATTATTTTCCGTTACTTATTATCTATGTCACCTATGTCACCGTTTAAACCTTCCCTGAACTTCCACACATATTTCAAAATCAAAATTAGCCAAATCGGTCCAGCCATTCTCGAGTTTTAGCGAGACTAGCGAACAGCAATCGATTTTTATATATATAGATAATATGTGAGGGTAGTAACTTCATAGTGACGTAATACCGCTGGCTTGCAGCGTAATTCACAAACTACTAGAAAAATTCAAAGACTCTACTGGGGCCTCGATAGCTCAGCGGTCAGAACATTGGATCAGTTATCCAAAGGTCGTGAGTTCGATTCCCGCTCGAGCTTCCGAGGCTGGTTGATTTTTTCTAGTAAAATTTTATCATGTTTACTACTTCAATTCAATCAATAGGTTCAAATCCTGCTCGTGGAATTTTTTTCAACATTTGTGTTTTTGTAATTTGTTCGCAACAAAATTTGCGTCAAAAATTATATAAACAAAAACATTTTATAAATAGCTTGCCTAAGAAACACAGCAAAAATATCTGAACATTTGACAAAAATCAACCTTATCACAAGACGTAGAAATCCATTTTTATTTGTTGTTTGAGAACAAATAACATTGAATGAAAGTACATCTTTCACGTATTGGGCTAATAGTGATTTTTGTCAAACGTTCAGATATTTTTGATAGGTTTGAACACTCAGATTATTTTGAGGCTAACTGTACAATAGATCTTGAAACTAAACATAAGTTCACACAAGAACCCAAACTTCTAATAAATATTTTTCATTTTTTTTATTATCTGTCTATGTCTAAGCATGTCAACGCTTAGGCGTACTGCCTTTGTGGTCTAGTAGTAGACCACCGGCTTAGACAGGTCCCGGGTTCGATTCTCAGCAGGGGGTACCTAAATATTTGTGTATTCGGTTTGTTTGGTGGTAGGGCTTGTTTGTCCGTCTAGCTAGCACCAACATCTTATCTAAATAAGTCGCCATAACATCAATGTTTGTAGCATCTTTGTGTTCCGGCAGATAGAGATAAGATAGCCAGTGCCTCAGTAGTTGAGGATCCGGTTGAAATGAAATGCGCTTCCACCTTTTGCCTTATCATCACTAAACATCAGGTGAAATTAAGGCCATGTGGTTAGTCTTAAGATATTTAGGATGTGGTCGTCGTGATAAACATATAAGTACATAAAAATATTTAAGTCATAAATAACTTTTTAAAACCATAACTTTTTTTTTCCTTTTGTTGATGGCTTCGTGCTATTAGCACATTTAGCCAGTGTCAAAGTAATATTTCTAACAAGTAATACATAAATAAACAATATTTCTTTTCTGTATGATGATGATGAATGATATGATGGTGCCGCCTGTGGAGGCTGGTCTGCTCTTGCATACTTGTCTTAATTTTATTATTATCAACTATAGTTTAACTTTGTTTTTTCTTAGACAGGTTTTGACTTTTACTAGTACTGTATGACATTGTAAAAAATTTAACTGGTAAATGGTGTTTTTGCAAACTATTTTTTTTTTTCTCATGTGATTGTCCTTTATATTATGTGTTTTTTTTTTTTATTTGTGATGGAAAATGTCCTTTTATGATAGGGCATTTTCCAATATTTTTGACGATGTAAGGGAGAAAAGATCTGGACACTTGCTGAGTTTCTTGCCGGTTCTTCTCAGTACAAGATCTCCCGCCCAGAGTAGACTTACGAACCGATGGCATAATGACGTTCATAAGAGCTATTTGTAGCCTAAACTGAATAAATGATTTTGAATTTTGAATTTGAATTTTGATAACAGAAATGAGGAGTGAGAAATGATATACTCCACAACCCCTCGAGTATCTTAGTAAAGATGTGGAGCTTTACTAAGTCCTCGGGCGGACTTCTTAAAAGAATTTGAAAAGTGGCGTTGTCTTGTTTCATTTGCTAACACTCATGCACACTCACGAACACTTAATAGTTAAAAATCCACCATTATTTCACATTAATATTCGACATAACACAAATTTTAGAAAATAAAACAAAACCGCAGACATTACTCTTTACTTTCCCGCCAAGAAGTCAAAACCATAACTTTGAATCTTTCAAAATGACGATGCAAAATTTAATCTACTTACCACAGTAGCATCATAACAAGGCGTTGCCTATCATTGACATAAGCATTTCCAATTAAAATTCCGCTTCCCAAATTTTTTTAAATGTCATTATCTTTTAGTTGAGCTAATCAATTGTGTAGTTAATCAGGAGGTCCGCAGTTAGTTGCCGACTGTGTGACGAATCAGGCACAGACAGCCGTTGAGAGAAGTTTACATTTTTGTAACGAGCTCCTCAAAATGGTTCAAGTTTAAAAATAATACTAGTGATATAATATCGGTTCTTTAGAAATATTTCGTGCGTCAAGGCTAGAGAATACTTCTCTTGAAAGAGAGGTACTTTCAGTACGTATAAGGTATGGTCACACACAAATTAAAATATGAATCAATTGACGATCGCCAATCGCTTAACATTTAGTTAACATAATGTTCACCAAGGATAAACATTTTATTGCTTCTAGAATTCACGATACCTAGACCTAATAATCGCAAGCAAAGCCGCGCGCAGAAGTTAGTTTTAAAGAAGCGAGAACACATGACGATCCGATATTCCAAAAACTACCAAAATGGCATTACAAACTTTTTCTAAAGCCGCATGCTGTTCGCCATTTCAAACAATTCCATTTTTAAAAATACCCAAAAACATCAGGTTCCAAATTTCGAACGAACGTTTCAAACTCGTCCGGCTGGCCCCCAAGAATAGGCCGGGAGCCATGTCAATCGCTTTGTGTGCTCTAAATTAAATATACGCTATACGTGTGACTGCGTGCTCCCGGTGTCGGTAGGTATTAATGCGATAGAAGCAATTTGTACGAAACTGCCAGTCATCGGCCCGGTAGCCGGCGTGATTAAAACCTTGTTTTAGGAGAATCTCGTAGGAATCGTTTTAGATATATCGATTCTTGAGGTCGTGGGGATATTGATGTCACCTAAGCGGATCAGGCAAATGGTAAAGGCAAAAAAAACCCGCTGAAGATATTTTACGAAATGTGTGTAAATATAAGAAAATTCATTAAAAATATGTCATCATCATTATCATCATCAGCTCATTTTATGTCCCCACGCTAGGGCACGAACCTTCCCTGTGAATGGATAGGGAGAACGGGCGATAAACCACGGACCAAAGACTGCTAATGCAGCCGAGGCCAACGGCTTTACGTGCCTTCCGAAGCACGGAGGAGCTCGAGATGATACATTTTTGGTCACCCATCCGATGACCGGCCTTTGCGAAAGTTGCTTAACCTCAGCATTCGCAGACCGGGCGCGTTAACCACTGTGCCATCGAGCTCCTAAATATGTATAAGTAAGTAATTTGTGAAATGATTAAATGGCAAAAAAAAGTTGCAAATTGAAATTTACCTTTTTGGCTAACTGACTAACAGTTGCTATAAAAGTTTTTTTACTTAATTGTATCTTTGCGAATTAGCTACCTGAATACATTGTTCTGGAGCAAATACAATGTGTTATTGAAAAAAAAACACTAATAATGTTAAAGAGAGTTATAGATTATCTAACTACAAGTGACTTTCTTTACTATGGAAAACAAAAAATTCAAATTTTTATTGATGTTTTTTTTTTCAAATATATTTTTTTAGATCCGGCAATAACTATAATAACATCTGTCATATGTTTATCGTGTGTCTCTTATCCTCATAAAACGTTTTAAGTAGCGACAACGGATCAACGTGATTTCTCACACTAACACACGAAAGCCAAAGGTAAAAGTATTTGCTCTGCGCCATAAAGTATTTTGTAATTGTTTTAAACTTATGCATCCTTTATGTTGAGCTTCATGTAGTAACACTAAATGTGACACTTATCAACAAAAGTACTACAAAAGAGTGCATATAAAAGACAGATTAAACTCACCAAACCGCGTTACTCCGCGATGAATGGCCGTGTACGCGAATGTACATCACACACAACAAATAATTAAATTAAAGCTTTAATTAACAGTCGTTGGTCTCGAAGTTTTTATGTCACTGTTGCATATTCATAGCTGGTCCGCAGCTCCCGGTCTGTCGCGGTGTATCGACTTATTTGCAAGTTACTCTTTTTTAAATTAGTTTTCATTTCTTTAATTGATAAACATTAGGTACTAAGGACTTGCCTTTCTGTATTTGGATGGCAAGGGTAGCGGCGAAGACATAACACGATATGGCATTGACATTAAAACTTGTTTAATGTATTAATGAAACGCTTCGTTAGGCGCAAATTGGTAATTAAATAAAAATAATATAAGTATAGGATTTATCATCGATCTACTAGCAGGCATGTGGTCTCATTTTTTTTAAAGGTTTTTCAGTGTTTCTATTTAGGACCAACAAGTATATCTAAAATATATCAGCAAGTTAAATATGTAATTTTACGTATCGATTATGTATGTTTAAATGCGTGTAACACAGATATAGCTAATAGTAGAGTTTTGCTTCAAAGCTCACTTAGGTACAAATGTCAAAAAAAGAACTTTTTGATTACTTAAGACCGTTAACTACGTTTTTAAAACAATTATATTTATGGTTTTCTACACAAATTATTAATCACAAACAAAAAGCCATATATTGTCTTTGACAGTCAACGTGGTCCTTAATACATTTTATTTACCTCTTCGTAAACAAACAAACTTGATAGAAAGCGATTAGCTTATACCCACTTGTAGCATTACCTAGTAGTAATTACTAGCGCGTTACAAACCCTAAGTATGACTAAATTTAGTTCCATAGTAAACCACCTTTAGTTTTGCTGTTTTACGTCTGTACGTCTGTAGGTACGTCACAGTCACTTTACTGGCTGCCTATGAATTCTCTATATAGAGCTAAATATCGCCATGACTAATCATAGCTAACTATACGGATCTTATCTTTAACGCCAATGAAGTAATGATTTTTTTAAATAATTATTCTAATCAGGAAACGTTTCCCACGTGCAAAGTATCAGATTTATATCTGGATTAAAAAATGTGCATTATAACTCTGCTATTTGCAAAAGAAAATGTTTTTTATCACAGTAACTAATTGGAATGAAAATAAAAAAAAATATTCAAATACAAAGAAATTAAAATTTTCTTAAAAAATTTAAAAAGTCCGAAAACCAAACACATCCAAACGTTGAAGTTTTATGTATATATATAGATATATATTTACTAATATTTATTGTTTATTAGGGAACGCCAACAGATGATACTTACACAAAAAATTATCAGAACACAAAAAAATAATAATAGAGTTCAAGTTTTGGTTAAGTTTTTTGAACTTAACTAAAACTTGAATACATTTTATAGACTCTACTGAAAATCAACTAATAAAACTTGAATAGAAAAGCAATGAAAAACAGAACAGCAATTGGCGATCAGAAAAAGTACACGAACTCTACATAAAAATTTAATGTGTTCAGTTTAGTAAGTACAATAGCCTATACTATTTAACGTGAAATAGCAGGAAACAATGTGAAAACCACGTGAAAACTCTACAAAGTTTATATGTTTAGAAAAAAAAGTAGATGTAGAGAAGTTTTGTTTGTTTTGATGCTTATAATTGATTTTAAGTCTACAAATTTGTAATTATGGTTATATACATAATTTTACGCTTACTTTTTTGCGAACCCGGTGCAGGTTCAAATCCCGCTTTTTTTTAACGCTTTTTTCGAAATACAAATTTATAAGCAAAAGTTTACTTGAAATACTTACTATGTGGTGATAAAAGGTTTCGTTTTACCACAAACCAGATAAATCATACATAGGTATGATCTATCTAATTATATATAATATTTAATGTCTAGGATTTCTGAAACCTCACCTCATGTTATTTTGTTTTGTTAAGATTAAAAACTCTACAATTGCAAGTAGTACCTACCTACGACGGTAAAAAAGTAATTGTTATTCAGTAAAACATCAAATTCAACAAATAAAATATGCACATAATTTGTTATTCAAAATATGAGAACAAAACTTTTCAACGAAATGCAAAACTTTTTTTAGTTACACAAACATAAAAAGAACAACGGCTCTACATTGATAAAAAAAAAGTTCAGCGCAAACCAAAACAAGAAGTCGGCTATCAAAACCTCACATTTTATTAGTCACTCGTTATAACCGGCTGCAAACATAAATTTATGACGTGCAGCTTCAATTAGCGAATGTGGGAGGCTTCGCGGGGCGAGCGGCCGCCATCTAGCGGCCGTCTCCGCCCACCACCCGCCGGCCGGCCGCATACATCGCTTATGAATATGAGGCGTTATGATTATGAAATATGCCCCGCCCCGAATATGGAATATGGTGGTGGGGGGGCCTGCACCGCGTGCGAATGGGCGAAGTTTGATTTATGAGACGGGCGCGGCCCCGCCCCCCTGTCATAACCGCGTACCTGGTGCGCGCGCGCGCCGCCGCCCGCCCGCCGCCGCCTCGCGCTCAGTCCCGCTTCAGATGGCGAGCGGTGCGCCCGGATACAGCCCGCGTGTCCGCACCCTGTCCGAGCGAGCCGAGTAGAGGCTCCGCGAGTGCCGCCGCGACGCCGCCGCCGCCTGCCATGCGCCGGCTGTGAGCCAGCGCGCACCACCATGCCGCGCGTTAAACCTGCCTGCGTCCGACGCGTCTCCATCGGTACTTACAGTTAAAACCATACGACACCGCACACCACACATTACATGGAACAGTGATTTTTTTTTTAAAAACCCGGTGATAATCAGTTTGCAACCGTTGAAAAAATGATTCAGTTAGCGACGATAAAATTCGGCATCCACCAGAGAGCGAACGCTAAAATCCGTGGCCAACGCGGTGAGTAAACAGTGCAGTGAATTCGTACACAACTGAAAATTTTTAAGTCTTAGTTTTTTTGCAAATGATATTTTGCGTCGTTTTTGTAGCTTCACAAAGTGTCAAATAATCATGTGTAAACAGTAGAGTCGCTAATATAAAGTATGTGATTCAATGTTACAACGGACCGAGAATTACTTACTAAAGTGAAAAATCAGGTAAATAAATATGAGAGAGCATTCACAGAGATAAAGTTCATAGCATTTTTATTGAAACTAAATAAAATCTTGTTGTTGCTACAAATTTAATGATGACTCTATCATCACAAAAAGTAATAAGTATAATGTTTTTGAACCAACACCTAATGGTACAAAAATAGAGTTTAATAAATTGTCAACTTAAATATTGACTCTACGGTTCAACCCATAAATGATCAAGCTGTAAGTTTTCGATAAAACGGTCCATAAATAATATCGTAGCTTTGTGAAAGTTAGCAACAACTTTCTTCCGATATGTTTTACAAATACTTGTTTTAATTAAATACATAGCAAGTATTTGATCAAATCAGTAATATTTATAGCGCTCTTCCTGGTTTTAAAATGTACATAATAATATAGATATAATTTTTAGTAAAAATTAACGGCCAAATATATACGTTTATTTTTTTATTTAAGAGCTTTATATTAAGCTTAGCTTAACTTAGACCAGACTATTAATTTTAACGTTAATAGATATTTGTGACACGGAGGAAATTAGAATGCGATTCCTTATAACAAAATATATTTTTAGTTAGTCAGTTAAAGTTGTTATTTATAAGTAGTGTATCGAAATTAAAAAAATATGAATGAAGCCTTATAAAATTATTACTTTTAAAAGCTTGATATTTTTTGTGAGTTTTTCCGTCTCATTGTTCTGTTATAAATATACGCACACATTGTTAACGTCATACAAATATTTCTTGCAAAGGTAGTTTTATACTTATATTATTTCTAACACTCATCCACTAACTGGGAAGCCAACAACTTTATTCGAATGTCAAATCACAGTCAAATTTTATTATTACGAGCGCCATTGGCCTCTTATCTCACAGTCCTTTTTATGAGTGCTCTATAAAATATTAAGACACGTCCTATCTACTAATGATTGAAATAACCTGCCCGTTCATATTCTTATGAAATATACGTGTGTCTGTTTGTCACACTAATAAATACGGCAAACAAGTTACCGTTCCGGTTTTGATCGGTAGGTAGTACATATAGTCAAATATTGATATGCATACTGCGTCCATTCGCCTTGAATGATGAATAATAATTAAAATTTAACGATTAAAATATATAGTTTCTGTAAGTAGATTAATTAGAAACGAGCCACAAATCAAAGTTTGAGGTTTAATGTTGCTGATATTTTGTGTTTCCCATTCAGTATGTGAGTCGTTATTCATCTTCAATATTACTTATTATAGTAACATTTCGACACGTTTGCTAATTAAGTAGCTTCCGACCAAAGTTGAGTCTACACAGACTTAACAAGTCACTGTTTTAAGTGATTTTTTTAGATCTTAAATAGCAAACTAAATTTAGTTTGATTGATTGATGAAAATTATTATTGAGTAACATCAGTGACTATTCCCGGGACATCAATATCTGCCCATTCGTCGGTTTAACACGACCGCAATTGTAGATATTGTTGTCAAACCTCATAATGTTCGTTTAGAGTCCGTGTCATTTTGAAAAGGTGTAATCATGAATTTGTCATTATATTAAATATAAATACCTAATAATTTATCAATAATTAACTTACAGACAAAAATAAAAAAATAAGAAAACAAAAGTGTTAGAATCACCCCCAAAAACCAACATAAAGAAATCGAAGAAAAAAAAAATTTTTTGCTTCTCAATCATTTTCTATTACATCTCAGGGACAAGAGGCAGGGAACAGGTAGATATATTTATTTTGTATAAACATTGTATAACGATATTGCGACCGGTGGGCGGCACGCTCAATACCACAATGACACTTTAGAAAACGGGTTCTTTTTTCTCTGTCACTTCTGCGTAACGCAGCGGCGTCGGTCACCGCAACCTTTTGTATGCAACGTGCGGTGCTTCTAAGGCTCCACCGTCAAATTACTGCAAACACCACTAATCCTTCTGCCCACAAATGTACTCCAAACACCGGCATCTCGCTACAAATGAGTTATTTAATCCCTCGCCGCAACATTACCCCAGATTATACACTGTATTGTGTCGGTGCTCACTTATTCGCCTGCATTTCAAAACACCATACAGTAACGCATAAAAACTCTTTGGACTTAATACTTTCGAACGATATCCGCAGCCGAAATAGACGAAATCACATTTTGAAATATTGAAGCGGAGAAAGTTGGAGACTTTGATAAGGGGATATGTGCTATTCGTTTAATATGTGATTTGTATGATGATAGGCCTATTAACAGCTAAGGCACGACCAGATATCGTAATCGTTCTTATATATGAATATATTGAATGTTAAATACCTACCTTTATGAGACTATTTTGTCAGTCGTTCCGACTAATTGTATAAATGTCTTGGATTAGATTTATGAAAAATGGTATAATGATAAACGTACTCATCATCACAGGCATATTAAAACATCTTAACTTTAAAAAAAATGTGATACCTAACTAAATTTTCAAATATAAAAAAGAAGTTTCAAATTGTTTTATATTTGAGGTATTTAAAACATAGACAAAGTAAATGGCAAGAAAAAAATACACAACCTTATAAATTAATTTATCTTGGTTACTATTCTTAAATATAATCCCACGTAAAATCACGGTTAATATAAGTGTTTTTTTATATATTGTCGTCTTCACAATCTGAATGAATTTAGCCTGAGATAAGTTATAATAATCTTCAAGCATAAATCGCTAAAGTTTCAAGTATGGAATGCTTTCTGCATGACTAAATCCTGCGGCTCTTCGCGCTTCAAATGCCTGGACTACCCTTAAGTTTTATCAGATTTGCCGTCCGAAACTTGTTACAATAGAATAGAATAGGTTAGAATAATCGTTTATTCGGTACACTCAATACAAAGCAGCATATAAGAAACAAAACACTATTTGCCTTGCAAATAAACAAAATGAGGTCCGAATAGTTATTCCGTTTTTTGTTTCTTTCACTCTAATTTGAAATGACGTTTACATGACAGGAATAAACAAAATAATAATATTAAAACCTAAAATTAGTATATTAAAGTTAAAGATAAGGAATCATTTTACTATTCCTGTAACTAATGTTAGTACTCCAATAGCTCCAATTAAGGGTCATAGACTATTACTGTAAGTACTTACCTAATAGATGCATCAGTACTTGAGGATTCCGGGTGAAGCGCGCCTTTGGCCATTTTGTATTTATTTATTTATTAATTTTATTAGCTACACAAAACGGAATTACAGCGTTTACATAGTAATTTTCAGCTTGTACAAACATTGGTAGACTGCACTTCCAAGGTATGTGCAGACAGCACGCATAACACATCGAGATCAAAAAGAATCGAGCTTAAAACATTATTTAAAAATTAATTACGTAAAATCACATTAATAATTGCTAATTCAAAATTCAAAATTAAATAGGGATAGGCAAAAAGATAACATTCTATAACAATAAACAATAACAATAATTTCAATCGATAAATAGATCATTCAATAATTTTGCGAAGGCTGGACTTCCAAGCGCATAGAGATGAACCATGGATGGCAGGCACACCATCCACTATATTTAATAGTGTGTTCATTTCATCACTTAACATCATCAGGTGAGATGAAGGCAAAGTTCTTACCCGTAAAGATATTTTAAAAATAAAAGATGCTCTATATTTACCCGACTGCAAAGGAAGGGTTATGTTTTTCGCGCCTATCTTGTATGTAATATTCTTTATTACCTCATATCTCCAGAACCGCTGAACGGATTTACATAATTGAGGTTTCGTTTTCGTCTTAGCTGCCCAAGTGTTCTTAGATAGGTAACGTTAAAAAAAACATGGCGGCTGTGCGACGCCATTGGAGTTAGTGAAAAACAGTTTTTTTTTCGAATACTTCATTATGGGTATCAAATTAGAGGGCTTAACACAAGGATTTCAAAAAGGTATATCATGAAATTTGTCTAACTAAAAAGACATAATTAAAATTAAATAAAAAAAAAAACAAAAAACTCGCCTGCGTAAAAAATAATAAGTAACTAAATAGAAAATCAACTGTAAAGGCCGGAACAAGATAAAAATTCAATTTATGCAACATCAGAGTCACGCACAAAGTGAGAATGATTTGACTTATCATTAAATTTTATGCCTCCGACTGCATGTTATGTATGATGTTGCATAAATTGAATTTTTATCTTGTTCCGGCCTTTTCAGTTGATTTTCTATTTAGTTACTTACTTATTTACGCAGACGGGTTTTTTGTGTTTTTTTATTCACTATGTATCACATATTTCGGTATAAGTCATGGTAATAAATATTTATTAGGTATTAAACTGACACCTTATGTAGGTCACTTCTCGAGGAATCCAAAGAACAATGTTTCTAATCGTTGTAAGATTTTGATAACAGCGGTGAAGGTTTATTTAATAAACTCGTTTATATTTATTGCACAATATGAAAGCAATATTAAAACAGCAGACAGAAAAGCAATTGAAGTACTTAGTTAGTTCAAGTATTAAAACTAAATTTTTAAGTTTTATGTTTCCGTCTATTCTAATTAGTAGGTATTGAAGAGGAAATGTATTTTATGCGTATATCAAAAAAAATACAAAAAAATACCTTAAAGGTTTCAGATTTTTTGGTACATAAACTCTTTGCGGTTGTTATTTCAAGTTACATTTTACCAACTATTTTTATTGTTATTAAACCTATTAAAAAAATTACGATTAACGTAATTAAAAATCATTCACACTAGTTAATATGCAGGCATGCATACCTACGTCTTACATTTAAAACGTTGACATTGTAACTGATAGGTATCTATATTCATATCCTAGTTACATATACAACGTGTATCAGAAAGGTGTGTTCAAAATGAAAAGATCCACAATGTATCCGATTTAGATCTTGTATACAGATTTACTAACACATGATTATTAACTACAATTTGTTATGGAATTTTCAATTAAATATTTCTATTGTGACGTCACATCAAAATAAACAAATCTCAGCCCTGGTGGTACTCTAGGATTAGGTTTTTATAATGTTTTAATGTTTTTATAATATTATAAAAATCTAGTTTTAAGAAAGAAAATAAATAAAGGAGATAATAATAATAATCAAGGGCCTGATTCAGAAGGCAGTTCTCGATACGGCACGCATTGTGAGGAGGTTCCTGTCTCTGGAGCCCTAACCACCGGTAGCTTGGACCCTGGTCCCTAAGCCGGCAGACCCCTATTTTTCTTATATTTTTAAATGTTTTAATTATTTTGTTTTTAAAAATATTTAAAAATGTAAATTTATATATGAGAGAAAATAAATAAAGAGGATAATAATAAAAATAACCATTGCATGACAAATTAAAGTTAATAATTATGTCTTAATAACAACACATACTTACAAGTTGTAGATGGGATACCGACACTTTGGATGTCATCATTTTGACCACACCTTTTTGTTACACGATGACAATTGGATGTTTTTAAAATTCGTTTAAAATTTAATTGATTCAACAAAGATCGTTAGCGCCTTTTTATTCTTAAAGACTACAAACACTTCTTAAAGTGCATTAAATAGAAAGAAATATTCCATCGCGCACTAAGAAATTTGGTGACTTGTTTTTTTGTCGCACTTCCAAAACATGGAATAGTTTGCCAGCACTCGTTTTCCCTCCTTTCTATGATATGGGGTCCTTCAAACGAGGCGTGAAGAGGCACCTTGTGGGCCGGCAGAGTGAGGGTAACTGATGCTGCGTTGTTTTCACGCTGCACCAGTTGTCGTCGCATCTGGATTCCATATTCACTTAACATCAGGTGAAATGGAGTCATTTTCCGTGCTACGTATAATACAAAAAATAATAAAAAAGACTACAGGTACATTATTAAACTACACACAGTTTAACTAAAACATGTTTTGTGAACATTATACTTTTTATTTCTTAAACAACAAAGAAACAACCGATAAGTATACTTTGTAACAATAATGGTTTAAAATTATTATAATTTATTTAGATATATTAGACATCATTATAACAACTTAAACCTTTGTGACACGTGCAAGGCAACAAAATTGTGCTTGTAATACTCGGTTACTTAAAATGCAAGTATATATAAGTTATCTACAAGCAAAAACTTAAAAATATGCTTTTAAAATATTTTTTTTCTATACTATGACTTTTGAAGTATCTACGTATTATTATTATGTACGCAAACGGTAACTACTGAAGTAGGTATAACAGAATACAATCGTTTTGGTTGTCAAATTATATATTAGTGCAATGTTTTCGCTAAAATGTTTTAAATGTCAAACGCTAAAGCCACGCGCTCAACACCTGCAACTAGCGACATCTATTGACGAGTAGCGGAACTTGTAACAGCTCGACTCTACTTTCTTAGTAGTTTAAAAAGCTACTTACTCTAGTTTCTTAGAACCATACGAAACAATTCGAAAAATAACTAATTGTAAATGTATTCATTGCCTTGTCCGTAAAAAGCGAAATGAGATTGAATTTTTGATAGTGTTTTCGTCACTTCCTAATAGGTACACACACGCACACACATACATTACACTGTATTTTTTTATACAATGTTTCCATTACTTAAATATTCATGATTAGTAATTCATGTATGCAAGTGCTTAAATAAAAGCTGTACATTAATGAATTATTAACAATGTACATATAAGAGAATTTACTAAAAAAATATTTTATTGTTCTAGGTGAAAGTTCCGGGTCGTGTTCGGAGGAAGAAATAAACAATGTATCGGACGAAGTTAGAGAAAGGTCTGAGGCCCACATGTGCCCTCGCTGCCAAGAGCAATTCGAGAGCCTACACGAGTTCCTTTACCATAAGCAACTCTGCGATGAGAAAGCGCTACAGATGGGCGAGGAGAGAATGCACTCCGATCCCGAGGAGATGGTCGTCTCCGGGGACGAGGAGATGGACGGCCCCAATAAAAGACTAGAACAAGTCAGACGGCATCGACAGGATGCCGAAAACAACAACAGTCTCGAGGACGGCGAGGCCGAAGTGCCCGAAGCCGACGTACCGCCTGTAGGATTACCGTTTCCCGTCGCCGGTCATGTCACACTCGAGGCGTTACAGAACACGAAAGTAGCCGTAGCACAATTCGCCGCGACCGCGATGGCAAACAACGCCGACAACGAAGCGGCGCTGCACGAACTAGCTGTATTGCAAAGCACGCTCTTCACGCTGCAGCACCAACAAGTGTTCCAATTGCAATTGATACAGCAACTGCAAAGTCAGCTCTCGTTGACGAGACGAAAAAGCGATCACAACCCGAGTCCGCCGCCGAGTGAGCCGGAGCAACACATGCCGGCGCCCGCCGCTCGATCGCCGTCGCCGCCGCGTCCGCCACGGGAGCCAACTCCTGCTGCACCCACTCCCCCCACTAGCCAAAGCTTGCCCTCAACCCATGCGCATCTAAATCCCAAAGCGGAACCAATATCCGTTCCTAAATTTCCTACATCCTCTCCACCGATGATGTCACACCCACCTTACAGCTCCATATCGTCGTCACTGGCCTCCACGATCATCACAAATAACGATCCGCCGCCGTCCCTCAACGAACCCAACACGCTCGAAATGCTACAGAAACGCGCACAAGAAGTGTTAGACAATGCATCTCAAGGTCTATTAGCGAACAATCTTGCCGATGAATTAGCTTTTCGTAAATCTGGGAAGATGTCTCCATACGACGGGAAGTCTGGAGGTCGAAACGAGCCGTTCTTCAAGCATCGCTGTCGATACTGTGGAAAAGTGTTCGGAAGCGACTCAGCGCTGCAAATCCACATCCGGTCTCACACAGGTGAACGGCCTTTCAAATGTAACGTGTGCGGATCTAGATTTACGACCAAGGGAAATCTGAAGGTTCATTTCCAAAGACATACTGCTAAATTCCCGCATGTAAAGATGAACCCCAATCCGGTGCCAGAGCATTTGGACAAATATCATCCGCCGCTATTAGCGCAGCTATCTCCGGGGCCAATCCCTGGGATGCCCCCCCACCCGCTACAGTTTAACCCGGGTGGACCTGCTCCTTTCCCGCCAAACTTGCCACTGTACAGGCCACCACACCACGACTTGCTACCACCTCGTCCTCTCGGAGACAAACCACTTCCACCTCACCCACTTTTCGCCATGCGAGAAGAACAAGACGCTCCGGCTGATCTCAGTAAACCCTCTGCGCCGAGCCCTTCCCGATCCGCACCTGAAGTTAAGTCTGAACCACAAGACGAAGAAAGCCACCGAGAATCCAGTTTTGAAGAAACAGACCGTGTGTCACCTAAACGCGAACCTGATGAAAATGAGACTGCACAAGATAACGAGCAAGACAGATATCCGTCTACGTCACCTTACGATGACTGCAGCATGGACTCGAAATACAGCAATGAAGATCACATTGGCAGAGATAGTCCACACATGAAGCCCGATCCAGACCAACCGGAAAATCTCTCAAGTAAGAATTCACCGATATCTGGGCCAATTTCAATAGCAACGGGACTTCGTACCTTTCCTACGTTTCCCTTGTTTCCCCAATCCCCACCCAGCAGTATATCCTCTGGTAGTGTAACTCCTTTTAATATTTCCCACAACGTTGTTGACGCCGACATCACGCGGGATCCTATTTTCTATAATTGCCTTTTGCCGCGGCCTGGTAGTAACGATAACTCTTGGGAAAGTTTAATAGAAATAACCAAAACATCAGAGACATCTAAATTGCAACAGTTAGTAGATAACATTGATAATAAGCTTACCGATCCGAACGAATGTATTGTATGTCATCGCGTACTTTCTTGCAAAAGTGCCTTGCAAATGCATTATCGAACGCATACTGGTGAAAGACCTTTCCGATGCAAATTGTGTGGCCGCGCGTTTACGACCAAAGGCAATTTAAAGACACATATGGGCGTCCATCGCATTAAACCACCAACTCAAATGTTGCATCAATGTCCAGTATGCCACAAGAAATTCACGGACCCTACAATTTTACATCATCATATCAGACTTCATACGGGCGATCGCGTGAACATGCATTTCGACCCGACGCGGAATATTGATATGAACGGTTTCCCATCATCGAACAGCGGGTCCGAAGTCAACGACTATCCTTACCGGCCCGAGCCTCCTCCGACGTTCCCCACCCAGTCCACTCCCGGCGACCGACGGGCGGACACCCGCGGGACCGACGATGAGAGCGGCCGGGACGAGCGCGAGCCCGCTATTCGGGAGTTCGACGAACACTCTGATATGAAAGATCGTCGAACTTCGCCGCTCTCCGTCTGCGCCTCGGCGTCCGAATACGAAGTAAAAACCATCACCACAACGGCTTCCCTCCCATCGGCGACAGGTTCGGAGAGCGGGCGGAGCGCACGGGCCTCGCCGCCCTCGCCGACGATGTCGACGCTGTCGACGCCGCCGCGCCCGCCGCCGCACTCGCCGCAGCTGTCGCCGCCCGCGCCGCTCGCCGCGCTCGGCGCTCTCGGCGGATCACCCTTCAGCCCGCTCGGACTCGCGTTCCCTCCCGCAGGTATGCGATAGCGGGATCTTATTATTTCGTCCGCCCCGGTCGCCCAATATCCGCTCCCTACATTTCAAACATCGATCCCCGACTAATATATCTCTACCATACCGGGCGCTCGAATACACGCTAATAGTTGTCACGAAGGAACAGTTAAGTCTAGAAAAAGTTTGAAAGTCATCGATTCCTGTACTGTGTAATCGTGCGTTCCGACTTTGCAATTAGTGACATTGAGTTAGTATTGAACGGTGGATTTATTTGTGTACAGTGCGCGGCAACACAACGTGTAACATCTGCTACAAGACATTCGCCTGCAACTCGGCGCTCGAGATTCATTACCGCAGCCACACCAAGGAACGACCTTTTAAGTGCTCCGTCTGCGATCGCGGTTTTTCTACAAAGGTTTGTTGCATTCCTTTCCCGTTTACAACCCTAGATATGTTCGTATCGATTTCTGTTAACATTCGACGGCTTTCAACATGACTATATAGAATAAACAAAGAAAACAATGCCACTAAAATGATTATCGTGTAATAGTCACGTATATTGAGTGTCTTTGGCTTACTGCCAGGTCATACTTTATTGTTACACAAATAGCAAAGAAGAGAGCGCGTTTAAAATATATCTAGAAATTTTCGCTAATCCCAAAAAAATGTTTTAAGTATGTTTAGGTGCATGCTTGCTATTTAAGTGAACATCAAAATTCTGGTAGAATAGTTGTCTATAAATAGGAAGTTCCACGTTTAGGGAAAATTGAAATAGCTGGTGTTAGATAAACAACAAGAGAGACGTGATGTATCGGAGTTGCGCGGCGCGGCGGCAAGTCTGGCGAACTCGATGCGCCGGTTTCATTTCATCCAAGTTTCAGTGCATTAATTTTGCAAGCGGTAATTACAAGTCCGGTGGACTCTAGTTGCCATTAGTTGGCCGTTGTTGGCGCATCTCAACTCGCTAAGACTGCTGTAATTGACGGCCTCGCCGAACTTGTAGGCTCGTTTGCTTCGATTTAATCAAAACTGTGCGGCAGCGCGCCCTGTTGAACTTGTCGAAAGTTCCAAGTTGAAAGTGCAAGTGCTCCACCGAAATTACTCAATTAGGAACACAAATTCAACACAAGTTACCTTTAAGTAAAGTGAATCATACCTCACTGTAAAACATGCAAAGTAGCCGTTATGAATACACTCACATTTGCACAATAAAAATGTCGAAATACAAAAGTAAACAGAGAAATGTTTCGTTACATTTAACCTACGCTACGTAAATAACAACAATAAAATTTAATTTTCAAAAAATCCGGCTTCATAATTCCGCCGTCACATTTTTACGATGCCGGAACCGTTTTGGGTCATTTGAACCAGAACCTCCGACCCAAACTACCAATTTACGTCAATAGCGGGTAAACAGACGTTTACAATGACATAAAATATGAGAAAGCACCGGTGCTACCCGCGGCTTTCATTACAGAAACATGGTGCTTCTCTCTAGTAATAATCCATATAACTTTTTATATCCGGCATTACTTAAGTGTCATAAACAATATTATTACTTATAACAACATTTATTAAATAACATTTTTAAGTTTTATAGTTCTGACAGTAGGAAGCTTAACTGGATTACTTCATATAAAAGTTTTAAGCAAAATAGGTAGCACATGAATTTTCAATAGAAAAATTATCAAATAACAAAGCACTTTTTTAGATATATTTTTTAGGTTTTACTTACTTACTAAGTTATTATCAATGATCGAAATGAAGGGAGCTAGTTTACCTAAAAATGTCAACAGGACATGACTAAGAGTGGTTAAAATCACCAAAATTTATTTTTGTCGAATCCCGGATCCCGTAAATAGAGAGATAGATAGATATATAGACAGATATTTTACTTCTTATTAGTAGTACCTGTGTAGGTATTACATGAAATTACTTGTACTGTTGTATTTTAGAGCAATTCCAACGTCCGGTTATAAAAAAAATAATTTTCAAAAGAAAACGTTTATCTATCAACACTAAATAGTCTTAGCCAGTTCAAAATAATATTTAATAATATTTTTCTGCGGACCTTGGAATTGCTCTTAAATACAAAAATACGAGTAAGATGTGTACTAAAATGTGTACACCATCATCGTCATCATCAGCCTACACTAGTCCACTGCTGGACATAGGCCTCTCCAAGTGCCGCCACTGAACACGAACCGCGGCTACTCTCATCCAACTCTCGCCAGCCATCTCGCTCCACCTAGTCTGGCAGAAGTAAAACTATTTCCGGGATCCGGGATTTGATTAAAAGAAATAGGTGGTTTTAACCACTCTTAGTCTTCTCTTGCCCGCAACGCAACGGCAGCGGTTTAGGTAAATTAGCTTCTTCGTTTGGGGTGCCTAGTGTGAGTTTTGTTTACTATCTATATGTATGTTGTATTCTTTTGATTACGTTTACGAAAACAAAAATGAGTATGGCATCGAAGCAGCGCCTCCTGTCAGCATACGAGAAGAGATCAGGGTGCCTAGCTCATGTAGTCCGACCGAGCATTTGTGTGTTATTGTAAATGAAACTCTAAACAAATTATATTAGGGTATATCTTTGAAATACTGTAAGGGGTGTTATAACACCCTGATGGACCAAGTGGGCTAGTGTGAGTTTTGTTTACTATCCGTATTCATTCGATTACGTTTACGAAAACGAAAATTAGTATGGCATTGAAGCAGCGCCTCCTGGCGACATACGAGAAGAGTTAACATTTTGCCATACAAATTCTCGTTTTCGTTAACGTGATCGAATGGCGACTGAAACTCGCACTAGGCACCCTGATCACTAGTAGTCACTAATGTTAATTGACGTGATGTGTCAGTTTTTATATGGGAGACTCTTATATGGAACTAATTCATCAACAACAAAAATATTTTTTCTTTTTTCTTATGCAGACAATCTAAAAGCAATATCTTTATAATATCAAAAGTTCAAATTATGAGCCATAAATTGTAAGATAATTTATTATAGCATCGCATATATATACCTACTATACGAAGATTGTGTTGGAATAACAATAAAATATTAGTTTTATTGTTATTCCAACGTACAAAGTATTTCAATCCAAATAGATTTTTGTCTGGAGATGCTACAAGAGATGAGTCTATTATATTTATAATAATTTTGTTTTACACAACACGGGGTACTTGAAAGTAATATTAATGATGGATAATGCCAAAGATGAAAGCGCACTTGACCATATATCAATCGCCAACCACTCTGAAGAACAGATTATTATATGATTATTTACATATAATTTTACGCAAATATTGTTGCGAACAAATTACAATTTGAAAAAAGACAAAGTGTCGTAGGGTGCGGGGTCGAATCCCGCTCGTGGATTTTTTTCAACACTTTGTCTTTTTTCAAAAAGATAGATAGATAGATAAAAAATAAAAAAAAATAAAAATAATTAAAAAAAAAAGATTATTATATCTTTAATTGTCGGAACACAATAATGCTACCAACATTAAGACTACGGTAAGATGGGATGGCTAGCCAGGCAAAATTAAAACAAACCCCACTACCAACTAACCGGTTACAATACCTACATCTCGCTGGGATTGAACTTGGGGACTGAACTGGGACCTGTGCATTTGACTTCATTGTTTAAACCACAAGACCGCAAAGGTAGTTAAAGCATTATCTATCAAGCAAAAGGACACACAAACCGATTCGTGGATAGAGCTAGCTGTAAAATGTAGTCTTTTTTGCCGATCTATATATACTAGTGGTCGTCCAGTGGTCGAAATTCGACCGTAATTTTATTAAGGCTGCACGAATTGTATCCTAAGCAATGAAAAATTAAAAAAGATAGAATGTGAGTTTAGATTGGCATTGACAGATGTCGGCCGCATTAAAGATAAACAATACGTGCGTGTCAAACACATGGTAGTGTGTGTAATGTTGTTTTTGTTGATTTAATATATTTTTTATGCATCATTTAAAAAAAATATTAACATTCGGATAACCTTCTCTATATAAACTATAAGTGTGCGAAATTTCATACTCCTTCGTCCGTGCAATTTTCTTAAAAACGGGTACAAAGTTTTTTCTTCATGTATTAATATATAGATAATAATGATAACAATTAAAATATCTAAAAAGATATCAACACTTGATCATTTTTAATTTCAATATTAATAAATCTTTATAAACTTAGACATCTTATTGGTTGATTCAGATTGTCCTGAGCTTTAAATATAATTATTCTTCAAGACTTCCAGTTTACCTACCTATAATTAAAGTAGGTACCTATTAAGTTGATAGGTACTTTAGGTAGATACCTACTTACGAGTATACCTACAGGTATTAAATAGGATGTCAGTATGTTTCTACGCATTGAGAAATAAAATACACTGTAGATAAAATTATGTTAAAAAAAATGCATCGTAATTGCCAATAAAAACGCCTGGTTTCTTAAGTATGTACATTAAACTTCTTAATTAAATGATTGTAAAATAAACACATGTAACTAAACTGAAAAACCTTTAACTTATTAAAAATTAACTTTACAAAATCATCGACAATTAAGTAACAGCGAATCATTGAAACGATATCACTAAATATGGAGTGCATATCGAAAGTGCGCTGACGACACATTTTCATAATAATAATGCCATTGCATTTACAGCCATTACGAAGACGGGAGAATTAATTCAATATATTAAATAATAAATAAAGGTTGTTAAAAGTCTTTTTATGGCGTTACGGGTTTTATACTCAGTTCAGCCAATATTTCATGCGTGCAGTGCGCTCGCGACGCAGGCCGTTCGTCGCGTCGCGCCACAGAAATGATAAGTCATAAAAATAACGTCACGGAAAACGATCGGAATATTAATTGATGTCGTAAAATATTTATTGCTTATAAATCCTTGAGCCTTTACCTACGCTCCTCGTCATAAAAAGATTATTTATGTGTGACAAAGTAACATTTTTCGTATGTTTCCGAAAGTGTCCCCAGAGCACTTAATAAAACGTTGAATTTTTTTTATGACGGCGCCGCGCCGGTCACAGATCTCAAACCGCGACGCCATCACTCGGCAGCGCTTTAATTAAGTTCTCTGATAAATAAGCTTGCGGATAAGCGCCTATGATATGTACATACGGCGTGACCCAAAACCCCAGATAACTCCGTCGAACGGCAGTAAACATTCGTGCACCTACCATTTAATACAAGTAAATATAATTATGGCCATGGCGAGCATGTTTAATTGTAAATTGCGTTACCAAAGAGAAAGTGTCCTAATGTAACCTTTTAAGTATTTCACGTATCCCTTAAATATATATATTTAATATCTTGCTGCCATAATGTGACTTATTTATTGAACGGCAACACTTAATTTTCATATTTTTTCTGAGATGACAGATAAGGCATAATGTCGAAACAAGCTAAATGTTAAGTTTTTAAAACGGTAAAACAAACGAACGGTGTTAAGTTAACTAAAATATCGATCTTGCGCCTCTACAATATTAAGTTAGCTACAGCATCTTACATACAAATATAATTTACGACGAGCATTCATATCAGTTCTTTGGGGATTGTTCCTTTAAATTAACGATGTCAATAAATTGTACCCTTTTTAATTTCGGTATTAAGTTTGCAACTTTTCCAAATCGCAGCGTTAATAATAATGTTTAAAGCGATCAGATTGATAAATATATTGAGAAAAGCTTGGATTAACAATTAATAGTCGCAAATCTAAGTTCAAAATCATGATCAGCCGTTATAAGTGAGACTTCAGCTGTACGAAGGCCGGTTGCACCAGCGTTTACATTTTAGTACCTACCTTATATATTTAGTACCTACCTCAAAAAGTAATATTTTGTGCTAGTGTTCACGGGAAAAGATTTAAGTCCCGCTTAGTTACTTAACCGTAATGTGTAATAACTGGAGGAGCTCGATAGCGCTGTGGTTAACGCGCCCGGTCTGCGAGGTTAAGCAACTTTTTCAAAGGCCGGTCATCGGATGGGTGACCAAAAAATTTATCATCTCGAGCTCCTCCGTGCTTCGGAAGGCACGTTAAGCCGTTGGTCCCGGCTGCATTAGTTAACAACCACCAATCCGCACTGGGCCCGCGTGGTGGTTCATGGCCCGTTCTCCCTATTCATCCATAGGGAAGGCTCGTGCCCCAGCAGTGGGGACATAAATGAGCTGATGATGATGATGAATGTGTAACAAGGACGTTTAAAACTGTTGTCAAACTGAACTCGTCAAAATTCGGTTGATTTACGTCCTATCTATTAATAACTAACATTTAAAAAAAAGTAAAATTTAAAGAAATACTTTTAGCTGTCGGTATTTTGTTATTATGCCCTTGAATTTTTATCAACGCGCACAAGTGGTGTTGACCACTAAAATTACAAAATACAAGTTTTATATTGTAAAAGTCTTTTCGATATTGCAAAAAATAAAATGTAGTACAACCATAACTGTATTTTTCAATAAACCTCGCGACCAACAAAACCTACAATCCACTCGCAGAGCTAACAAGAAACAGAACTGCTACAGTCATACCCTTCCAACTTTGAAAAAACTACTCATTAGATGCTTTTATTTCACACCTGGCAACCCTACACTGTAAACGCTATAATATTAGAAGCGAGCAAGTCCTTATCCGAAACAGGCACACACAGTACTTGGTAACAGGCGCATTTAAAATTACAATAAGTGTCGCCAGCACCCGTAGACCCGTACCGACGAAAGTTCACGCGCCAAACAATTTTATCGATAATACTGATCTTGTATAAACTATGTGCTATAGGTTATTGGCTTCTCCGAAGCGAAAGAGAAGGTTGCAACTAACATTTAATTATTGGTCGAGTAACTTATGGCCGAGTGGCATAACGCTCGGTTTGATATCCGGAAGTTCTGGGTTCAACTATCGGGTCGGGTACGTAGTGTTTTTTTTTTTTCGATTTTATCCTGGGTTTGACACTACTGCATTTAGCAAGCGAGGTGATAAGCGATGACTTGATTTCAATGATGGAAGTTCATAAACTTTGAATATGCGCGTATTTAGCTTGGAGGATTGCTTATGTTAGACGTAAATTCTAAAATGAGGCACTATAGAGATGGAGGTAATAAGAACCCGGTTTTAACCATAACAGAGATAAACGAAGTGGAAAAGGGTGTATTACTAGATAAGTATAGTTGGCGCATCAGAGGGATACATATTCTATTTATTGTCTATTGCCTTTACAGCATAGCCGGGTTTTCGGGGGGCGAGTAACTTGGTAATTCCTCAAGCTAACCTGTATAAAATTTGTAATAGGACAATTGTTAAAAACAAGAATTTGGGTCCATTTCCAACTTAGCCTTCTGTAAGCCTTAGCCTTCGTCAGCCTTCGGTATCTACCTACCTTACTAATAGGAAGATATGAGGTCAGATAAAGGCCAAGTGCTAAGTCGTTAACCATTATTACCTACCTGCCATAACTACCATATTCCGTTACATTTAACACATTACCCACACACTTACAGTTTAATATAATTATGAATAATGAAAAATCAAATTGCTTTTGAAGAATACACTAGTTTATTGTACCTATAGGATTCTTAATAATAAGAAACACCCTTAATAGGCATCACAAAGCAAATAGGTTTCTTGTTATATCTTCGAAATATGCAAAAAATCTTAACTTTAGGTAGGTATTGAAAGAGTTACCGTCGGAGTTTTAAAAAGTCGTAAAAATATTTGCAAACCAAAGAGACCCTTCAACCTTCATACATTGTTGGACCTTTTAGAGAAGTGCTGGCCACAAAACGAATGCTATCATCATTTGTTTTTCGCCACTTTTAATATGTAAGTACATGTCAAAATTATGGAAATGTGGACGTTTGGACGACAATAGGACACAGAACAACCCCAACACACGTCTTTTGCATCATAACAAAATATCCTACAACATTATTAGCTTATGTTTTATTTGCAACTTTACAAGACTTTATACCTTTTTGAAATATGTCATTTTCCTTATTATACCTGATCATTATTAAACTATTTACAAAAAATACTGAACGAGCATTTTATAATCGAGTTAGTTTTATACAATATAATACTAGCACTTTATGCGCGGCCTTTACGCGTGGATTTGAGATTTTTTTTTAATAAAATATAGCTGTTACCCGCAAGGAATGTAGTATTCTATCAGTGAAAGAATTTCTGGAATTGGACCAGTAGTTCCAGAGATTATCCTCCGCAAACAAACAAACAAACAAACAAATAAATAAACAAACAAACAAACAAAGAAACTAAGTCACAAACTTTACCTCTTTTAGATATAGATATATTGAGTAGGTATATAGATTAATATTTCATTTTAGCTGCAGTTTCCAGTAGTAGTAGATATTACTACGTAAGCTGGTACAAAAAAATATATAACTAGGCATAACAAAGTTTATAATATAGAACGATATATCTATGAGGGTGTTAAACATAATTAAACAAATGTAATGGCATTTTAAAGAGCTCGCTTCTGCGTTGTAAATAATAACATCATCGATGCATATGAATTACCTGTTTAAATAAATTGTATAGGTATAATAGCGTCATGTAGCCTGACAGTCTCGAGTATTATGAAAATTATAAATACCTATATGTATCTTTATAACATTAAAAGTATATATTTATAAAAAAAGCCTTTAAACTCAGTATTTATAAAGCTCGGCTATTCTTATCTTGTGTTTTGTATCTTATCTATTAAATAACAGTATGTTTCTATGGGGTCTATGTAAATGTTTTTTTTATGAGATATAGATAAAGATAGGATCATAAGATTGCTACTTAGTTACATTAAGTCTTTCTTACTTTGTCATAAAGATTCAGTAAAATAAACGAATAAAATATCCTGAAGTTGCAAAGTCTACTATTTCAATTTGGCCTGTCTTCTTTTGTCTTCTCTTGCATGTGGGGTATGGGAGTTACCTTTCCATCATTCATTTGAAATGTCTGACCGGAGCAATAGGAAAAACTTATAAGAATACATGTAGTGATCATTAAATCTTATAAATTAATGATGGATGATCATAAAAAACCTAACGCAACAAGGTGTATCGCTGTTGGTCCTTTGACTTACCTATAAACATAATAGATTATTATTATAAATACATGGCATTTTCACATTGACGAATTGACAGACAACTTTCACAATCACACTAAAAGCGTCAACTCTAATTTATCATAAAGATGCGAACTTTACTGCTGGGGTAGACATACAAAAGGAACTGGTTCTCTGTCAGATCAAAGACACGTGTTTTCTTTCTGCATGTTTGTATTTAGTTGTTACCCCTTTTATTCATACTCCCTATTGTGTGTTTGGGTTCTACACTGCCATAGGGTTGCCATTTTTAGATTTACTGATTCGAAGGAGGTTTTACATGTTATAAAAAGTATTCGAACGATTAATAAAGAGTTTTTATATTTTTTTGAAATTGGAATGTGTATTATATATTGGCAACTTTATGGTTGTGTAACAGTGCGTGTTTTGTGGTTCCAGAGCAGTGGCGGCGGTTGCCGCTGCGGTAGACGCGCGCGCGCACCCCGTCCGCCGCACGCCACTGCTTTGGATTTCTGGAACGCCTTCGTCTATCCGGTATGAACGGGCGACGCCTGAACGATTTTACATTGCTACTACACATGTTAATTCCCCGCTGTTTGCATGTTACTGACACAACACGTGTTTACTGTTGATAAAGAAAATTGTTAGCTTTTGATTTTTCTTAAAAACTTTAAGTTTGTACCTACCTATTTACTAGAGTGTAGTCTTAACACAATACATTTAAATGAGACGGTATACACACAGGTATCTATGGTTTTTTGTGAGCACACCGTATGACGTCATTATAGATAGTAAATTTAGTTACACGTGCTAATCGCTCTAATTAATTAGAAAATTATACTATTCACTGGCAACGTCATTATTAGTCATCCCGCGCTTGCTCGCATTAGCGCTCGCACCTCGTTATATGCTGCAGTTGTCAAAACATTTGTAATTAATTTAAATTCGTCCTTAATTTTGAACATGCGCATGCTTAATGCCGATGCTTTATAGCTACTTTTATCTCTATGGTAAGGCAGAAAACGCAAAACAAATTACCGGAATAACTTTATCAGTGCTTTTGTAATACGAATAGGTGCTTACTGCAAACGATATAGGTACCTACCTAATGTAAAGAGTTTTAACCTCAAATGGAAACCAGTTTTGTTAAATATGGATTCAGTTCTCAGATTTACGACTAATAATAATCCTATGTCGCCAATACACGCCGGTAATCGATGGGTTTAAGAATTAATTAATACAAAGGCGTTGATTTAATTGACAAATATATGCAACGTGTTAATTTGTATAGAAAGAAACCAGTCAAGCTACAATAGCTTTTGCTCATAAAATATTGATATCTATAAACGGAAAACCTGATAATTATTACACTATGCGCTCTACAAAAGCACAGCCGCTTTTGCCTTACCAAAAAAACATAACGCTTTTTAATAAATAACCCACAAAAATACGATTCAAACATTGTTTTGTTTCTTCCCCAGGGTAACATGAAGCAGCATATGCTGACGCACAAGATCCGCGACATGCCCCCGGGGTTCGACAAGGCGCCCCCTACCCCTAATGATGATCAGCGGGATACAAGTCCGGACAGGCGATCGTCTCCAGACAAGATGGACCTGAAGAGATCGCCTCCTGTGCACCAACCGATGTCGCATGCGCCGCCTATTGACATGCCGCCGCTGCCAAAGCGACCGAGCGGTAAGATATAATAAATTGTAAATATTAGCGTATAGAGACAATTTTACGCAAATTTGTTGCGTACAACAAAAAATTGGAACAGTGTTATAAAAAATTATGCTATGATCCTGGAAGTCAAAACAAACCCTATTAAATCAAGCATTCGATTCCTTAACGCCGTATGCTTGTTTGCAGACTTAAATAAAACAAAATCACTTACCATTATATAAAATCGCTGGACATACATAAAAAAATATACGCGTCGAACATAGAACCTCCTCCTTTTTTGAAGTCGGTTAAAAATTTCTAGGTGACCCGGCGGACTTCGTACCGCTTTGACAGTTTCCATCATTGAGTTAAATATATATCAGTGGTTTCCATGACAACAAAACAAACAAATAATTTTGTATTGGAAAATTAAACTGTCGTTTTTAGTATTTTTTTTATTGTTTTTTAATATAGCCTATGTTACTCAGCGCTAATGTAGCATTCTAATGGTGAAAGAATTGTTTAAATCGGTCCAGTAGTTTTTTGAGTTTATTCGTTGCAAACATAATACAAAAATACAAAAGTTTCCTCTTTATAATATTAGTATAGATAACGCTAGACCAAAAGTTCAAAGTCGTTTGATTGGTAACTATTTAAAAGAGATTCAGTCTACGTCCTTTTGTTTTATGCGCACACTACACATCACAATATAACACTATACGAATCTACACGCGTTAACGAGACCTATCTCTCTTTCTGTGACCACGGGCATTGCAAAGAGTTCAAAACGTCAGAATAAAATGTTTAAATGCCACCATTTAAAAAAAAACAGCCACTAAAACCTCCAACGATAAATTGTACACTTCACGACTTAACATCAATATCGAACACAATATCGTCTATAAATTCAGTCACCAGCAACGCGTTAAGCTCTCGCCACAATGTTGTGAAAGGGAATAAAATCTTAGGTATTCCCGTACAGAGAGGCTCCGTTACACACTCCGCTAAATAGTGATCTAGTATGGGAGGTATGCGTTGCACTTTACATAAAAGCGATTCGCTATTTGCCTAACAAGCTCGAAGAAGGCAGAACCCCTCTTACACCTCTAAATTTGCATGCCCTCATTGCTTTTTTCCCTTCTAAAAATCAATCAGTCAACTTATGACGTAAACATGGTAAATTTTAACATACCTCCCGTCATTTATACGGAATAGTGGCTATTAATTGTCCCATTTGCATACACGACGACAGGCATGTTGCAATTACATACAACTTTATTCGCCGTATGCGGCGCCGGCGCAACCCTAAATGAAATATAAACTCGTTCCACTTTTCCGTACCTAAGTTCAGCGTTTAACGTTTTTTTTTCTTTCTTTACTTAGTGCCAAGCGGTCCGACGCACCCACCTCCGCCGTTGTCATCCAAGCATCTTTGCGGCGTTTGTCGCAAGAACTTCTCCAGCTCGTCGGCTCTGCAAATCCATATGCGCACACACACCGGGGACAAACCGTTCCGTTGTGCAGTCTGCCAAAAAGCTTTTACCACAAAAGGGAACCTCAAGGTAAATATTGTATGAGACAAACAATTGAAGTGCAGCTTTCCAACCGATTTCTTACACGACCTGTTACATATGTAGTGATTGGACTAGACATTTTGTGCGAAGTATAATGCGATTTGTTGGTGTAAAGCGTTCTAACACGTAAGACTCTTGATCTAAAGTTGATAATCGTTTCGCAGGTCCACATGGGAACTCATATGTGGAGCGGTGGCGCGTCGCGTCGTGGAAGGCGCATGTCGCTGGAGCTTCCGCCGCGACCTATGCACGAGCCGCACGACCTGCTGAGACGCCCTGACCTGTTCTACCCATACCTACCCGCGCCATTCCTTAACGGCATGCAGCAAAAGGTAGGAAACCTTTGGTGTTGCCATTTGTGAAAAAAAATTCAACATCGTTAGTCTATATCTACACTCTACATCAGGACATACCTACCATTGCTGGGTTCTTTCCCACATGACCAAAGAGAAGATTGGAGATCGGGACATAAAACTGTCACGCGAGTACGTAATAGGTTAACGCAATGTTATCTTACAACAACCGAAACCAAACCGATAGCCATTCATGAATTTCACAGCAAGGACGTACTTGAGATATTTTAATTTGGTCACCTATTCAGTGATCTGCCATCGCAAAAATTACTTAATTTGCAAAATCGCAACAAAAAAATTTAATCATGCACTCGTCTTGTGTATTTAAACTAAACTCAGTTTCCTCCCAACAGCTGAACGAAATATCAGTGATCCAGCAGAGCGCGGGCCAAAACGGCGTCGGCAAGTTCCCCGGCCTCCTCGGCTTCGGGGCATTCGGTGGCGGCCGGCCGGGCGCCGCGTCACCGCTGGAGCGGCCACCATCACTCGAAGGCGACGAGCGGCAGGCGGCCATGCGGGAGCTGGCCGAGCGCGGCCGAGAGCTGGCCGAGCGGAGCCGACAGCTGCGCGACGAAGGCGACTACCGCTCGCCGCCCGCGCACGCGTCCCTCGCTCCGCCCCCCGCGCAGCCCTCCCCGCCCGCGCCCCATCACCCACACCAGCACCCGCTCGCCTCCCTTCCCCCGCCCGCCCGCACCGAGGGCCTCACCGTCTAAACGCCGACCCGAACATTCCAAAACCACCCCGGGAGAGGTGACGTCACCGACGACCAAGTGTCATGTTTATATTGTACAAAGATTATAGTAGCGTATATGAAATTAAGGGACTGATAAATTACGACGAAGAGTGCACGATGTAGCGTCACGTGCGAAGTGTAGTGCTATGTAACGAATTGTTATTCCGCGTGTTTCATACGCCTAGTATTATTGTAAGTAACTTATATGCACGAGTACGGGCCTGGGGCAATCGGGGGCTCGGCGAGCCCCACGTTTATGTCATTACTCTGTGATAGTGCACATTCGAGAGGCTGTGTCTCGTGTACTGGACGACGTTTAGTAGGAACGCTATCGGCTATCTCTCATCTATTGTAGATGCGGTCTAATGTGCTATGACATGAAAAAATATTAAATTATCCCAAAAATTAATTATCTTAAATCTATATCTACTAATGTAAATAATTGTATCATAGTGATGAGCGTATATAGTTATATATTTCAATTTTAAAAAAACAATTATAATTATTATTGTTGCTATACAACTTTATCGGGAGGGCGCTATGCATGATTTTTGTCTCCACATTCCAACCGAATGATATCATTTTTAGAGTAGGTACCTACTCGTGAGGAGATACTTTATTTAAAAATATATTGATATGTAACACGATCAACCTTGAATAACTCAAACTAGTATGTATACCATGTTCTGGTTTAGCGATATATCTGTCAAATACCAACAATGTCTACAAAATACCCAACGACATAAAAAAGCTAAATATAATTAATAAGGATACCTATTCTGTGCCGGGTATTCAATATTCTATTACATTTAATTATTGTAACAGAGGTTAATGACATATTCATATCATGTAAATTATAAAAAAGTATTTGCATTTGAGGTCTATATAGTTGTAAGTATTTAGAGTCATAGCTATAATATTGCTTTAGAATATTTCGACATATCTTTGAAAAACGGGAGCGGCCGGTGTTGAAACAAACATACTCTATGGATGCGTCTAGAGTTAATAAACATAAAAGTAGTTTCAACGTCACTCTCAGCAGACTGACCCACAAATGTCCACAAGATAGATTTATTTCCAAATGTGCATTTTTATCAATGCCTGTTTATAGTCACTTTTAGTCAGTTCTATTCTAAGTTCACGCAAACCAATTGCATTCATGTACATGTGTTTTATATTTCGAGTATATTAGTTATCTGTGTATTTTCCTACTAAATTATTTATAAACTATAAATCATGCATACACTCTTAGTATTAAACGGATGCTTGTGAGGCGATAGGTCGCACTGAACAATTTAGTTGTCTAGGATAAACTTTCATAGCACCTACAATTTAATTTTCAAGTTGCAAATAGACATAGAGAATGTAGTATTAGCCATGAATATGATGTGTCATGTCATGTCAGTATAAATAATCATTGTAAATTATTAAATGTTTATGTAAATGTCCAAAAAGTATTCAAATTATTTAAAAACAAAAACAATTATAGTAATAATTTTTTTATTTTTCTTTTTCGTTTCACCCCTCCCCGTTACTCCTTTTACCCATAGTTTTTTATCTCGGGTTACGTGTAGGTTCAAGTACTTAGGAACAATTCAAAAAGCAAGATTAATTAATTGTAAAACTACATTTCCTATCCAAGGTATTACATATAAAAACAACATTTAAAAAAGACTTTAAATTTATTAGTTCAGACTGATCTTATTCTAATTAATGCAACATTTGTTATAAGCTCTGAATATATACTGAATACAAAGTTTATGCATTTCCGAAAACAGATAAGAAACCAATTATGGTGCCAATTGTGTAGTACATTTAACAAAGTAGACAAGCAGTTTTGACAATGTTAAAACTCCAATCATCTCTTGCATTTTGTATAGAGCAAAAAGGTTGGAACTACATAGACACGCTTCACTAAATTAAGATTTTTAAACGCCCGTAATGACGCTTCTAATTACAATAAAATTGATACTATTATCAATGGAAATAGCTTTAGCTATCCATAAACATACATACTATAAGTGTTCGTTTAATCTACTTAAAACTGAATGAAAGTACCAGGGTTGTATAAGCTTCAGAAGTTGATTACGCTGGCTTTGAAGTTGATTGGCTGCACCTTGTTGAGAAAGATGTTCCCCTTACTCACGATGGTTCGGTACAGCTGGGAGATCTGGATTTTGACACAAAATAAAACATTATTGATATAAATATAAGATTTGCTAGCGACTGGGCATATTTCAGGAGGATTGGCGTACGTTCAGCAGTAGACGATGCTTTAAAGAAAAAGAATTATATAAAACTGATACTTAATAAAGATACTTATAAGAAACCAAAAAAAAAATGCGTAAAAGCCTTTATGCTGATAAGACATACAATCACAATATAAGTAAATCATTAAAAGGTGTCACCCGAGGAGTGCTGAAAGCAATCCTGCTCTACTAAGGCTAAAGCTGACGTATCACACAAGTTAAGCGTAGTATAACGGTAAGTAGAACTAAATAGAGTAAAGAGCTTTTATTATTATCTAAAGTGGCTCTAGTTGGTAAAGCTGAGCTGAGTGAACTTAGTTGAACAGCAGATTGCATTCAACGAGCGCAATCTCAAGGTCTTCTGAGGTAATAATCATCATCATCATCATCATCATCAGCTCATTTATGTCCCCACTGCTGGGGCACGAACCTTCCCTATGGATGGATAGGGAGAACGGGCCATGAACCACCACGCGTGCCCGGTGCGGATTGGTGGTTGTTAACGACTGCTAATGCAGCCGGAACCAACGGCTTAACGTGCCTTCCGAAGCACGGAGGAGCTCGAGATGATAAATTTTTGGTCACCCATCCGATGACCGGCCTTTGCGAAAGTTGCTTAACCTCAGCACTCGCAGACCGGGCGCGTTAACCACTGCGCCATCGAGCTCCTCTCATCGAGGTAATAATAATGACCCCCAATTCCAAGGATTTTCGAACCAGTGTGCTTGATAACGTTACCAAATGAACACTATAAGTATCGTTATAAAACGTTATTTCTATAAAGTTAAACTGCTATGCAGGTACCGTTATCTACTACAAATTTCGTTACTTTTTCGTAACCAATCTGTGTTGAATGTTTGGTTAATTTACTGGTTAAAATGCCACACAGATAAAAAAGCAAAAAAAGCAAAACGTTACCCTGCTATTAACGTTATCTTCGTATGATAAAGGTAACGTTACATATATTTTGACGTTATTCAAAGCCCTGGTTTAAGCAAAATAAATAAAAAGTACCATAAATAATGAGGCCAGCGTTGGCAAGTTTCTTGACTCTTGTGTAAGAGGTAAATGCAGGAGAAACTAAATAAATTTATCAAAAGTACCAGGCTCACATAGCTTCCAAAAGATAATAGCACTCAGTTTCTTAACTCTGTCTGTTAGTAAGAGAAAATTAAACATAATTATCAATAGTACCAGGCTCACATGAAGTCTTGATGTTGATTACGCTGGCAAGCTTCTTGACATGGCCTTCGTGGCCTGGTACAGCTGCGACCAGTCCTCGCCCGTACCTAAATATGTATATCTAAGTGCCAGGCTCACATGAAGTCTAGAAGTAGATGACGCTGGCGAGCTTCTTGACCCGGTTGAGCAGTAGGTCGCCCTCGCAGATGGTGGCCTGGTACAGATGCGAGCGGTCCTCGTCCGTACCTAAATATGTATATCAAAGTACCAGGCTCACATGAAGTCTAGAAGTTGATGACGCTGGCGAGCTTCTTGACCCGGTTGAGCAGTAGGTCGCCCTCGCAGATGGTGGCCTGGTACAGATGCGAGCGGTCCTCGTCCGTACCTAAATATGTATATCAAAGTACCAGGCTCACATGAAGTCTAGAAGTTGATGACGCTGGCGAGCTTCTTGACCCGGTTGAGCAGTAGGTCGCCCTCGCAGATGGTGGCCTGGTACAGCTGCGAGCGGTCCCCTTCCGTACCTAAATATGTATACGAAAAGTACCAGGCTCACATGAAGTCTAGAAGTTGATGACGCTGGCGAGCTTCTTGACCCGATTGAGCAGCAGGTCGCCCTCGCGGATGGTGGCCTGGTACAGCTGCGAGCGGTCCGCGTCCGCGCCCCGCCCCGCGCCAGTCACCACGCACCCGCCTACTGCGTCGATGCGGCACTGCAGCCGGCCCGCTGCGGTGAAGCTGAACAAAATGAACATGTAAAATGTCTGGAGTACTCTATACTAATAATATAAAGAGGAAACCTTTGTATTTTTGTATGTATGTATGTATGTATGTGTGTTTGCAACGAATAAAATCAAACACTACTAAACCGATTTAAAAAAAATCTGTGACAAACCTGTTTGAAACTTGTGACAGATGTCAAATTGTCATGCCTAGGGTTGAGACAATACTGACTGAGTTATTAATTCAACATCATTATCCTAATGAAGTACTGTTCCTATCTAATGTGCCAATTGATATTCTTTTCTAATTTTTAGAAGTTCTACATAAATGTCATATACTCAAGAAAAATTAATAAAGAGTAACAAATTTATTAATACAGCTATAATGAAAAATAGAAAGTAAATTAATCGATTAGTAATTGAATATCAATTGAGCTTCACTTGGTTCTCTATCCCAACACTTTATTTATTTGTAATGAAATTACCTTGTAAAGGAGTATGTTTATTTTATGCTTTAAAATTGTGATAAATGTGTGTTATGCAAGAGTTTATTGGAACAAACCTAATCTAACGTATAAAATAAAATCACTAAAGTAATTGTAGTATATTAAGTGATGGATTATACAAAATAATGTTATTTTAATGGAGTCAAATAAACTCATATGCTTTTACAAAGTCACATCTTCGATTTTGATGACTTCTTTCACAGGTAAGCTATAATTAACAAACTATAGATAAATGTTGTAGTTTCGGAAAAATAATTTATGCCCATCATAATCATACATATGTATGTATGATTATGATGGGCATAAATTATTTTTCCGAACTTACATACATACATAATAAACATAATCATAATACATAATAGAAAATTTACCGCTTCTGTGGTCTAGTAGCTAATCTCACACCCAGAGGTCTCAATTTCTAGTAACTAGTAACTTATTATTGGAAATACTTGGCGAAGGTTAAATATGTCCAGCAATGATAAGTCATTTAAAAAAAAAACACAAATGTTGAAAAAAATTTTTTTTCTATTTTACGAAAAGATTCAGTTATCTAAGTAGGCACCAGTAAAAACTTTATGTACATGTTGCCAAATTCAAGAACCGTTAACTAGCTGAGAGAATGTTCAAAATGATTTTTAAAGCAAATTTTGTTGCGAACAAATTACAAAAACACAAATGTTGAAAAAATTTCCACGAGCAGGATTTGAACCTGCACCCTTCTGACATTCCGGGTCAGGTGCTCTTCCAATTGAGCTATCGTGGTTCTAACCAGCCCGCCGAAATTATTTAACACTTTTTACTTTGAAAGCCAAAGGCGCCCATTCAATGTCAACAACTACCGTCACTTTTTTGGCATCTGACCCGGAATGTCAGAAGGGTGCAGGTTCAAATCCTGCTCGTGGAATTTTTTTCAACATTTGTGTTTTTGTAATTTGTTCGCAACAAAATTTGCGTTAAAAAAATATATATATATTTTAACATTTATAAGTCATTTTAAATACTCACTTGGAGATTTCTTCCTCAACAAACTCGCGGGTGACTCCGAAGGTGTCGGCGATATTGTCCAAACTCAACGAGCGGTAAGCACGCAACAACTGCACGTACGCCTTGATGCGAGCTTCACGGACGTAATGCTGGTAGTGGGGGCGGAACACGGGGTCCACGCAGATTTGAGTCTCCACCTAGAAACGACATGTAACATCATAAGTGTTCCCGAAACTTCTATTAGAAAAGTTATTGGTAGTCTTTTTTATATCTTTCTGGTAAGCGCAGTGCCTTCATCTCACCTGATTTTAAGTGATGATAAGGCTAATGGTGGAAGTGCACTTCACCAGGAATCCTTAATTACTTACAGCCGAAATTAATAACCTATCTCTGGTAGGAGATAGGCCTATCTTAGTTTAGTTACCAAGCAACCGCTGTTATTTTCCGATAATTAACAGAAATAACTAAGCAACAAATCTCTAGTAGGCCTATCTCTTGCTGAGGATAGGTAATTTCGGCTGTATGGCACTGGCTATCTTATCTCTAGTTGACAGGAACGGAACACAACAATACTACAAACATTAATGTTATGGAGACATATTTCAGTTAAGATGGTGGCTGACAAAGAAACCCTTCAACCAACCAACTCGAGTACACAAACATGTACCTCCGCTGAGAATCGAGCCCGGGACCTCTGGGTTTGTGACCAGCGGTCTTAACTACTATACCGCAGAGGCAAATTTTCAGCAGGCGAATGTGTATTTTAGAAAAAGGCAGGCTAAGACAACTGGTCCCTTTCACAAGAAAAAGGAAACTAGCACCATTACAACTTCCACAACTCTTTGGGTCCACCCTAAGCCTATCAACCGAATCCAAATACCTAGGCATCTATTTGGACAAACAGCTGAACTGGGCAAAACACACAGAATACATCACAACAAAAGCCAGCATAGCACTATGGCAATGCAAGAGATTGCTCGGCAAGAATTGGGGCTTAAGCCCCAAAATTACCTACTGGCTATACACCACAGTTATCCGTCCAATCATCACATACGGCTCTTTAGTTTGGTGGCCTAGGACCAATCTAAGCACGGCCCAGAAAGACCTTGAAAAACTTCAAAGATTCGCCTGCGTAGCAATTACCGGCACCATGAAGACAGCACCCACCGCCGCTCTACAGGCAATGCTGGGGTTACCACCCCTACATCTAGTTGTAAGAGAAGAGGCGGCCATAGCGACCTTCAGGCTCGAAATATCTGACACCCTAAGTAGGGATTCCAGAATCAAACATACACGCATAAAGGAGGATGCAATCAAACTTCAGCCTTTGATGGCATCACCAAGCGACAGAACCCTGAAAATACACTGTTTTCAAAAACATTACCAAATAGAACTCACAGCAGAGCAGTATGATCGCTCAGGTCCGCAAGAACTAAGAATCTACACTGATGGATCGAAAACCGACCAGGGAACTGGTGTCGGAGTTTTCTCAGAGGACTTAAACATTAAAATATCCAGGCCCCTAGGAATGCTAAATACCGTCTATCAAGCGGAATGTGTTGGCATTATCCAGGCAGCACACGCCATAGAGGTCAGGAAAGTCACGGATACCCACATCCGCATACTCTCCGATAGTACCTCGGTCCTTAGGTCATTAAAGAAAAACCAGATCACCTCAAGACTGATACTGGAATGCCACAACGCTCTAGAACGCGTAACGGTGCTAAACCGAAATACAGTGACACTGCAATGGATCAAGGGACACAGTGGATCTCGTGGTAACGATGCAGCTGATGAACTAGCCAGAAGAGGCTCCAACACAAAAGCTGTTGGACCAGAACCGATAGTACCCATCCCCTTTAACCAGTTAAGGAGCTGGTTAAGGGAACACACACAGACACAAGCAACAAAATGGTGGACCTCGACACCAGGATGCAGGCAATCCAAAGAAGCTATGCCGTCCCTGGACACAAAGCTCACCAAGCGCCTTCTGCGCATGGACAGGAATAGCCTAAAACTGGTGGCGGGGACCATTACTGGACACTGCTCGCTGAATAAGCACTTTCACACACTAGGTATTACTGATAGTCCTCTGTGCAGAGCGTGCATGGAGGCGGAGGAGACGGTGGCGCATGTGCTCCTTGAGTGCACCGGCGTCGCTCAGATCCGCAGAGAAACTCTCGGTACACCGGAATCACTCGCGGACGCCCTGAAAAGACTAGGAAGACTGATCTGCTTCTGGAGGGAGGTGGGCTGGCTGGAATAACCGGCCGCCATGGCTCACGCACAATGGTCCACCTAAAGGACTAAGTGCGGAAACCTTCACCGCTAACATAGAACATAGAACATAGACAACTGGTCCCGCCTGGTCCCCTCTTTATTTGTAGCTTCTAAAGGACAAAGGGAAATATCAAGGTGTTCTTAGTATAAAGAGCATGTTATAAGCATAGAAAGAACTTAAGTTCTAAACTTAACTTAAGTCATAAAGAAATCTACAAAAAAACTTTTTATAGACTCTATTCTATCATGTCATTTTATCTAGTTGCTATACTTTCCATCTAGAAAATTCATTTAATTTAATTGGAAATTCACGACAGACTAAATATAACGCTGCAGAATCCGCTATTATTAGAAAACATATTATACGGTACCCAAGCAAGGCTCTTCATAAAGTCAGCATATCTGCACTCGTGGAGTGACTCAACCAGTTCCCTCAGTTCGGGGAAACGGGAACGCAGAGCTTGGACAGCGGCCCCCTGTCTTCTCAAAGCTGCTTGGAGCGCATGTCTCTCCAATGCCAAGGCACATGCCAATACACAGTATTGGATTATCGTACCTGGGAAAAACAAGTTTAAAAATTTTGGTTTAATTTATTGTTTCCTGTGTATTCTTTGTTTTTGCACTATGTTATAGTAAGAAATTACTTTTAAAATAAGCAAAAAGTGCCTTAAAAGTTCCTTATTTTTCGCCTAAATATGGTATGAGGTTTATGCTTTTTCTCTTTAAAACCAATAACATGACATGTTAAAGTAAGTACTTGAGAAAACTGAATTGCAATGTCTTATCTTTATATAAAACAGTAGTTTTTAGATGGCAGCCAGTATCTATGGAAGCAAATCAAGAACATTTACAGATTCATTTTCGTCACCTTTTCTTGTACAGATAATGCCTTAGGTACCCACAATACACACACATATAAAACAGATGTTATACAAGATATATACAAAGGTGAACTTATCTCTAGAAGAGATCTTTTCCAGCCAACTCTAGCTGTGGTGTGGAAAGGAAGTTTGCAGGACTATTCTATGAATCTAATTACTGATACATATACATACTTAAACTAACCATAATGTATAAACATACATACACATACACAATTTTGCTATCAAATAATGCATGACAAAGACAACATTAATCTACTCAATTATTATTAACTAGTGGACCCGGCGGACTTCGTACCGCTTTGACAGTTTCCATTCATTCCCATAGGAATATTGGGATAAAAACTATCCTGTGTTAATCCGGTTTATAAACTATCTGTATGCCGACTTTCATCCAAATCCATTCAGTAGTTTTTACATGAAAGTGTAACAAAGATCCATCCATCCATACTTACAAACTTTCGCGTTTATAATATTAGTAGGGTAAATGCCTTACCAAAGTCAACAAGTTCATAGGACTCAAAAGTTGAAACACAATCAATGAAAAGGTCTGCGGCGCGACTGTAGTCTCTGACTGCAAGGCAGTAAATTGCTTCATATGCCTTCAGCTTGTTCCTTGAGCGCCAGTCACCACCTTTGTCAACCAACTCATGTGCCTGTAACAGTGAAAGTACTTAAATTGTAGCATCTATAATCTCTTTCTCTCTGTCTTTCTTAATAACATTTGAAGTAAGAACATGATGAAATGACTTTTTTTCCTAATTCCTGTAACAAAACTGTGTAAGTACTTTAATTATAGCAATCTTAATATTGCGATCTATAAGTGGTTTTTTCTTTCTCTCTCTTTCTCTTATTAACATTCAACGTAAAAACATGTGATGTATTTTTCCAAATAAAGTTTTTTTAATTTCTATTTCTATTGTAAAATGACTTTTTCCAGAGTTTGTGAACACAGTATCCTTGTAGCAAGAGTTTTATAAGATTAAAGTAAATTAAATTATATTTATATGAATATACCTTATTAATTGCTTTGCCCATTTCCTTGACATTGCACCCATGGAAGTAAGCAATACGGAACAAGGCGAAAATACCATCTAGCCTTCGATTGGTGGTGAGCGTAGAGTCTTCATACTTAGTAGTCGCTAGTGCTGTAGCAGCTTCTTTATCTCCAATCGAGCAAAGATAATCTAACCTAAGAGGAACCAAAAAGGAAGACTAAAATTAATACAACTGATAACAAAGATCATGCACAATATAACAAATTAACAGAGTATTCGGAAAAGTGTTGAAAAACCAATAGAAGTCTTAACTTGAAAAATAAGTGTTGATAGTGGAAAACACAGTAAACATGATATGATATATAAGATGATGTTATGGTAAACTATCAATAAGATTGGAAAGTATGCAAAGTGAAATGTAGTTTTTTGAGGTTTTTATATTTTTTTAAAGGTTTTAATTATTAGCAACACTGAGTAATTTCTTACCTGTCCTGCCATACTGGTGTTTCCGAATCATCTTCTTTAAATTTAGATAATCTATCTACATTTTCTTTTGCCATATCATCAAACAATTTCTGATCGAAATGCCAGCCCAAGTCCGTGCACACTTCTTTGTAATAGGGTGCCATATTTCCAGATTTTATTCCTTGTAGAAGCTGCTCTTTCAATTGAGGGTTGTCTTTGAACTGAGGCAAGCTAAGCTTAAATTTGATACCAGCCAACTCCATGTACTCTGGAGTTGTTCCTTCAGCTGATAGCTCCATTTTTGTATTTTTGATGAGACACAAATGTAAAAAATTTAGGTAGTGAAATCACACTACGACAATTTTCAACAATGCTACTCAATAAATCCTCAGAACAAAAATTACACAAAATCATGCACGCACAAAACGCTCTGTCATTGATTTCGTACGGGATGTCAATGTCAGTGTCAGTCGTCTTTTTACTATCTTTTAAATTTAATCTTCTATTATAATTGAAATAAAGAAATCTATCTGATACAGCCTTATGTAAATATTTTTTATTTTTAAATAACTAAGAGTCATGGGATGATTGGTGTCCGTTAAAGTAGCGTACACATGGTCGATTTCACGTTTCTTGTTATGTCATCTTTTAATGCGTAATTAGAGCGTAATTTGTGCAAACACAAAATAATTAGTGCCTCTTTAGTTTAAGAAATTAAGACCTTTTTTAGTGTGTACACTGCCATCACGATCAAGCTGGCGTACACGTGATCGTTCTCGAAAACTACTTATATTACAGCAACGAAATTTACACACACATTTAGTGCCTAATTAGTGTTCCCACTATGCAAATTTTCATAAGGATTGCTCTTAAAGGAACGGAGATATTGAACAAGACTTGTGAATGACATTTCGAGCTGGCGTCTATATAGCGTACCCATATTAGTGCTTACAGAAAGCGAACTTCTCTTTTTATGATTGCTATATGTTGTTTTAGAGCGTGAAATTCTGACTCTGTCAGTAGAAATAGTTTATGTGAGTTCGCAGTGGAACTATGTAAAAAAACCCTGTGGTGCTTCCATCTACTGAGGTGGCTCGTGCCCAATACGCTGAATGACGGCTCGTATGCAGTGGGGACATTAAAATGATCTGTTGATGTTGAATTGGTAATTGTCATTGTTTTACAGTAGGTATGTCTTATTATTATTATTATGTTATATTCATTCTACTCAATTTAACAATATTGGAATTAAATTTTTTATAGACTTTAGCGCTAGAGTGACATCACAGTATAACCAGCAGATTTCGAGCAGTATTCAAAAGAAGTTTGAGAACTTGTAATCGGCTAAACCAATAAACTTACTTTATAAATAGTTACGATATCTCTCTATGTAATATATATGATATATCACTAATAATATTACTTTTGTGTGCGACTGTAAGACCCTTATAGCATTAAACCAACCGGAGACGCCACTGTCAGGCGTTCTCCTCTGCCAAAAGTATATGACCGCCGATCATATCGCTTATATAAAACTAGTTCCAGCGTGTTCCAGCGTCATTTGCAAATCACACTAAATGTGTGTGTAAATTTCGTTGCTATAATATAAGTAGTTTTCGAGAACGATCACGTGTACGCCAGCTTGATCGTGATGGCAGCGTACACACTAAAAAGGTCTTAATTTCTTAAACTAAAAAGGCACTAATTTTGTGTTTGCACTAATTACGCTCTAATTACGCACTAAAAGATGGCATAACAAGAAACGTGAAATCGACCATGTGTACGCCAGCTTAACGGACACGATGACTGTTAAACACTTTAGGGTGTGTGCATGAAGCTGTAAATATGGTATGTGTCAGTCAGTTATGAAAAAGAGAAGAATTGTGTTTATAGTTTTGTTTTATTTTTATTTCTTCGTAATTTTCGTTTGGTAGCAATCTAAGGAAGCAATACTCAATAATTTCATAATGTATTATTAATTTCTCATAGCACTTGTAGCAAGCAAGATCACGAAATGTTTTGATACTAGCGCTCCGCCTGCCACGGCGCGCCGCGCTGGGGCGGCGGCGCCGGCGGCAGCGGCCGCTGCTGCAGCACGCTCGCTTCACTCGCTCGGTTTGCGCTAGTGATTCATGTAGTGTAAGTAGTACACGGTACACGTAGGTGGGTGGATTCGCGTTTTGGATTTTTTCTGATTTATTTTGAAGCCTTTTTGTAAATTAATCTGAAATGCGTGCAAAGTTTCAAAAATCGAAAGAAGTACTATTAAGTAAGATCTGCTTAACAAAGGCACTCTTTTTTAATCAAGAATTTAGATAATATTTGATCTCAAAAAATAATAAGAGAAATGGTAATGACGTTAGGCTAATGGCAATGATTTTTTGAGGATGGTAATGATTAGGAATGCTTGGTAATGACGAGCTTTTACGGAAAAAATAATAATTAAGTACCTGTTACCTATTTTAGAAGACATACCTATGTATTTTTTTTATATATAAGTAGTTGCTAACTTGTTAATAAAACACTTACTTATAAATTTGTAAAGTTTAATAACACAAAAATTAAAATTCAACAAATCTCGTAACAAACACAATCTCGGTCTTTAATTTAACAATGCTATCATGGCTCAATCCAACTCGCCGAAATTAATCTACTCTTATGGCACGTATTAAGTTGTTAAGTAGGTAACTAAATTTTAACTTAACTTTAAGTGATTAATTGCATGTAAACACAGAATTTAGTAGCAAGTTGCAAGTTAAAATTTAGCTAACAACTAAACAAGATATTTAGAATTTTGTCTATTTTTCGGTTAAGTTGGTGGGCGGGGCTTGTCACTTGACACGTTTGGACTGGCACAATATTAGTTAAATGCAGAAGTGTAGTGAGTGACGCGCTCGGGTTCAATTTTATTGTTCGTATTAAATTATTGATTATTGTATTAAACATATTTACTCGATTTAGAAACTCTACAAAAATGAGATAGACTGCGAAAACTATTGCCAGTATTGAGAAAATATATTGTAATATGTAATTTTAATTTTGCATCTAATGCACATCGCATTACAGTATCTTTTTTCTGTATTTCGTTTTCCACTTTAGATAACAAGTAAATAAAAGAGTCTTCTGCCATGCGTGACGCATTAAAATATACTTGTTATTAAATCTTCATTCGCTAGCTCCTCGAAAAAAGTGGCAATTGATCCTTGGCCATACTGATTTCTTCTATTTATTCAATTTCTCACCCAGTTTTTTGGGTATGGTTATTTCCTTAATTATTTCATCTTTGACTTCATAACAAATTTAGCACAGAATTTACGCAAATTTATTTATAGCATACATTACGCAATATTATTTAAGCAAACTAATTACTTAAATACGTATGGACATATACTTAAATATAAGCCACATAAAATTAAGTTTAAATTTAGTTACCTACTTAACAACTTAAAACGTGTAAATCAGCCATTACTCTGTAAGCCCTATTCAATGTCGACAACTACGTCATCAACATCCGATCTAAATATTTTTACAAATATTGAAAGATCAGTTAAGAATTAGGCAAGCTATATTTATGATTACATATACATATAATTTTACGCAAATAGTGGGTAGTGCACCTGACCCGGCATGTCATGGGGTGCGAATTCCCTTCGTGGAAATTTTTTCAGCACTGTCTTTTTTCACATATCTAATAGTTTCAATAGTAAGTAGGTGGAGCTCGATGGCGCAGTGGTTAACGCGCCCGGTCTAAGAGTGCTGAGGTTAAGCAACATTCGCAAAGGCTGGTCATCGGATGGGTGACCAAAAATTATTATCTCGAGCTCCTCCGTGCTTCGTAAGGCACGTTAAGCCGTTGATCCCGGCTGCATTAGCAGTCGTTAACAACCACCAATCCGCACTGGGCCCGCGTGGTGGTTTATGGCCCGTTCTCCCTATCCATCCATAGGGAAGGTTCGTGCCCCAGCAGTGGGGACGTAAATGAGCTGATGATGAATAGTTTCAATATGTAGTACTATGTTATATTGAAGTTTCATTTTTGAAAACGGCAACTACCTGAAATAAAATATTATTTTGTATGATGTATTTTTAAAGTTAAAATATGTTTAGAGTATGTATGCATAAACCCACGACCATTATTCCCCAAAAGGTGGTTAGAGATCATCATATCCTATCCAAGCCATGGTTTGGATCAATGTCCACTTTTAGCAAATAGAGCGACCTTGTTGTTAATTATGCAAAGGAAGTGTCAGGATGCTGGCCAATCGCCTTTTTTGATGCACTGGCGCATAATCTCGATTCACCACTTACGAATGCTGACAAGAAAAGCTGGCTATTATAATACTATAATCCAGACAAGCACGGATAATTTAATATTTTTAGCAAATTAAAATAAAGATAACGCACAAAAAAACCCATTCAACTTCCAGCTGGTATTTCGGTTATTTTAAACATGAAAGCAAACAACGTTTTAAGTAAAATAGAACAAATTGCTACTAATAAGAAATTTTGAAACTTTGAATTCATCATTCCCATTAACATAACGTCATTACCATCAACACAAATCAAACGGTAATGATGATGATGGTAATGACAAACGTAGTGTTTTTTTTGAACAAATCGTGAATTTTTAGCGCTACTATATTGTGACCGCCTTTTTGAGAAATTGTCCTGGGAGTCACAATAAGTTCTAATGCTAACAATTATACTTAATTTATAATTACCTAGAAAACGTATTTACCGGTAATGATGGAAATACGTGACAACCATTTCCTAGACATATGATTTGTAACAAAAAAAGTATTTAAAGAGCACTCAGCGTGACGTGCGCTGTGGTACATTTCGTGCAAGCGACTGAGGAGAGTGGTGTGCACGGGGACAGTAAGATACATCACGTAGATCTTTCAAGAAAGTAAATTTGACGTTAGCGCGATGGTAATGACGAATTTCTGTTACAAACTTTTGAAATTTTGTTTTGACTATTATGCTGTTCTGAATTATAAACGCTATTTATTATGTTGTTTACGGTAAAATACAGATTACTAAACGTTTGAAAAAATCGGGTTTGGCGATCATAATTATTGAAATATATATTTTGAAAGTTTTGTGCACATATATTTTCTTTAGATGGTAATGATGTTTTACTCAGTTTTAATTAAATTAGAAAATGAGTTTTTAGAACACAAGGTTCGTAACTGTGTCACCTTACGTTAAATTATGTTTAAAACCTCGCTTAAACAAAAAAGTAACTGAAAAATAAGAAAGAATTTCTAATCAACTAGAAATAGTTTTTTTCCATGTTTCGCGAAATGACCCAGGTACTATATTGCCTGCCTTAAGCCTCATATTACAAATTTCAAGTAATACAACTGATACTACATACATACATACATACTACATATTATATGAAATCATTGATAAATTATAAGCTTTATTTGAACCATTAAAAATTGATAAGAACAAAAATAATAATATATGATGTGAATATTAGACTCACTTATTTATATGATAAGATGCATTCTAAAGTATGCCGTGTCTGTTAAGCTGGCGCACACGTAGTCTAATTCACGTTTGTTGTTATGCTCTTTAGTGCGTAATTAGTGCGTAATTACCAGTGGTCGGAGTAGGTATATTGAATTAAGGTCACTGACATCAAACGTATATGTTAATATGGATACTCCTCCGAGTTTCCGGATTATTATGATAAAAATACCGAAACATCGAAATTATTACATGAAACTAGTTAAAAATGTATCAATACTCTCAACGCTATGCTGCTAGTGGCGTAGATGATCAGAATTTAATAGTAAAAAATGACTGGTGTGTAAAAACCTTGTTGTAGTAAAAGTGTTGGAGTAAAAGCCTAAGCATGTATAAAATGATATAATAATAATATTCATTTCAACACACGACATCCGGCAAACAGGGTCTTTTGTCCTCTTATCTCTATGCTCAACGCATCTGACCAATTAGAATCAAGTATCCAGGATGACTCATTGACTGTTTGTTCGAAAACAATGCGCTCGCACCGACATCCAGACCAAGTGGCTCACTCACTTATTTCGGTTCGTGGAGTGCGCTTATTTTATGTGTTGTGAATATCTTGACTTGACCCTGGCTTGTTTACTGTCTTCTGAAATCTACTTAAAACGACGAATTTGGCTTATAACTACGGACATCGATTTATTACTCTTGGATTGGGCCCATTTGAAGTTGTTTTTGTACGGGTAAGTTTTAATTATTTTCACTATTTAAGAAGGTTTTAGAACTTGGAAACAGTTAAAAAAATCACTTTATAGCAATCATCACAGCGCATGAGAGTCCGGTACGCACACCGCAGGGCTATCACCGCTTCAGTTAAAAAAAACACTTTATATGAAACAGAATTTCATTATCGACTTTACAGTTGTGTATGTATATATTGTAAATTTAAATCATTGTTTTAGGTGAGATATAAATAAATATGGCAAAGGTCAAGGCTGAAACAGTGCAAAAGTGGTTATTGCACTATCCTGAGCTACTTTACGATAACGCTAGTGGCACTATATACTGTACAAAGTGTGAAAGTCATTTGAAAGCTGTGAATAGAGGCAACATTACCAAACACATTGAAGGCGCTGTACATCAAGGAAAATTTAAGAGACCGCAAGAGGAATTTTACTTCGACCTCATTAAGTTCCTGATTCTATGCAATATTCCTTGGTCGCAAATGAAAAATCCAGCGTTCAAAGAGTTTTTTCAGAAATATATGTGCAGTACTTGTTGTTGCGTTTGTACCAATCGTAAAGTGGTTGACGAATCACAGTTACGAAAAGTTTATTTGGAGAAGTTTTATAGGAATAAAATCAATTCGATTTATGAAACTAATAAAAATGAGAAACTATGGATATCGCTGGATGAGACAACAGACATTTTTGGTCGATACATAGTCAATTTCCTAATAAAACCATTGCATCCTAGTAATAGTGCAGGCCGGCCTTATTTGATTGCTTGTAAAATGCTAACAGCAGTAAATGGACAAACAATAACACAATTTGTACTGCAATGTCTAGAAAATTTATGGCAAAACACTTTTGAAGCGAAAGTTGACAATATTTTAATGCTTTGCACTGACAGTGTAGCGTACATGCTATCTGCAGGGCGAAATTTAAAACATTACTTACCTGAAATGAAGCATGTGACATGTTTGGCGCACGCTCTTCATCGTGTAAGTGAGCAGATAAGGTCAGAATACAACGATGTTGATATTCTTATATCAAATGTTAAAAAAGTATTTTTAAAGGCTCCTAGTAGGGTAAACATTTTAAAAGAAAAATATCCTGACTTACCGTTGCCTCTGCAACCAGTCATTACCAGATGGGGTACTTGGTTACAGGCAGCATCTTACTACGCTCAACATTTAGATAAAATAAAAGAAGTTTTATCCTGCTTGAGCAGTTCTGATGCTATAGCCATACGAAACGCAAAAAACATTTTGGAAAAACAAAATTTAGAAAATGATTTAAAATATATTGAAGAAAATTACTCTATTATACTACTAGCCCTAAAAGAGTTACAAAAACAAAATTTATCTCTAGCTGATTCACTTTTAGTATTTGATCAAGTAAGGGCTACGCTTAACGAGTGCAATAATGAGAATATAAAAAATAAAATAGAATCAGTTATGGAACGAAATCCAGATTTAGATACAATTAGAGAATACAGCGAGAGTATTGAAAAAAGCGTAGCAAATAATCAGAAACTTTATTTCAAATTCGCTCCATTGACATCTACAGATGTTGAACGATCATTTTCCACTTACAAATGGATCTTAGATGTTAAAAGAAATAGCTTAAAATTAGAAAATATTGAAAAAATTATAGTTATTTATTTTAATTGTATAGAGACAGAAAATCAAAATGTAGAACTTGTAACCGATGAGGATTAAAAATAATTATTTTTAATAAAACTGTAATAATGATTATTTGTATTAACAATAAACAATTTTGTTTGCTTACATATGGTTTTTTATTTTATTACTCTATTTACCAAATTTTTGGAAACTCCGGTACATTCCGGAAGAAATGCATGTCCATGTTATGATATCATGACGCAAGTATCTAAAATCAATATACCTACTCCGACCACTGGTAATTACTAATTACTGCAAGCATAGAATAATTAGTGCCTACTTAATTTAAGAAATAAAGATCTTTTAGTGTGTACGCTGGCATCACGATCAATAAACACTTTTAGTGCCTTATTAGTGCCCCCGCTATCTACATAATTTTAATTACTTAATTAAAATTATGGCAAACAAAATTATTGTTTTAGGATAAAATTAAATTATGCCTTTATACATACATAATATGATTATTCATATATATTATACTGAAAATACAATATTAAAAAAAAGTTTGTGAATATAATGCGCATATTGTTTTGAGTTTGTATTTCTTTTTTGCTTGTGTGAGATAGTTCTTTTTTATTTGATGTGTGTAAGAGTGTGTGTTGAGTGTTTTGAAAATCTGTTCAAAAATTTTGGAGATAGCGAACCTAACTTCTCAACGGATGTTAACAAATCATTCGCCATGTATTTGACCTTTGAAGTGGTTTTGTTTTACTTTTAGAGCGGTTAGTTTTTGTATAGAATTGTAGTTAAAAAACGTGATTATAAAAGCCTAATTCATATTAAGCATAACGTTTGAAATCATAAGGGAAGTATCAGATACTTCCTACATGATTTTAAACTTGATATAATGAATAAATTTATCATGAAATGAATTTTAAATACAAACCTGTATTGATTTGACTGCTCTGCCTTAGCCACATGAAAGTAAATAAAAACGCACAAATGTCAGTCAAACAAATGTCATCTTTCGTTTTTTTATCTTGGAAATTCTAAAACTAAATGTTTTAACGTAATAATTTGTAAAACAGTGGGTATTTTTTCTAATTTTTTAAATTATTTCCACGTGTTTAAAAATATGTGTATGAAAGCATCAGACATTTAACTTTTGGGGTTTTTGCCAACCTTCTTACTTTACTGAAGGACTATTTATTTCGTAAAACATTACGATAACCCAGATACTTAATGAACATATACGATGAGTACCAACGATCTACACCAACTTGTTGATAAAAATCAATCCATTAAGATAGTGCCTTCACTCGAAGATTCTCTCCGTGAAAAAGGACTGAATGTGGACTTGGATGAAAACGCTCAAGTTTGGTTTCAAAAATTAGTGGCGACATGGAAGACATGGAAAAAAAGTGCTACCCTAGAAAATCAAATAGAACTATTCTTTCAGTCAATTGCTGACCCATTTAGATTGTCTTTAGTTTTTGTTATAAAAACTGATGATGCTAAGGATTGTAAACCAAAGTCTTTGCCTTATTTTATTGTGGAAACCCTACGGAAGTGGTCACAAGCTACTGGAAGCAGTCCGCAAGATTGTATAAAAATGCCAGCTTTCCATATTGCTATAACTCAACGGAATCCACACTTCCTTAACTTAGCTGTCAAAACATACCAAATTGCTACAGTTAAAGAAGCTATTCTACCACTTGTTAAAGATATGATTAAAAAGGATAACTGCAAGTTGGCTTCCCAAGTCATAATAGCTATGGAGCTGTTTGATGAAATACCTGTTGAAGATCTACTCTTTCCTCTGATTCTACAAGACAAAACAAATTTGATTGATGAATATTTATCAGAATGTCCAAGCCAAGTTCAATTCTTATTGAATTTTTTAGATAAATTACTTGACAAGAAGTTTAACCTAAAAGAATATGGTCAAAAGTACATTGAGGAAAACAAAATATGTCATGTTAAATATGATAAAATACATCATAAACCACTAGGAAAACTGGTTGCAAGGTTATGCAATAAATTTAATATTCCTATTGAAAACTGCAAGAATCTCAGTAAAAATCGTACAACCGGTGGACTGAGGTACTTGATACATCAAAAGTACCAGGAAAATAATGTAAGCTTGTCTGTATGGGATGATTTGGTTAAAGATTCACTAAGACAAAATGTAGACTCTGCTCCAGAATTCATAGACATGTTAGTAGATTATGACAAAAATGAAGCCCGTAAATGGGCTGCTTATTTAAACATATCTGTAAATGATTTACCTCTAGCGTTAAAAGATATGTCCTTGGATGATGTTAAGGAAGAAGATAACTGGGAAGCACCGGATGTTAGTTGCCCACTCGAGTATTATAAGTTGAACATGGCTGATGATTGTATTGTGTTAATAGACAATGCTGAAAAGTTTTATGATTTGATGATGACTGATTTAAATGGATGTAATGTTGTCAGTATGGATTGTGAATGGAAACCTTCCTTTGGTGCAAAGCAGTCTCAAGTAGCATTAATACAAATTGCAACTTTTAAAAATGTTTATTTAATTGACACATTAGTTTTAAATAATCCATTGCACTCAAGCTTCTGGTATACATTTTATAAATCTTTCTTAGATAATGCTGAAATAATAAAACTAGGATTTGGCCTTGAACAAGATTTGAAAGAGATGAAAGCATCAGTTGTAGGTTTAGGGAATATTAAAGTGAATGGAGAAGGCCTACTAGATATGGCTTTGTTATGGAAAAGTCTTCTTAATGTTTTAACCTTGCCCAATAACGACGAGACTGCAGGCAATAGTCTTAGCAACTTAGTTCAAACATGTTTTGGTCTGCCTCTTGAAAAATCGGAACAATGCTCCAATTGGGAACTTAGACCTTTAAGGAAAACACAAATACACTATGCTGCATTAGATGCATATGTACTCATCGAAATTTATGACTTTCTTCAAAAAAGATGCATGGAACAAAGAATCAATTTTGAAGAAATATGTAATGATGTTATGACAGAACCAAAAAAGAAATCTATAAAGAAAATAAGGGGTCATGAAAGAATCCAGTCATTTACAACTAATATTGAATTAAAATCTACTGAGGACATAAAATTCATGGTAGAACCTAAATTATCTCATATACTTCCATTTTTGAGGTATTGCGGAATTGATACTATTACAATGCCAGAAACAATGCTGTGGTGTGATGTAATCAACTTGGCAATATCTGAAGATCGATATGTTATAGTAAATAAATTGAAAGGAACACCAAATGTAAATTTTCCTCAGAGTTCTATATTGGACATAACTAAAGGCAGTGTCAAAGACCAGCTACAAATAATATTCAATAGATTCAATATAGGAATAAAACAAAATGATTTATTTAGATTTTGTATCAAATGTAATGAGAAAAATTTCAAAATATTGACACCAGAAGAAGTGCATAAACTTTGTGTTGAATATCAGTTAGCTAAAAGCACAAATTACCAATGCAATAATGAGGATTATGATAATGAACCAAATTATGATGATTTTCTCAGTGACTCTGAAGCTGATGACGATTTATACCAAATAGTAAATGTGATTCAACCAAAAAAATCATGCAAAACAAGCCAAGGAGTAACCATTGAAATAAATAATGTACACAAGTTATCCGCATTAAACAAGCCTGCAATATTGTGCGAAAGTTGTGGAGGGCTATTTTGGGAGGGAGATGATTTAACAAAATCCGTTTGTGATAATATAAAAACTTTGACAAACCTATCCATATTATGGTAAAACAATAATGTAACATAGGTACAAATGAAAGTTGCGTCTTTTATGCGATAAGGTTTATTGACAAGTAGTTGTAATAACAGATTATGATAATATAAGCATTGTGATAATTGGTATTGTTCTATCTATAATTATTATGTTGTTCTTATAATTTATAAAAGTCATGTAATTGTTGAAAATGTTGAGTATCTCAACATTTTGAGTTTCTCAACATTTTTCTTGCTTGTTACTGAAATAAGAAAGCTTTTATCTTTGAATTATAAGTAATATCCTGAGTTGAGAACCTTTTCATTTTCATAATTAAGCAGCAACAAATAATAAACCAAAAAGTTACAAAATTAATTCTATAGTTTATTTGGTCAACAGATAAGATTAGAAACTATGTTAGCAATATTGACAATATAGACTTTATAGACCTTTAAACATGTTGTTATATGATATTTGTACTTTGGCGATTCAAATATTAACTATGTAACGTAAATAGTGTTTAATGTGTACAACAAATGGTTACAAAATTATAAATGCTAGCATGGCTGATAGATTTGATGTTACAAGCTATATTCTTTGCGCATTAAGTCCCATATAAGTTTTTTTTTTTTGTTATTATACTGTTTATAATCAAATTAATTTTTTATGCGACATTCCAAAATCTGTTGACACTGTCGCGGGCACAAGCTATAATTAAGTTATTTAAGGCACATTATTTGGTAGGTGTAACCATATATTAAGAATTCAGTGTTCATGAACTATATTTTTATATCAAGTAAAGTTAAGATTATTACAGATGTGTGACAAGTAATAAAATAATTAAACATTATACATAGTACTAGCAACTGATAGTTTTCAATGGGCCTAAATATAATTATTGAATGCAGTTCAACTACAGTGTACAGGGTGTTTTAGAATCAAATGCGAATAATTTCAAAGCTGGATTTAAGCTAATTAGATAACATACAAATAGTTGTAGTTTTAATTAATATTTTATCAAATTATCTTCAGCATACAGTGACTAAATGACCTGTACTCATAATAAATGCAATTGATTCAATGCCAACATATAGAAGTATCTTGATACTGTGCATTTGTTATAGCAGGTACGTAAGAATTGTGCTCCATCAAAAACAAATAGATAGGTACCCATTAATTTTTATTCTTATTTAAGTTGATCTTTAACACCATGTTAAAATGTGACGTTAATAATAGACTAGACAATAAAACTTAGCACTACATAAATATATGTTCTATTATTCATAATCCATAGGCAAAATCTCTTAATTACCTTAAGTTTTTATTAGTATGTATTATATTGTTATCTTGGTCCTTCAATACATATCTACATTTTAGAAATAAACTTATTATTTTTAACCACAGCTTCCAAGTTCATGAATATGTACAATGCCAAGCTAACAATCATAAGCAATACTTATTGTTAGTGAAGTTAATTAAGAATACTAGTGTATGATGTTCCAGTTTGATGTTGATTTTGTTGTGAAATTTCTTATGTATAATAATAATTTAGTCTGACGTACGTATCTTAAAGGCTATTTCAAAAAGTGCAAAAGACGGCGGTAGGTAATTTTATAGAACCCATAGTTAATTAGATAAATAGTTTACTTTAATACTTTACATAACTTCGCTAGTATTAACTATCAGTAAAGCTTTGTTCAAATTAAGCTATGCCAAGTAGTCCATTTGATTTCTAATCAGATGGAGCAGGTAATTTTAATAAATACTTTCTTATTCACATCCCTAGAATCTCACCCATTTATTTATCCGACTACTTATATTATATTAAACTAATGATTTTGACGATATAATGTTTTACTTTAGTTGGTTAAGTATTACTCGTATCTATTCTGTGGTTTTGTGCCAAAACTGCCAATTTTAAGGTCCAGCTTAATGACCATAATATAATATTAATCTGTTATATGTGTAGTACACCAAAGCTGAAACTCGGTTCAAAGTCGCATGAGCGTGTTGTGCCTATATTTGTCTACAATTAAATAAAAACTCAAGTATTGTTACATTTGTTTTAGTTTAAATAAAAATAATCCTTAGGCAATAGTATTAAAACAGAACCTTGTTTGTATACAAAGCTGCTGTATACGTTACGACTTATGCTAACTGTGAAACATGTAACTTCGTAAGAGTTGGGAGCCTAGTGCGAGTTTCATTCGCCATTCGATCACGTTAACGAAAACGAGGATTGTATCAAAATTTTAACTCTTTTCTTATTTCACTAGGAGGCGCTGCTTCATTGCCATACAAATTTTCGATTTCGTAAACGTTATCGAATGAATTCCGATAGTATTCAAAACTCGCACTAGGCACCCTGGAGTGCGATTTTTAAAACGTTGACAATAATTCTCATGCTATGATATCAATTACGAGTATTCAAAGTCACCATTGAATATTTTAAATTTAAGATATGCTAGTATCTTTAAACAAATTGTAAATAATGCAGAAACTATTATGTTGTAAAAAATACGTATGTTTGTCATTTTTAAACTCAAGATTACTTGGTGAGGTTTGCAAATGGCACCCTGCTAAAATAATGTTGAAAAAAGTGACAATAACCTTATTTTGTTGTAAATGTTTTACTCCATATTAAAAGCGAAACTCATACTTGGCACAGCTCTTGTTAGAATATTATTTTGAAATTAACACTTTCTCTTAGCCTATTTACTTCTTCGACCTCCAAATGGTTGCATTGCAGATCCAATTCTTCCAAGTCCAAACATGGAAGGCCTCTTAAAGTTGTTAATTTGTTATTTTTTAGTGATAAGTTCTGAAACAAAGAAATCATCTGTTTTATAAATATTATTATAAGCTTTTATTAAACATTATAGTTTATTTAATTTTCAACATACCTTACAGTTTTGCAGGATTATCAATGATGGTAAAACGTTAGAAGTTAAGCTTTGGTCTGACAAATCTACTTTCTCACAATAACTATAGTATTGTAAATGAGGCAGGCTCGATACCTTTTCAGCAAAGGATATTTTATAATTAAGGTCGCTTTTACTGTAATCAGTATACAGTTGGTTTTCAACACACCATCTTGTTTTCAAGTCATCATAATACCCTGTACGCAGTTTATCTATTCTTTGGAGTTCTTTTAAATTTTCTATGACTTCACTGTGATAATGTTTTGCATCAATGCAATTTAAAAACACAGTGGTGGTGAGAAGGGTCCCTGAAATAATAAAAACAACTATTTAGATAGGGCATCAAGTTTTCTTAGGTACAATAAACTAACGCAAGGTTCAGACACTAATGGATTCTATAACAGGACATATAGTATACATATGCCGCTCAATTTCCGTTGTGCTTTAGTTCATGTGGCAAGTTCCATTATCATAAGCCAATACATCTTTCTGATACGATGGGACTATGAACAATAGCGCGAGGTGAGATTGGGCGGAGGAGCTCGATGGCACACTGGGTAACGCGCCCGGTATGCGAGGTTAAGCAACTTTCGCAAAGGTCAATCATCAGATAGATGATCAAAAAATTTTTTATCTCAAGCTCCTTCGTGCTTCGAAAGGCCCGTTAAGCCGTTGGTACTGGCTGCTTTAGCAGTCGTTAACAACCACTAATCCACACTGGGCCCGCGTAGTGGTTTTAGGTCCGTTCTCCCTATACATCCATAGGGAAGGCTCGTGCCCCAGCAGTGGGGACATAAAAATGAGCTAATGATGATGATGAGATTGGGCCATAACCCACCACGCATGTTCAATGCGGGTTGGTTGAAGGTTTGTAATGACTTACAATAACCTGAACCGACAGCTTAACGTGCCTTTCCGACCCATTGAAGAGCTCGAGTTATTTTCTATAGGTCACTTGCTACCTATCATCAGTAAAGTAGCTTTACTTGCAAGATCACAATTCAAAAAACAATATATTATTACATTTGTTATCTGGTTCCATAGCAAGCAGTTGTCGGCAGGATTCTAGTTGGTCCTTCAGCTCCTTTAGCACAGGCTCAGAATAATGCCTTTGGAAATTAATACTATTCTTGCCAACGTAAGTCAATGGTTTAGTTGGCATGCATAAAATTACTTGCATACGTCCATCATCGGCTGTATATTGAACCTGAAAAATATAAGTTGTAGAAATGTTTTCAAGTTTTATGCTTGCAAGACGCCTTTATGCATGCTCGGCTATTTTTAGTACAGTCCTTATCAAATTGATTGAGGTATAATTAATGTTCAAAAGATCGTTAAGTTTTAGTAAAATGATAACACGTAATTGGAGTATATTAATTCTTAAATCATAAAAATACAGGTTGTCATGTCAAACAAAAACATACTCTAACTACAATGTCACTGAGGTTCATTACCTTAAATACCATGTATGTTTATTCAATTCGATGCTGACTACACTTCTTGATGTTTTGGTGACACATAACTACAAATACAACTTAATATTTACCTTAATGTCCATATTGGCTACTATTGGCTCATTATGTTTGAATATCCACAATTTGTCATACTGATTGCCAGTACACGCTTGCCAGTCGCCAGTTACTGGCACATTATTAATTACAAATTGTGTCTTAGCACTCACATAGTCTTTGGCAACATACTGATTAAATGTTACAAACGTTTTCGTTGATGTCACAGTAGCATTAACTAATTCTATACTAGTTTTTACAGCACCTGAAATGAATGATTTATCTTTAACAAACAATGTGGCTGGCAAAGCTGGATAAGAGTAGCCACGGATCATGCTCAGTGGTGTGGACTTAGAAAGGCTATGGCCAGCAATATAGGCTGATGATGATTATGAAAATGAAACAAATATTGGGACTTCTTGGCGGGAAAGTGAAGAGTCATATCTGCGGTTTTGTTTTTTTTTTCTAAAATTTGTGTTATGTCGAAAATTAATGTGAAATAATGGTGAATCATTAACCGTTAACTGTTTGTGAATGTGCATGAGTGTTGGCAAATGAAACAAAACAGTGGACGTCACTTTTCAAATTCTCTCAAGAAGTCCGCCCAAGGATTTAGTAAAGCCCCACATCTTTATTGAAATACTCGAGGGTTTGGGGACTTGAAAGAATTGGGGGTATATCATTTCTCACTTCTCATTTTCTATTATCATTCATCATTATCATACAGGAAGGAAATATTGTTTATTTATGCATTATTTGTAAGAAAAAATACTTTGACACTGGCCAAATCGCACGAAGTCAATAAACTAAAGGAAGAAAAAAGAAGAAATGGGTTCATAACATATTTAGTTTTAGCTTTACGTAAGGCGTAAAGGCGTAATGCAGATATTGATGATTGATTGATGACACTATGTAGTAGTCGCCCAGTGGTCAAAATTCGGCCATTTCATATTAATAATTGTAGAAAATATTAAACCACTATTACAACATAAATTTTATCTTTGGGCCTCCTCTATATAAACTTTGACATATACCAAATCTCGCACTCCTCCATTACACACACCTACACATCAGAATACCACAAACTGTCAAATTTCCTATAGACTTTGAACTTTATACCTTAGGCATATGATTGAAAATTAATTGAAGAAATTTGACAGTTTTGGATAAGTTTATGTGCAGGCGAAGTTAATGTGTACACGATGGCACGATGTTTTCTCTTCACATACCTACATATATTATGTAGATAAGTAACATTAATTAATCTATACTAATATTATAAAGCTGAAGAGTTTGTTTGTTTGGTTGAACGTGCTAATCTCAGGAACTACAGGTTTGAATTGAAAAATTATTTTTGTGTTGAATAGTCCATTTATTGAGGAAGGCTAGGTTATTGCATCACGCTATGACTAATAGGAGTAGAGCAGCAATGAAAAATCTTGCAAAAACGGGATCTAACGGTGGTGAAAGCTAGTTGTTAATAAAGATGTGAGCATATGTAAAATAGATAGATGTTAGACAGAGCCGTTGGTGAATTTCCTTTTAGAAAAGTGCTGGTACTGTGCTAAATGATAATAAATAGACTGCAAAATCATGTGGCACGATGGTGTAAGTGCAATTTCTTATACTAATCTTAATATAGCAAATGCTATGAAATCACACCAATGCACTTAATAGATACATTTTACCAACCTAATAACCACCTCAAGTAGAACCAAGCGCTTGTATCATCAGGGTCTGTGAATGCTGCACTTTGGACCATTTTTAACTCATGTTTATGATGGCTATCTTCAATAGGTCTGCCTCCTGTAACAAGAAAAAACTGTTTGCAAAAGCTACCTAAAACCCATATTTCTTTGTAATTCATCAGCCCTTTATAAATTCAGTTATTACATTGTATGCTAGTCTTAATGCCAACAACCATACTTTTTAAAAGAGTATTTTTTAAAAGCATTGAATAGTATATAAAACTAAATAATTAACATTTTTTTCTTGTATAGACCTACTGAATACTTTTAACACAACTCACTGTAAAACCACACAATAAATGCAAAATATATTTAAAGAATGATTGCCTTTCTTTCAAATGTTCAAATATTTAACATAAGTAAAACACACAGACAATGAATATAATTAGAACTAATTAAGATTATTAAGGGTCATTGTAAATAATTTTAAATAAACTAGCAGTAAACCAAAGTCACCTTCAACATCAGGATGCAGTTCCACCAAAATTTTGCTACGATAATGCCAGGCTGAGTAGTTAGAAAAGTTTTCTAGCAACTTCTCAGTAGTGTAATCAAACTCTTCTTTCAAAGATGGCTTGCAATTACGAATTACGAATCTTCTGTAGTCCCATGTGTGAACTATAAAAAAAAATATGCAAAATGTTTAGCATCTGCTTGCATGTAGTAGCTTAATTGGATACAGCATGTGGTAATATTTATTTAATTTTCAATCTTATTACAACTACTTAGGCCTCAATTTGGTGGCAGGCAATTTAATAATTGTCCCTTCATAGAGTAAAATTTTAATATCAAACAAAACAGGAAAACCTTTCAAATACTTACAATTTCTTTCATCTAGTTTCAAATATTTATTGCATAGGCTAAGTTCAGTGTCCCAGTCAGAATCAGGACGAGATGTGAGTACCCATTCTCTCTGATGCCAAGACCCGTACGACTTTGGATTAACTTTCAAACAATATTCAGTCAGCTGTAGTTCAGAGTCATACAATTTCGGCATATCTTCTTGCTTGCTATCATCTTTCCTATAATTCGAAATAGTTTGGATACATACTAGGTGCGGAATAATCAAAATGAAGCTTAATTTATAACAAGGTACCTCATTGTGTCTAAAATTTTGTAAATTTTGTACATGTAATTAATTGTTTTTGTTATCATATCATTAAAGTTTTACATAACCTTGGTATTATTATATTGTGGAATGTATTTTTATTATAAATTGCTATCTTACCTAAAAACTGTAAGTATTTCCCTTCTTATGTTCCAAAGAGTATTAATATCCGGATTGGAGACTAACACCTGCCCTGTCAAGTCTAGTAGTTCTTGGTCCAAATCTCCATCTTTTCTCTGGAAGCATTTAAAAAAAAACAGACAATAACACTAAATGGTAAATAATTCTAATCTGCCAGCACCAATAACAATTATTTGTATTTGTACTTTAATCTAAACACAATAATAATAATGAGAGTAGCCGTGGATCATGCTCAGTGGTGTGCACTTGGAGAGGCCTATGTCCAGCAGTAGACTAGTATAAGCTGATGATGATGATGATGATGATGTACACATTTTATGTACTAATAACAGCTTATTGGTCAAAATAAAATTGATCATCAATAGCAAACCTTTGATTGAATTTTTTGCATAGCATGTTTAAAGATTTTAAGTTTTTCATGACGCTCCTTTTCTTTACGGGCTTTCTCTTCTTCTGAAGTCCGAACTTTGACACGACCGTGCTGAAAAGCAGGAAAATATTACAAGATTATTTTTCTAAAGATTTTCAATAAGATTTACTGTATAAATTATAGTATTTATTTCAGTTAGAATTGCAATAGTAAATTTATTTACCATTTTATACAGCTAGATCACTGACTCTACTCTATAAATTATAGTCACTATTGAAAATTATTGATTATAATTAAAATAAATAAAAGTATAAAAAATTCAAGCTCAGCCAAATGGATGCTTCTGTTATGATGAGTTGACTGTGGTTGATTTGATTGACTTTGACTGGGTGACTGTCAAAGAGTACTGTCGTCCGTCAGCCACAGTGTTGCCAGTACAGATTTGGGATTTAGAACGCCGGCATGTCTGAAAAGGAACGAAATTCGTGGTAAAGGAACGCAACAGAGAAATTAAATATATATATATTTGTTCATTTAGAATCGATTTTTGTAGAGTTATGTTAATTAGTCAGTGTCATGCAGGTGGCAAACATCTTGATCTTGCAGATCATTCATCATTATCACTCATCATCATCATCATTATCATCATCTCAGCCAAAAGACGTCCACTGCTGGACAAAGGCCTCCCCCAAGGATCTCCACAACGACCGGTTCAGTTTAATGGCCATTTCTATACATAAGGCGTGAACATGTGAACTGAGGGCCCACCTCACAGAATGCTGATTTGCCTACGTGGAGCTTTTGTGACGGAGATATGAAACCTTATTTTAGCCTTTAAATTCATTGTACCGGATTCCTGGAAGAAGGATTGATCAATTTCGGTGGGCCCTCAGTCTACTTGGATATTAAGGTTAAAATGGGAAACGAACAGGCCGACGAACTAGCCAGAAAGGAAGCAGAGGAAAGCTTGGTGGGACCGTAACCCCGGTTGCCAATAGCGCACAATATCACCAAAGGAGTAATAAGTCACAGTATCTCAGCAGAAACCAACCGAAGATGGAGGTGCTCGACTGGCATGAGACAGTCGAAGATCTTCATCAAGGGAATAGACAAGAAAAAGACTAGCAAACTGATTGGACTCTCCAGAGAGAACATGAGGCTAGTCATAGAAATCACAACAGGACACTGCAGACTGAACAGACATCTGACAGTGATAGAAGTGAGAACCGACCCCATATGCCCGGAATGCACGGAAAGCGAGGAGACCAGCCTCCACCTACTAGTTAAGTGCCCTATGTACTCATTGATAAGATGGGAGCTCTGGGGATCGGACACATTAGACATAGAAGACCTGAAAGATCTGAAGGTGGAGCAGATAGCAAGATTTACCAAAGAGACCAAAAGATTCGAAGAGGCGCCGTGAAAGCTAGATAAACCTAAGCCCTCTCAAAGGGGAGAACGAGAAAAAGGATGAAGTGGCCCGCAGACAACGCGGGTGGATAGTCCGTGCGGCTGGCGACGTCCCACAAGAAATAATAATAAAGTCTGTGTACTGAAGACAAGTCTGTATGGCCTTTGAATCCTTTGCCTTATGGTGAACATGTGAACTGAGGGCCCACCTCATAGAATGCTGATTTGCCTACCTGGAGGATGGATCAATTTCGGTGAACCCTCAGTCTACATGGATTTTGAGGTTAAAATCGTCTTTTCTGCGTAATCGCATGAATGTACCGAAAAGATGACCATTCCAAATCAATATGTGACAACATATGTGACAGCTACAAATACATAAAACAACTAAAAATTATAATTGGGACGAAGATATAAGCAATTATTTATTTGACAATGGGTGAACTGAGGGACCACGATCTAAACTTCTAAAATCATTGTGAATCTTGCTTGAAAATATAAATTAATCAGAGATTCTAAGTTATTTAGTCATGCCAAATGCCTCACTTACCAATTAACACCAGTACTTCAATAGTTTTAGAGAACATTGAAGATTTTATTACAATGGACAACGACTGTAAAGGTGAACATAATTTTAATAATTTAAGGATAAGTCCCTCCTTTAAAAATATATGCGGGAGAAAATACACTTTTTATCATGACCCCAAAATTAGGCCTTTTCATCTTAGCGTTACATGGTACCAGATAATGGCTATTTTCTCCATGGGCATCATCTGGGTCTGATCTGAGCGACCAGATTTAGGTTGATTAATTTAGAAAGGAGTTCGATGGCGCAGTGGTTAACGCGCCCGGTCTGCGAGTGCTGAGGTTAAGCAACTTTCGCAAAAGCCGGTCATCGGATGGGTGACCAAAACTTTATCATCTCGAGCTCCTCCATGCTTCGAAAGGCACGTAAAGCCGTTGGTCCCGGCTGCATTAGCAGTCGTTAACGACCACCAATCTGCACTGGGCCCGCGTGGTGGTTTATGGCCCGTTCTCCCTATCCATCCATAGGGAAGGCTCGTGCCCCAGCAGTGGGGACATTAAATGAGCTGATGATGATGATGATGAATTTAGAAAAACACGTATTATAAATTAACCTAACTAGAAATAGTCACTGCGCCAGCCCGTCGAGTTATCGGATCTTTACAATAGAACAAGCAACGCCACATCCAAACAGGAAGTATACGTACTTTTAGGAGTTCGTCATGTAGTTTAAAAATTAAATGAGGAGTCTTTAAACACGATCTTTGCAATAGGACAAGCACCGCCAATTCCAAACGGTACGTACTTTTAGGAGTTCATCATGTAGTTTAAAATTAAATGAAGAGTCAATAAAACACATAAGTAATTACAATTACTTATGTGTTTTATTGAAATTAATCTTAATTTCTTAATCTTTAAATATTTTTTTGGACCTCTTCATATCACAGCACATGTAGATATACAAGTATCTAAAGTCACATTTTATCAACTGCAAATATTTTGAGGATAAATTCAACAACATATATAAACTATTTTTATGAAAAAATCTTAAATTTTTATACGCTAGTTTTCAAGGAAAACGCCAAAAGACCTTTCGATTAAAAAGCTGCTCGTCGAGCTCAGCAAGGTTGGAAGTCCAATGTCTTGTCTATTAAAATCAGATGAATATAAGATCAGTTGAAGATTTGGCTGTATGTTCTACATTCTGTCATCTTCAGAAAATGTGAAAAAGAAGATACAGCTGTCAAAAGTGGTCGACTGGCATTGTGACGAATTCTTTGAGATTTTTTAGTAATTATTTATTTTATGTTCTTCTGATTTATCATAGCAATATAATGAATAATGCACCGCAGTTTTCATTACGTTGGAATAACTATGTTACCCACGTGACTGAGGCTTTTAATGTGCTTCGATTCGAAAACGATCTGGTAGATGTGACCCTGTGTTGTGATGGAGGAAAAATAAAGGCCCACAAAATGTTGCTGTCTGCCTGCAGTAACTATTTTAAACAAATATTTAAAGAGAATCCTTGCCAGCATCCTGTGATTATTTTTAGAAACTTTAAATATGAGGACTTGAATGCTATTATCAACTTTATGTACCATGGTGAAGTAAACATATTCCAAGAGCAATTGGAATCATTTCTTATAACAGCTGAACTGTTAGAAGTGAAAGGTCTTACTGATAATATGGATGAAGAATCGTCTAAAACCCAGATCAGAGTGAATGACAATGCCTCTTTAGACTTAAGTTCTAAGTCACATAGGTTGACTGAAGATATTGTGCCTGTGTTGTCTGATGAGCCTATAAATTTGGCGACTATTCAAAGTGCTAAAGATGACTACATTCCACAACCAATAACAGTGAATCCTTCTTTTGAGCCTTTGCCTCAAGACATTGAAAGACTAGAACCTCAGCCTGAGGTATCTAAAAATGAACCAGAAACTTCCAAACCTAAACCAACATCAAGTGAAGACATGCAAGTTGACTTACAATCAACGTCTGCTGAAGATTTGTCAGAGAAATCAGGATCAGGTATGACGATGATGTATGGACTATATGAATTCTTTGGGTTTTTTACATTATTATAGTCTCTAACAGAGCATTGCTTTCATATTAAATGTTTCCTCTTATAAGAATTTTCTGTGTGCCTCTTAGCAAAGGCCTCCCTCAAATTTCTCCTTCAACAAAGTTGGTTGCCATTCTGGTCCGAACTTTTTGGATTGTTATAACAATTAATTTAAAAAAACTTTAGAGCACACAAATTTTTATTTTTAAATTTTCCTGGAAGTGTTTATCAATATTATTGTGTACTTATAAAATAATTTATTTAATAATTTTTTTTCTTACAGAATCAGAGCTGGCCAAATTCCGATGCCAGTTATGTCCAAAAGGCTTCAAACATCCTACTTCTTTAACGCTGCACAAAGACTCGCATGCAGGTAAAACGCAATGCCCTGTTTGTCTCCGTTCGTTTTCACGATCATATGATATGAGGAGCCACCTTCAGCGAATACACCAGGGCAAACAACTGACAATCAAGGAAATCAGATACAAGAACACAAATGATAATATAGGACCAAAACAATTTACTCATCACATATAGTTTTTACTAAAAAGGTAACTTTAGTTACCAACATATAATGCACCTAGTGCAAAATGCCTATGTAATGTTGTCACTATACATATATTATGTACAGATTATAAAGTATAATTATGTTTGTATTGTTAAGAATATTTTATATTATTACTTTTAAGTCACAAATACTTGCTCAGTGCTGTAGCTTTGGCTATTTTTGTACTAGTCTACAAAATATTGTTTTAATATAAAACTGTTTCTATTATTACTTGTTTCATTTAATATACTAACCACTTAATATATGATTAATATTCGGATTTAAAAAAATATCTAACAGCATACAACCACACAACCTATAGAGGTAGAGTTTACCAGCAAAACTTGCAAAAGTGTCGCACTTATGCCTCTTTAGGGATAGCCCTAAAGAGGCATAAGTGCGACACTTTTGCAAGTTTTGCTGGTTTTAGATGTTATTTTGATGTTGCAAATGTAAGTTATAGCAATAAGTAATATCTCAATAAGATATTGTTTCCAAAGTTTATGTGAACACTACAAATTGAAATGAAACAACTTTTATGGATCTACTCGCATTTATTTTACACATTACTTTTAATTAATGTTTATCCTCATGTTTCGAACCCTTTGCAGGGTCTGTGGTCACAAGGAGACTGAGGTGTTATTATGTAATAAATAATAATAATAATAATTTCAATAGAGAAGATGGTTGGAATCTACCACCAGCCTGGGATATCATCATTCATCATACAAAATATTAAATTGCAGCCCCAACACCATACTGCCAGACCAAAAGATACTGTAAACTTTTTCTGCATAAAATGGAATGCACCTGATTAAATTTAAATGAGGGTATACAAGCTACTAACTAATTATGAGACGACCAACACTATTCACGCCAAGACGTGACGAACGAGGCATAAACGTAAAATGAAACGCAGCGCCCGCGCGTTCATTCAATAGAAATGGGATGTGGCGCACAACCCTCACTCAGTCTACAACGATAGTCTCAGTCTCCCTGTGACTACGGACCCTGCAAAGGGTTCGAAACGTCAGGATAAACATTAATTTAAAGTAATGTGTAAAATAAACGCGAGCAGATCCGTAAAAGTTGTTTCATTTCAATCTCAATAAGAATTAAAACAACAGCTTTCACTTAACAATTGTAATTAATAATTATTATTAATTAATTATAGCGCTCGGCCCGATACGCGGACGTCCCGGGTTCAATTCACATGTCGGGCAAAGTGTGTTTAGGATTTTTCGATGCATAGCCGATTATTATTCGATGCTTGTCCAGCAGTGGGACAATGTAAAGGCTGTTTAGTTTTTTTTATAGCTTTTAGATTGGACTCCCTCTGATTACAATCAATGTAAAGACTAGGCGACTAACCGAAAGGCGCAGGTTCTGTATTCCTTCTATATGCCTAGTATGGAGTTTAATTTGCTATTCGAAATCGAGAATTTATATGGCATTGAAGCAGCGCCTCCAGCGACAAACGAAGATTACAACAAAGATTAACTAGTTACAATTTTAACATAGGTACTAATTATCATTTTCGTTAATGTGATGGAATGGCTAATAAAACTCGCACTAGACTCCCTGGGGCTTAAACGTGACTTTTACTCATTGCAGTTGTGTAAACGAGACGCATGTACTACGAGTATAGTATAAACCGCTACACGCGTCTCGCTTCCACAACTGCAATAATACTATAAGGCCCCTGCTCTATCAATAGAACATTACAGAGAAATAATAGACATAAACGGCTTCATTACGAATGAGATAAATACATCGCGCAGAGCACATCCGTCGCAGAGCCCTGGCGTAAACAGATGATACCAAAGATGCAGCCGGTGAGTGCACTGCCCTCAACGATCAGGGTGCCTAGCGTGAGTTTTGTTTAATATCTGTATATATTCGAATAGGTTTACGAAAACGAAAATTAGTATGGCATTGAAGCCGCGCCTCCTGGCGATATACGAGAAGAGTCAACATTTGGCCATACAAATTCTCGTTTTCGTTAACGTTATCGAATGGCGAATGAAACTCGCATTAGGCACTCAGATAGATAGGGTGATGGCGCCAGTGATCGACACTTTAAGCCCAGTTTTTGGCACTTTCGTCGTCAAGAAGTAAATTATAGATTTTCATTGAAATTTTACGAGTTGAGGCAGCAGGTTATTGGAACAACACATTAAAATGAAAAAAGACAAAGTGTTGAAAAAATCCACGAGCGGGATTCGAACTTGCACCCCATGACATACCGGGTCAAATGCACTACCAACTATGCTATCTACCATATTCGAATTCCACTCCTGGTTTTTTTTTCAACTCTTTGTCTTTATTCAAAATGTAATTTGTTCGAGACAAAATTTGCGTAAAATTTCATAAAAACATTAAAATGTACAACAATGTACATAAAAATAATAATATAAATAGTTGCAATTTGGCGGTATTATCGCTTTAGTGCGATTTCTTCTAGACAACCAATCCAGTGCAGCCGCCCGGATTGCGGATGATCCAGCTTCGATTCCTGTCTGAGTCGGGTAGGCACTTAATTTTTTCACAGTATTTTATAAATAGTTCACCAATCATAGATCCGGGTGCCTAGTGCGAGTTTCATTCGCCATTCGCTCACGTTAACGAAAACGAGATATTGTTTGGAAAAAAGTAGCTCCTCTCGTATGTCGCCAGGAGGCGCTGCTTCAATGCCCTACTAATTTTCATTTTCGTAAACGTATTCGATTGAATACGGATGTGCGAGTTTAAAGTGATATAAGCCTGTGCGAGTTTAAAGTGACACGATAACTAGAATTTTTATGGCAAAATTTTAACTCTCATGGCTCCAGGGGCCTTTCCAAGCCCATAAAGCAGTAAGTATAATAATACTACTGCTATCATGAGCTCCATATCATGAGCAGTATTAGTGCAGTTGTGTACATGCCGCTACACGCGTCTCGCTTATACAACTGCAATAGCACTGCTATAAGAGATGTTAAGGCCCCAGATGGAGCTGCTTCAATGCCATAAAATTTTGTGTTAAGCCCTCGTTATTAGGGTGACCACCATGTTTATGTAACCAGCGGCAGCGCGGTTGCAGTAAAACCTACGCTTTACGTTTTCCTACTTAGGAAAGGCTATTGATTTGCAGTAAAATCAAGGTTTTAACATTAGTCCTGCGTATGAAAAGTATATAATCATGTATCAATTTCAAAAGTATGTATCAATTACAAATGCTCCTTATTCTCTTATTCAAGTACACTGGTAACTTATTTTTGACTGAAAATTCTTGAACGATATTACTTAAATATTATATTTCCTAATGTATTTTATGTTACTTTTATTTCAACATCACCGGTGATATTCAAAAATCGCCCCCCTAAACACATCTGTCACAGTGCTTGGCGTAAACAAATGATTCCAAACACATCCAGTGAGTGCACCGCCCTCGTAGCAGTATCACTAAATAAAGAGACTGCAAAAGGTAGGTAAGCTTTATTCAAACACGCTCGAGCAACGACTCATACACAACACAACTCGCACATAGACAACCTTACACGGACACAAAATTTCGCAACAGCTGCGCTTGGACTGTTCCGAATTGTTTCGAGATCCGTATTCATGAGATGTATGTATGCGTTTGTCGAGCGCGGCATGTAAAGGGGCCTATTACATTTTGACCGTGATTTTTGCATAAAATGCCCAACTTCGGCGTTCTTGTTCAGAGAAACTGGAACCCTTAGACAATTTGACTTATTGTATGATGGAGAATAGTTATTAGTATAATTCGTAGCGGCCTCGCTTTCTGCAATTTTGCCTTATCTATTTATATAAAGTCAAAATTCCGAAGCTAGTTTTCAATTAAATACGATGACGGCCATTTTCAAGCTCATGGATTGAACTGTACTAAGCAAACGAAATTAACTCCTGGGGTCGGCTTATCCGAGACCGGAGGACTTCAGGCTCTTCGCTCTTAAGGACGTGGCCAAACTTATGGCATCTATCTTTACAGAGGAAGAAGAGTGAAAGGACGGGGTTGCACAAAAGATCCCGATGGGTCGAAGTGCCACTGCAAGAGGGAAACCTCAGCAGGCCCCACTAAGATAAGATAAGAAACGAAATTAATAATATATTCTTAATTTTGGGTAGGGTAGTGAACCAGTAGAACCAGTGTGTGAATTTTTTCCTGAAAAAATGCACCAACTTTCGGAGAATAGTTTAGGACTATAATATGACTCACGAATCTGAAATGTTGATATAGGGTAAATTCATGGTCTTTATCTTGAATTTGCTTGCTCAAATACACGATTGTATAATTTTGACTCGATCATAATTATTTTCGAAAACACCACAAAAAACACTACTTGAAACTTGGTAAGTGTATTCTGTGAACCGCATTAAAATTTTCACACAAAAATAGAAAAAAAAGCAATAAATTTTGGGGGTTCCCCATACTTAGAACTGAAACTCAAAATTTCTTTTTTCACCAAACCCACACGTGTGGGGTATCTATGGATAGGTCTTTAAAAATGATATTGAGATTTCTAATATCATTTTTAGGGTTCCGTAGCCAAATGGCAAAAAACGGAGCCCTTATGGATTCGTCATGTCTGTCTGTCTGTCCGTCCGTATGTCACAGCCACTTTTTTCCGAAACTATAAGAACTATACTGCTGAAACTTGGTAAGTAGATGTATTTTGTGAACCGCATTAAGATTTTCACACAAAAATAGAAAAAAAAAGTAATCAATTTTGGGGGTTCCCCATACTTAGAACCGAAACTCAAAAATGTTTTTTTCATCAAACCCATACGTGTGGGGTATCTATGGATAGGTCTTCAACAATGATATTGAGGTTTCTAATATCGTTTTTTTCTAAACTGAATAGTTTACGCCCTGTAACTTCTAAAATAAGAGAATGATAAAACTAAAAAAATATATGATGTACTCATTACCATGCAAAATTCCACCGAAAATTGGTTTGAACGAGATCTAGTAAGTAGTTTTTTTAATACGTCATAAAGTACGGAACCCTTCGTGCGCCAATCCGGCTCGCACTTGGCCGGTTTTTAATTATTCGTCGGAATGTAGTAACAGGTGATGAACTGCGAATAGGTGGTGGGATATTGTTCCATATCTTTACGGTAGCATATTTAAAACTTCCTTTGAATGCTGTAGTTTTATGTCCCTGAAGCAGAAGTCGACCTAAACGTGTACGAGAAGACCAATTAAGCTTTTGTAAAAGATATGGTGGCTTTCGAGTCGTGATTACATAGCTGTTATGTTTGCCGAACCATAAACCGTAAAATAAAACTTAGTTCATCATCATCATCATCATCTCAGCCAAAAGACGTCCACTGCTGGACAAAGGCCTCCCCCAAGGATCTCCACAACGACCGGTTTTGTGCTGCTCGCATCCAGCGGCTTCCTGCGACCTTCACCAGATCGTCGGTCCATCTTGTTGGAGGCCTGCCCACACTGCGCTTTCCGGTACGCGGTCGCCACTCGAGGACTGCTCCGCCCCAGCGGCCATCAGTCCTGCGAGCAATGTGCCCTGCCCACTGCCACTTGAGCTTAGCAACTCTTCGGGCTATGTCGGTTACCTTTGTTCTTCTGTGGGTCTCCTCATTTCTGATTCGATCTCGCAGAGAAACCCCGAGCATAGCCCTCTCCATTGCTCTTTGAAAGAGCAAAGAAACTTAGGTACAAAACTATTATTTTTCGATGTTTTGTGAATTTGGTGATCGATCACCAACTCGCATCTGGCAAGAGTGGTGATTAGGCCAATACCCATCAATTGAAGCGATGACATGATTTCATTGATGGAGGCATTTGCCCAGCAGTGAGATAGTATATATATAGGCTATTTACTTTAGATAAAAAAATCATGATCTAAAGAAAATATAACGTTTTGGTCACCCTGCAAGGAACGCTAAAGATATAAATGAACGTAGGTACCTACTGCGCATGCGCAGCTGTTTTCCTTTAAAACGGCAGTTTGTTCAAGCTATTATCAATAAAAAATGTTAGAAGCAAGTTCTTATAGTAGGTCACAGACCTATGGTCTGTGTAGTAGGTGTAATCATCATCATCGCCATTTCATCATGTCATGTTGAAGGCCTGTCTACTTACACTGCGTCTTCCAGCGCGCGGTTGCAACTCGAGAACTTTTGATCGAGTTGAAATTAACTATTTGCAAGGGATCAAATACCTATAACATCTGTGGCAGCGTTAACCGATAACTTAACAAGTTGGTTCTACATGTTTGTCACTAGATGGCACTACTGCAATCCCATAATCATAATTATTAGTAGTAAATAGTAATATATATTTACTGGTGTAATAAGGCATTAGGCATTGTAATAGTGATATTAAAATCGTAATATCAAAAATCTCAATTAATTATGGTGAAACGAAGCGGTTCAGTCAGTAGGTACCTAGATAGGTATACATACATAGTTAGTTATAATTTAAAGCGAATATTTTTGAGAAAAAAAAATATTGCGTATCATATAGGTATTACGTTACCTACAAATCAGTATAAGGTGTTTAATATATATAAGTTACTCATATGACGCCCTGCAAGGACACAGCAAATAAGAGACAAATTACAATTTAGAAAAGCGTTTAGAATGTTTCCACGACCAAGATTTGAACCCGCACCTTTTATCATACCGGAGTTACTATTAAGTAGGTAATCTGTGATACCGGGTCACGGTCAGGTGAACTATCGTAGCACGGTAATCGCAGGCGCATGGCGCTAGTGTTTGTCACTGTCACTAGCTTTCGTTGCCAAAAATATAGAAAAAGAAAAAGAAGAAAAAAAAATTGCCTATTTTAAAATTTCATGGACCCAATGGGAATAGAAGAACAATAGAGTCGTGGACCTATGGGAATATGCCTATCTACTGTCCCACTGCTAGGCAAAGGCCTCCATCATTGAAATCAAGTCATCGCTACAATTGATGGATATTGGCTTAATCACCACGCTTGCCAAATGCGGGTTGGTGATAACAAACCCGGGCTATCTATCGAAAAATCTGAAACACTTTGCCCGACCTGGGAATTGAACCCGGGACCTTCGGGTGTCAGACCGAGCGCTTTGGCACTCGGCCACCGAGGCGATTGGCAAAAATATAGATTTCTTTAAAAAAAAACCCTTTTTTTCGAGATTTAAGACGACACCTCGCTTTGTGAACATTCAAAAAGGCTGATCCTTACTGCCGCTGTCATAAGGTCGAAAATACGTAGCGCCTGCGACAATTGAGACAAAATTGCAAATTTAAAAAAATCAAATTAATTTTTTTTTAAATTATTGGTATTATAGTTATTAAAATATGAAGCTACTAAATTACGAATATTGATGTTATCAATATATTTAACTGGTTTCCAGGCATATCAATGAAGTACTTAATTCTGTTGTAATTTTGAACAATAGTGTTTTTTTGTGGTGTTTTCGAAAATAATTATGATCGAGTCAAAATTGTACAATCTTGTATTTGGGCAAGCAAATTCAAGCTAAAGACCATGAATTTACCCTATATCAACATTTCAGATTCGTAAGTCATATTATAGTCTTAAACTATTCGTCGAAAGTTGGTGCATTTTTTCAGTGTCGCCTTAATAGGGAAAAAATTCAAAGACTGGTTCCTGTCAAATACTGATGTCACTACTCACTACCCTATCAACTAGGTACCTATGTTCTCGAGGCTCTGTCTAACCCGTGCATATTTATCAACACTACTTACATAGGTATCTGTAGTACTTTGTAAGTCAACGGAGCCTTATTCAATGTCGACGACTACGTCATCAAACTCATCAACAAACATTTGATCTTCATATTTTTATAAATAGGTAATTAAAGAGCAATCTATATTGTTTAAATAATTTTTTTAACGCAAATTTTGTTGCGAACAAATTACAAAAACACAATGTTGAAAAAATTAGTGACGATAGTTGTTAACATTGAATGGGGCGCCTTTGGCTTTCAAAGTAAAAAGTGTTGAATAATTTCGGCGGGCTGGTTAGAACCACGATAGCTCAATTGGAGGAGCACCTGACCCGGTATGTCAGAAGGGTGCAGGTTCAAATCCTGCTCGTGGAAATTTTTTCAACATTGTGTTTTTAGCAATCTATATTTATAATTTACTAGGAGGTAGGTATTCCGAAATGCCAAAATCAAGCTACTGAGACACGATTGTGGCCAATTTAAAATAGCAGATTTATACTGTCTGTGGAGTACCTACCTGCCTACAAGTGCAGTGGAGTGGCCACTGCAAATAGGTTTGGCACGAAAAGCAGTCTTCTGAAAGCTAGTACCTACCTAGAGTCATTAAAATATTAAAACACACAGAACACAGTACCTATTGCAATAATACTGTGCATAGTTTGTACTTTTTGAAAGAACGGGTAAAACCTAGTGTACCTACTAATTTAATAATTCCTAATATTAAGTAGGTAGGTACTAGGTATCTCTATCTGATCTTCTAAAGATGCTACATAATATCTAACTTTCCAAATAAAACTGAATGCGGTTACTTACGAAATCGAAGTAGAGTCGCATTCGCGTAAATACGCTCGGGCGAGTGCATACTTATTGCCAAATATGATAAATATCGCAGAAAAGAAAGGGGAATTAAAGTGCACGCAGCTTTGCAGAGGGGTAGCAAAGCTCGCTCGTAGGAGCCGGGCCAGGGGTGGCTTCGCGGGGGCGGCGGGCCGGGCGGGGCGCGCTCGATACGCGCGCGCGCCGCGTCTGACGTTCAGTCGCGTTTAGACGCTGTTCGCGGGCGGGTTGTATGCTACTTTTCGCTCGCACCTGTCAAACATTCCGATATCGTAAAAGTGTACCGCTTCCACAAAGTACGTATTCTACGACAAATCAACACAAACTCATTGTTATTTTACTAAGCGACAAATCGGAATTTCGAATACTTCCCAAATTTTCACTCATCGCGGTTTCAGTAATTTGTTTACATTCGGATCACATGTTTACTACTGCTGCGTTAGGTTAACAATGAGTTCTAATTGATTTATAAATGAAAAAGTATTCGATACGAAGTGCAGTGCTGTGTCTGCAGTGTGTATTAGCGTTGTGATCACGTGCAACAAATATTTTTCATGGAGGGTAACGTTAGTGCGCCGTCATGATGGGCAGAGCCGGATCGTATAGTGAAAAGTGTAGAGCCGAGTACGTCTACGGCTATGCAGAAATAGCGTGAGCTGTTATTCAGTAAAATGAGCGTGTGAATATTTGATGGTGTGTCGTGAACGAGAGCGTGAATAGAGTTGAGATTGGCTCGGAAAAAGGTCGCGCGACGGCGCAACGGGGGTATTGATCGGGCGGTGGCGGCGGGTCGCGAGACGCCGGCGTCGCCGCCTAAATAAAGCTCGCGTGTATGCGCCTTGCCGCCGCTGGCCGCCCTACGACGACCGCCCGCCGGCGCCGCCGCGCCGCCCGCCGCCGCCGTCACCGAGACGCGCGCTTTTCTCCACTCCATCACGTCACATCACACATGACTGCTAAATTAAAATGCGATTTATTTACTTACTAGCTTTTGATGCTGTCAGTAGCGGCAGTCGCAGTGTTCTGCATTGAGTTGTTTACGCAAATGACGCACAGTTTACACGCTGATTTTAACTGAATGATTTAGGGTGAGAGTAGTACAACAATCAGACGTAACGTAACTCGCAATATGAGAGATTTAAAAAAGTGTCCTTTTTAAAAATCGAACCGTTGAAAGTTTTTTCAGAGAAGATTGCAATTTGCATTATCTACTGAGGTAGTGGCAGTCGGTAGGTAGGTATCTCATGTTTTCTTGATTGAAAATTTGAAGGTTACCTTTAACCTTTTCGAAGAGCCGCCGTTTCAACCTCAAAATGTTGAGCCTTAATTTTGAATGGATTGCTTGCTACCAAAGACATTTAACTACTTACTTATTAAATCTCTTTGCTTGCTACTTAGATAAATAGACTTTCAGTAAAGTTGGACAGCGAATTATTAATAGTAGATAGAATGAAATCGTACATCTGTCCAATTAAGTACCTAGGTTCCTAGGTGCATTTAGGTAAAGATACCTAGAGTAGTGGCACTAGCACTAGTAATCGACAGGAACCAGAGATTAACATTTCTTTGCTTGAATAGTTAAATAGGTACCTACCTATAGGCTATAGGTTAGTAACTATTAACTAATCTGTGCTATAGGGGTCAGCTACAGATTTTAGTAATAAGCAATAATTTAATACCTATTAGGTATCACCCGTTTAAGCAACTTTCGCTAAGGCCGGTCGGATGGGTGACCAAAAAAGTATCATCTCTAGCTCCTCCGTGCTTCGGAAGGCACGTAAAGCCGTTGGTCCCGGCTACATTAACAGTCGTTGACAACCACCAATCCGCACTGGGCCCGCGTGGTGGTTTATGGCCCGTTCTCCCTATTCATCTATAGGGAAGGCTCGTGCTCCAGCAGTGGGGACATAAAATGAGCTGATGATGATGATGATGCTTAAGACTTAAAGTTCTAAGTCTATTGAGGTTTGGCAGTTTGTACCTTTGTTATTTTTTGCCGCTGAAAATAATATACCTACCTAGTGTCTATTACTCGTGCCTCACCGTACCACGTAGTTGATAAAACGTCATTAAAGCGTATTAATCTATTCTTCAGCCTAGATCTTAAATGATAATAACATGAACATGAAGCATCATAAAACCATAAGCTAAATTAATTGGGTAGGTAGGTATTAGGAAAGGAACCTACCAAGATATAAGAATTTACGTTTTACTTTGACTTTTTCCTTTTTTTATTTTTATGTTGTTATTTTGTTTTCACAATGCCATTATATTGAAACTAGGTACCTACCTACCTATTCGTAGTAAAAATAGCACCTAAAATGGACTCGCTTCAGGCACAGATACCTATGTAATAGAGCTTCAAGTAAGACTGTCTCAAATGAGCCACGCTACCAAGACACAGATTCGATTCCGGTCAGAACGTCTCGGAGAATCTAGTAACTAGATTCTCTACTAACCTACCTAGGTTAGGTGCTTAGTTGAAAGAACCGAACTAGGGTTGCCACCTTTTTTCAGGACGAATAAAGTATTTTTCATTTTGTTAGAACAAAAATAAAGTACATAGCATAAAGAAAAAGTATTTATTTATTTGTCCTTAAAAACGTATTTTTTGTTGCTCTTTGCGACATTTAACAAATATTTTGTAACAGTTCATTTAGTCTCATAAGTACTCAACAAGTAACGAGCCAGTTTTTCGTAAATAGAGTATTTTAGCGTACTTTATTGGTGTCGTAGATTAATAAGTAGGTAGGTACGCCTACATGAAAAAGAGGACAATACTCTATTTTAGAGTACGGGTGGCAACCCTAAATCGAACGCCCGGCAGGCTTATTATTATTACCGAAAAAAGCAACCCTTTGTTAGTTAAGATTATTAATTATTGTTGTTAATGATCGTCCGCTTAGTGCATTTGTAATTAAAATGTATGTAGCTACTTAATAGATTACATTTTGCGATTTGTGTCCATAATACCAATTTATCAACTGCAACTAGAGCAGTCGCGTTGCAATTGTACAATTAACAACAGGTAGGTCATCATCATCATCATCACTAGCTCATCAACGTCCCCACTGCTGGGGCACGAGCCTCCCCTATGGATGGATAGGGAGAACGGGTCATAAATCACCACGCGGGCCCAGTGCGGATTGGTAGTTGTTAACGACAGCAAATGCAGTCGGGACCAACGGCTTTACGTGCCTTCCGAAGCGTGGAGGAGCTTGAGATGGTAAATTTTTGGTCACCCATCCGATGACCGTCTTTGCGAAAGTTGCTTAACCTTAGCAATCGCAGACCGGGCGCGTTAACCACTGCGCCATCGAGCTCCTCGAACTGGTCTGATACTTACTAAGAAATCAAGCCAACTAATTAACCAATTTAATCTTGTAAATAGTTATGTTGAAAATCTTTACGGTATGTTGACATAAAGTTTACCTATACCTACCCTAACATACCTACTAACCAAATAGATTTACTAATCTGAATCGAATAAAACAACTACTAGGTAGGTACCATTCCTGACTTTAATAAATAATATTTCTCTGAGGATAAGTAGGTAGGTATTGTGATAAGGTAACGTATTTTGTAGTCTTACTTATTGAAATTGTTTTCAGGCATGAAATGTTGGAGTAACTAGCGAAGCAACAAGAAAATCGCGATGGCGCGCTCCGTGGTGGCGGCTAGCGTCACCAGCTACTCGCTAGCGCTACTCTGCGTCCTGACCATAGTCCAGCCGGCGCGCGCGCTCATCCTACTGCCGCACGACGTCCGGCCCGGCCATGCTGTCAGGCACTTTTCCGGCAATCACTCCCGGTACACGCTGCTCGATCCTGAGTACGCCCCCTTCTTTACGCTCCTCGAGGACGGGCTACTCATGACTACGGCAGACCTTGAGCCGCTCCTGAACCAAGCCCTCGATCTGGCTATTCTTGAACAAACCCCGTACAGCAGTGCAGCGCATTCCATCCACCTTGTCGTGGTCGATCGACGGCGAATGTTACATTTCGCCACTGCTGATAATCTTAGAGGAGAAATACCAGAAAATGCGCCGCCGGGCACTGTTGTCGACCTGCCACCTTTGAGAGCAACGGCTCTTACGGATGTGGGCTCAATAGCCTATAAGATTGTAAAGGGAAATAGTGATTCTGTGTTTTCACTCCGAGACAAAAATAAAGGAGAGAACATACCATCCGTTTCATCGGTCATTACACCAGGGGACGTAGAAATAATTGCCATGAAACCATTGGACACAGAGGAAAAAAGTTCCTATGATTTGATTATTCAAGCGACTGATCTTCACGGCGCGAATAAAGCAAACCTACCAGTTCGCATAGATGTTTTGAATGAGAATGATCATGAACCTCTATTTGAGCAGGAGATCTATTATTTCGCTGTGAATGGTACACCTAACGAGAACGGTCCAAACGGCACTGCACATTGGCAGAGATTTTCCAGTATCGGAAAAGTCCAAGCGTTCGACGCTGACGGTGACCGTGTTTATTATTCGTTGTCGAATCCCAGCAACCTTGCAGTGATAGTGCCACAAACTGGAGAGTTGATTTTGGCTGGTGAACCAGACAGTCATGAGGCTGAGCTTAGGGTGCTCGCCCATGACACAGGCTCTCCATCGCGAAAGAGCCGCCCCGCGCGTGTTTTTATCGATTTCGTGATTCGTAACCGAAAGGATTTACCAACGCTTCATCGCGAGAAGCGGCGTGTCACGCGAGCAGTCCGACCAACGAAACGTATCGAATTCACGGAAGCCGATGGCGAAGTAGAAGGACGTGCTGTTTTTACTCTAGAAAAGGAAACTGATCGCGAGACATTTAAAATTCGGGACGAAAATCCTTGGGTTACCGTTGAGCCTAGTGGTGTTGTGAAAGTTAAAAAGAAGTGGGACTATGAAGAGTTGGGTCCTGAGAAGACGATCGACTTCTGGGTTACTATCACCAACGCTGGAAATGGAGGTGAGTTTGCATGAACATTACAAAGATAATTAAAATTTATTTTACTATTAGGAATTAAATTTATATTTATTATTAGGAATAACTTAATCAATTGATTACTTTAATTCCTAATCTAGTACCTAATATACCTAATAAAAAGTAACTAGTAAATCCAATTCGTCAGAGAGTAAACTATAAATTTTAAACAAAAACTGGTGCGCGAGCGAACACAATAAACATGTGCCCCAACAAAAACTTTAAACAAAACGAACACGTTGCAACCCATAGTGTAGCAAATTGTCTCACATCACATTTATAATTTTACTTTTTTCCCCAAGCCGGTTATTTTTTGTCGAGTTTATACAACATATAATTTGTAACGTCTCTATCTAGAGAGAATTGGGATAATGACAGGGATAGAAATGGGGGTGCGCAAGAGTAGACATGGCATGGGATATCGGTTTGTTATTATTTTGTATTTTCGTAGAAACAACATTATTCTCACTAGTAGGTATTATCAAAAAAAACTACTTAACGGAGTCGGACTTTACTTTGCAAAAATGCATGTCATAATTTTTTTTTTATTGACCTAAAAAAAAGTTTTCTTAACGTTTTAGTTACCTTTTAAAAATAACTGGTAGGTACCAAACCTATTAAAAAATAAAACTAAGGCTTTGATAATAAGTAGTGTTTGGCTCCGGGGTGGCTCCATGGATTTGTCTATTCAAAAATGTGATGGCTTCATCAAAATTACTAGTATACATATCACTGGGGGCTCTTCGTAACCCTTAGTTTTTTTCTTTAACCCTTACCCCGAAGTCACGTTCCAGTTTTAATCAAGATGATTGCGACGTTTACCCCTTTTCTAGACTACATTATATTTTACCTAATGTTCTATGTCTATGGAAAAAAATATTTTAACGTCTCAATTTGGTTTGTGTAATGATTGATAGCTTAACAATTTGGGATTTACTGAATAATTGAAATCAAAATTCGTTTATTATTTAATTTACATATTTTGTCTCTTTTTACCCGATTGAAAATTTTAAAAACATAAAAAAAATATATAAATCCCGCCTGCGTAAAAAATAATAACTAAATAGAAAATCAACTGAAAAGGCCGGAACAAGATAAAAATTCAATAATTACATAAAGCCAGCGAAATAAATCGAAACAATGTTATGTATGATGTTCCATAAAATTTCGAAGGGCTACCGTATTGATATTTTTAATTGTATACAGTACCTATGTTTGATATTGTTTCGATTTATTTCGCTGGCTTTATGTAATTATTGAATTTTTATCTTGTTCCGACCTTTTCAGTTGATTTTCTATTAAGTTTGACCCAACAGATTTGAAACGTCATTCACGTGAAAAATGCTCGCAGTTCTGTATAAAACGTTTTAATTATTATATTGTTTGGTCCAAACTCTATTTTATTTGACTATTAACAACGCCATTCACCCGTTTCATTTTATTAAAACGCACACCATACCATACTAGATGTGGAACGCACAGTGGGTACAACTTACACACCTGTCGGATCGAATGGTGCGATCGAGCGTGACGCCACAGTGCCACAGTTGAGGCAAACAGTGCCACAGTTGAGGCAAACAGTACACAATATTCTTGGCAAAGCTCGAAAGCTACTGCGCATCTGAATTGTGGCTGCTGATCCAAGGCTTTTGACGTATTCAACCGCTAGCTAATCATTCAGTCGACTGTGTGAGCGACCGTTTCCGAGTTGAATCCAATTTTACTATGATGCCGGCGAACGGCAGGTACCTACCGGGTCGCAAGTCACGAGTGCCGGCACTCCGCAGCCTCAATCGCTGCTCCCATCACGATTCATTTCGAATACTAATTGCCTACTTCATGGTGTAGGTACGGTGACTTACCAATTTACGATTACGGGGACTACTTTCCGGCAGTTTATGATGCTCGTGGATTTAAAACGTAGTCTGATAGAATTTCAAAATTCTTATAAGATATTGGGAAGATTTCATTGACTTAGTGTAATTTATTTGAGAGTCTCATTATTGGATAAATCATTTGACTTATCCACTTTCTTTTAGTTGTAACTTTTATTTAATTAATTTTGATTGCGTAGTTTCTCCCCTCAGTTGCGTCCAATTTCTTCTGCCATGACTATTACTTCAATAAGATCAATCTTGTCATCAACTTATGTTGTTATACCTTTATCTGCGGCGTTGCAAAAACTTATTGCGAATTCCTCAGCACGTTCCTGGACAGATTTACGAACAGTGGCACGAGATGTATCGGTGCGCGTGGAATTCCCATTAGGCACAATGGAGGTTGGATTGGTCAGCAGGTTGCGCGCGCGACCACCATGCCCAATGCGTTGATAATCGGGGACCTGTCGCACGGCCTCGCCATCTCGTCTCGTCTCGTCCAATTGTGTACCGTGACAATCACGCGACGAAGACAGGCTTTTTTCATCTATGTTGTCTATGTTTGACTTCGAACTGGTACCGAAGCTGTTTTCATTGATTGTAAATTAAAATTACTCGAATGGTGTTTAACGATATTTCATAACCAGAGGAGGTTACCAATTCGAATGTACCTAGTATACCTATTAGTATACCTGTTAGTACCTAGGCATATTTAATATTTTTGGGTGTTTGTGAAAAAGTTGGTAATATAGTGTTATCATAGTAGTCCGTCACTCTTGGACTTCAAAGATATCCCTACAAAATTATAAAAACAAAAATTATTAAAAAGATAGAATAACACGCAACATACAACATATTTACTCATAATAATCCTGCTCGTGGAAATTTTTTCAACATTTATGTTTTTGTAATTTGTTCGCAATAAAATTTGCGTTAAAAATTTTTTGAACATTTCATAATAAATAATCAAACTTTTCTTTTAGAGTCGGACGACGACGGAGCCAAGTCAATTAAACTAAGTTACATACACATGCATCAAAGTTTACATTAGTAATAATAACACCGCATTCATGATTTTGCTGTGCAATGCCCCAATGTTAGTAGTAAAAAGTTTGACACGCGGTGTCCGTTGTTGGCATCGTAAGTAACTCAAATGTATCAACCGCTTTATCAAGTATCTGTAGGTTTACCAAATCCAAATTTATTACAATATATTTAATATAAACTAAGATAAATCAATATCTCCAAAATTAGAGCTACCAAATCAGTTAGAAAACCTAATTGCTAACAAAAACTTCACGTGCACCAAAATAATATGTTCTGTACCATTCAAACTGAGAGTGGGCAGTAAATCAGGACGTGTAAAACTCTAATTGGACAGTATCGCGCATTATCAAAGTATATCGAGATCTTGTTTAATTACAACATTCGGGCAGACGCGCGCCGAGGTGGGTGGGCGCCCCGAGGTACCACAGAATGCCCCGCACCTACGGGGATCTAATCATTATCATTATTACGTCGTATGGATGGCTGTTTCAATAGATTACCGTGGGCAGTCATGATATTTATTTATATTTTGTTTTGGGTAGATAAATCATTAAAAACCCGCCTTATCCTTAGCCGAATAAATATACAACTTTCATTACAAGTTGTATATTTCAGCAGTTGTAAAATAAGCCTTATACCTTAGTTTTTGCGATAATATCCCTTTTGTCAGACTAAGTTTTTGCAGGGTTGTCTCTGATTTCGAATAACACTATCCCGCGATTTTTGTAATTGAGCTTAAATATTGGAATTGGTGTGTCCGCTACAATTTTAAATAGTAATAAATCAGAATTTTTAAATAATATATAAAAATTCGATCTAAATCTGCGTAATTTTGGTCCAGCTTAAAAGTGTCTGCTCCGTGATAGAATAACGTGAGTACAGTGATGAAACACTTTCAAGCGAAGGCTTACAAGGAGCGTCGCAAAGCTCGGGAGAGAGTATCGTCAAAGCACCTTTGTCTACCGAGAGGCGTGCTCCATTGGCAAATTAATTCTGTTCTCCAGCAGCATCGTTTCGCTTTGTGCCAGCAATCGACAATCGCTTTAAAGTGTTTTTGTGAAACTCCTTCACGGTACCTGGAACTCTACAACACTAAATTAAAAAGTAAATAGCGTTCAGGTTTCATAGTCTGAATCTTCGAATGAAAGTGATGTTGAGAACAAATTATTGTGTAAGACAATAAAATACGACTATCAGTTTACTACCTGTCCGACCAAGTGAGTGTGAGTAAGGTAGGGGCACAGGAGTAAATATATTCACTATTTACTCATGTGGTAGGGGGTGGCATTTTAATCCCGCTAGAAAGATGGTGCACATTAAAGAAAGAGAAGGCATTCTCCAGTTATCAATTACAACGTCAGGAAATGAAATAACTTGTTTTAAGTATGATCCTATTACTCGTATAACTATGGACGGAACAATTATGGCGGTTAATGCTTTATTAACAAACCCACCGAGATTACGCCGACAGCGTGTTAACGCAACGCTGCTCATGATTTTGGAGCTGCTATTGAATTGTTAGAAATCAACGCTCATTTGGTAACTGTGAATGATAGTGTTGACAACAAACTGGTGTCAACAGCGATACCAGCATTAATTTTTTGTTGATGTTTAGTACAGCGCACGATGCGGCGTCCCATTCCATACACAAAAGTCAAGTTTTGACCTATGAGATACAATAAATGTAGATGTCCATAAATTAATAATAATATGTACTACATTCAATGTCAAATATAATAACAAGTACAACGAAAATCAATGAACATTTTCGTTATTCAATAGAATTATTCTACACAAAATAGGTAGATTTCACTAATAACTGGTGAAAGATACATACTTTTATTTATACATTTACCTAAGTTATTTAGTTTTATCTATAAAAGAAAACCCTAAATCGAATTATTAATTAAAATATACTTATTACAATACAATCAATATGCAGCACAATAATGAGACTATTTATCAGTTAATTATGACTTTTTTCTTATTTTCGTATACTAAGGTTGCAATGTGCAGCGGCGGCGCCGGCGTGGCATTTCGAAGTCTATCCTTCATTGAAATACGTTTAATCACTCTGTATTGTTCTTAGAATTACTTATTTGTTTATTAACTTTCAAAGTGGGACAAAAGAGGCTAAAAAAAACCTTCGAAGTCTGTGATCGATCGTGGACAGGAGTCGATCCGTATAAAGTGTTTAAATTTCAATGTGTAATGTTCGCGTAAAATTTAGAAAACAATATGTATTCAACGACACGTCAACCATGCCCATTATTTTGAATCTATAAAAATTCGAGGGGAGAGGGTATAACACAAATATATAGTAATATTAGTAATAGCAAGATCCGGATTTGGGTTATTTAAAATCATTCGAAGAATGCCTACATCGAAAGGGTCAATATTAAATTTGTTAATGACTGATTCCCTTTCGATTCTTCCTTTTTTGATTCCTTTCGATGATTCCTTTCGATTCTCGTTAAAACTTGTATAAATACGACCAATTCAATTAAAAGAGTCTTTAAATCACATTTTGGTACGTTGTTATTATTTTAACAGGATGCAGAATTCATCAAAAGTTAGGTCAAACATGTTAAACTATTAAACTGTGATGTAGGAGAGTGTGTAGTTAGTTCTAGCGGGATGTGTGCGCGTATTATAGGAGTTAGGGATGTTCGGTGCACAGACTGGCTCGGCTGGGCTAGTTCTGTTAAATCGATAATTGAATACTGTCTGGCGTGATCTGGTAATTCGTTGGCTTGAAATTGGCTCGTCCGTATCCGCACGTATAGGCGCGTGTCGCTATATTTCCAATACGGGTGAAATGTAACCGATATGCTAGGTACATCAATCATGAACACATGATGATTGATGTAGCTTGTATGCTCAATAAGCGACGCGCATTTTAACACTTTGCGGTATTGTTTTCTAAAGTTTATACAAACATTGAAATTAAACACTTTATTGTGCATATTAATTTATCTTGACGTATTGAACCCCTGCCTTTGGCAGGTAGGGTCCGTATTATTATTAATGACAAAGTAGAGAAGAAGCTTAAAAAACTTCATCATCATCATTATCATCTCAGCCAAAAGACGTCCACTGCTGGACAAAGGCCTCCCCCAAGGATCATTTCATGGGGGTATATTTGCCGTAATCGCCACGCTTGGCAGGCGAGTTGGCGATCGCAGTAGGTTGAGGGTAACCTCAGAGAGATGCTGCTGCCCAACCAATGGAATGGTCCCTTAGTCGGCTTTTACGACACCCACGGGAAGAGATAGGAATGGTGCTATTCTTTATCCCCGGCACCACACAGGAGATTTTAATGTAAGACTGAAAACCTAAAGTTACAAAGTGTTTAATTTTTTTTATTATTTAAAATTTTTAGTAGATTGACTTTGGCGAGGGCAGACCACATTCTTAAGATCATGAAAGTTTTAGGAATTTGTAGATTTAGCAGCCGCTAGCTCCGTAAGACCGTAAGCAACACCCGCGTCTCGCTACACAAAATTATTAATTTGTTTTGCACGTATACTAGTTCCGTTTCCAAAATAGAATATCGTGGATCGCATTTCTTTGATGATTCATTATTGCCGAGACCTGAAAAGCTTACAAAGTAGTCTTCGAGCCCGAACTTGAAAATCGATGTTACACTTAACTCTCGCAGGATCACACGTAAAGAACAGAAACCGGGTTCCGTAAACACCAATCCAAAGATGTACCACTTTAAAAAACGAGATTCGTTCTGATCGAAAAAGTAATTCGTCAGTCCGATAGTATAGTGTTTAAGTACTTTCCATCTGTCTGGTTAGACAACCAATTCCAAACGGTATAAATCGCTTTAAAGACCGCCAATTTGTAACTTTATATTTTATTCTAAGAAAATTCTTCGGTGTAATTCTTTCGAAGTACCCAAAAATAGATGCAACAAAGGAGCAATAGTTTTTAACCGAATCCACATTGTTGTTGAAAAATTCTAGTCTCATTGAAAATGTCACGGACTGCTTGTGACGCGCAGTTAGTTAAATCCACTCATTCACCCAATCAATGGCATGGGTGCGGGCGTCGGTCGCACAACAATCGGCGCACTGGCCAATTCCCCTCGTTGTGTCCGCTCGCCGCAATTACGTATGCGCACTTCCTATGGCTGACCCCAACAGTATGCCACCGAGGACATCTGTCTGTCCGAGTTAGAGTCGATGTAGTTTTTTTCTCTTTCGATCTCTGCTGGTTCTCTGTGTAGATGCGTCTTGCGAGTTTGTTAGAACCTGTTAATTGATATGACATCAAAGGGCTCTTCGAAGAACAGAAAATTTGTTGTGGAAGGTCGTTTTATTGAGGAAGCTGCACTTTTGAAACTTATGAGGTACGATTATTGACTGAATTGAAATTGAAAAAAAAAATTGAAAAATAAAAACTGGGTGGACTGGGTCATAATAATTAATTTTCATACTGTGATATCAATTACGAATGTCCCCGTTCCACTTGTATTTTAAGTAAACCGGTTTGGTATTGTTTTGACAAAACAATCCAACCGTAATTATCTAAATAACCGTAATCGCTGCCCTCTATCCCAAGTTACTGAGACGACGTAGTTCTTTTCTCCCTCTTTCTTTCTCGTGATGTGGATGCGTCTTGTGTGGTTAGTAGCAATTAAATTTTTAATTGATATGACACTTAATGGGTTTAAGGAAAAAAGTTTAATATAAGTTGTAGTTGGTCGTTGACTTTGTTAGTAAGACGAACCCGTCGCTTCTGTCAATAGCGGAAGGACCATTTGTTTTAGATTCAGAGATTCGATTTGAAACAAGGTGCCTATATTTTATGTTGTGTTCAGTTATCTTGTAACTAGAGTTTGTTTCTATAGCAGCTAAGAGTCCAACCGTGATGGATATTACTTTCCAAACTGCTAAGTCTTTATTGCTTAATAAAATTATTCGCCCTCTCCATTTATCTTAATAACGAAGGCTTATTTGTGGGACTGTGGTCGATCTCCATCACGTGCGTGCGTGGCTTGCAATTTAGGGGTTGCTTCTATTGTATTTGACTGTTTGGGGGTGAAGACCAAATGCCTACGCGTCTGTAGTTACATCGAAACCAATATATCACGTTCTTGAAGATACTCTTTCAATTCGCCTTAACTTTGAATCGATAACATTGATTTATTTGCGACGTGCATTTCATATCACGCTGCGCACGTTTAACAATTGTATATACTTAGCTTATACATGACTCGCTATGAACGTGTGAACACGGTCGTTCTAAGCTGCGCGAGAGTGCCTGCATCCCTCCTACCCGTTTTGGGCTTTCACTATGATTGTGATTTGATTGCGGTCATTTGGTCGTCTTCCTAAACGAGTGGTCGCAACGCGTTTACACACTCAACTGACGTGAGATCACGTTTATTTGTAGTGTAATAAATTGCCTAACCGTATTTGATGCCTATCTTTACATTCTGTTTGAGTACCTTTCGAGATGTTTGGATAATAGTACCTAACTACACTTCTTTTATGGACAGATCTGATGCAGCTGCCGTTTGTTCTTCATGTAGTATGCCTTTGACAAATATAGAGTGTGTGGACATTATTATGAAACAGAAAGTGAGTGTCATACTGGTGGTCATATTGTTAGTTAACTTGACGGTCGCTCTTTAACAAAAAGATTGCGACCTTTTTGCCGCTGAACGCTTTGCCATTCAAATTCAAATAGCAAACTAAATGTACAATAGGTGTTTAATGTAGGCAAGTTGTTAGCACTTAGTCGTCTTTTACAGCAAATATTTTTGAGGGCATTGGGAAGTTAACAGTGTAGGTACAATGTCTTATATGTAATAATTACATTTACAAATAACAATCACCTTATTAATATTACGTACGCATATATTTGATACTTTTTAAGTAATCAGTCAAATTATGTATTTATTGACGCTTGTAACATCCGTCAAGGGTAAATGTTAATGCCGCAAAAAAATACTTTTCGAAATTTCGTTCGCATATTGTTTTACCTTACAAATCTTGGATTCTTATGTAAATAAAGGACCCGAACCGAATTGTTGTGGACGCATGCCAACATTTCACCTAATTATGTACATACATCGAATCTAACACTTCACATCGAAGTTACTTCGAATCCTACCTTCCTGAGCCGATCACCGTCGATTAATGAAGCTATGTATCTCCGTCAATTGGACCGCGTGCGGCTGCCCTGCCGGCCATTAATAAGCAAGGGGCTGCCTATAGAGCCAATAGAAATTATACAACATGAAATCTTATTACACAAATCAAAATAAGTATAAATTATTCTCGCAAAGTTTACAGTTTAAATTTAAATTTTTATTTTTTTATCAGTTATTCAGGACAATTAAAGTGACTTGCAGTAGTTGGACGGAAAGCGCCAAAGATCTAGCTTAGTAGCATAAATTAGGTTAGGAGAGGACTGATTATGATGATTAAACATCTGCTATTTAGACAGAATACCAACAAAATATTTTACGCACTAATGGTTGCCCGTGTTCGAAATTAGAACATCTGAAAAATTATTTAGTATTTCGGCTGAAAAGCTTGTAAGGCTATTGGTATATGATAAATAAAAAAAAACAGACTAGTACTGTGTTTGACGTTAACAGATTTAAATCAACCGCATTTTGTATTTAACTTCGAAGATCTAGTTATACGTTCTGGCAGCCCTACCATGTGAGAGGATCTTACGATAATGTACCCGCATTAGGAAAACGGCCGCGACCTTTTCAAATATCAAATGCGCAAAGATCAGCGTTTCGACTCGCAAATAAGCAACTCGGTATTCCTGTTGTTCGCTTTGTTGATTTTGAACTCGCACCTCAGCTGGTGTTTGCATTTACATAAGAAGGTTTTAATAATACAAATATATTATTAACATATATTTTTTTATATTGTTTAATATTGTACGAGGAGCTCGATGGCGCAGTGGTTAACGCGCCCGGTCTGCGATTGCTAAGGTTAAGCCACTTTCGCATAGGCCGGTCATCGGATGGGTGACCATAAATTTATCATCTCTAGCTCCTCCGTGCTTCGGAAGGCCGTTAGTCCCGGCTGCATTAGCAGTTGTTAACAACCACCAATCCGAACTGGGGCCGCGTGGTGGTTTATGGCCCGTTCTCCCTTCCCTATCCATCCATAGGGAAGGCTCGTGCCCCAGCAGTGGGTACATAAATAAAATGAGCTGATGACGAGTATTGTACGAATATGCTCACTTCTACTATCGAAATCAAGTCTTTCAACACGTGATGGGTATTGGCGGAATTACATAGCTTGCCAAATATGAAATGCTAATCAAAAACCCGGTTTTATCAAAATATCTAAAACACATTTTGTCTGCCCTAAGAATCAAACTCAGGATCTCCGGATATCGTTGAGCGATTTGCCACCGAGTGGCTTAGTGGTTTAGATTGTGTTTTAGATTTTTTGATAAAATCGGGATTTTTTGATAAACCGTTTTAATAACATTTCAACCGCCAACAATAATGAACTGACTGTCAGAGTTAAAATAGCCACAGACACAGCCAGATCTTTAGTGGATTATGATTCTGAGCGAACAGTGTTTACTCCATCGGCCTTATCGTCACTTAACATCAGGTGAGATGAAGATCAAATTTCCCCGTAGTCAGTAAAAACTCTAGGAAGCTTATATAAACTTGTGATCAAATGTTACGCGGTACCTAGCACTTAGAACGCAGGCAGGTGTGAGAATTTACAAACCAATCTAAAATGTAACAGGGGTTGCCAACTAGGAATTTGAACGTATGCTTTCCTGTTTACGGTCGATTTGCGCTGTGATCACATTTTGCTATTATGTGTATTTATGAATGTTATAATTATGTGCCCGTACCTAGTACGGTGCTTTAGAAAACTGCATAATTACCCTTAGCAAGTTTGCAGAAGCCCGCTCGCACGCAACGTTGTACTCAATTGCACATTGTTCAATTTTGTAATGGCCCTAGGTACTCTAAACTCTAGAGTAGTTCCCGACCGGTGGTTCGTGAGAGCCTCGGACCGAACATAATTACGTCCACTTTGAGATTTTGATAAGGCGGTGAATACGTTATATTTTTAATTTCCGCAAAGCTGTCTTTTGTTAGCTCCTAAGTCATAGGGTACCACTTAGCGTATAAGGCGTCCCAGTCAAGTTACCCGATTTAGTTATGGTTTAATTTTTTTTAACATGTGGTTCCTTGAATTTACCACCTGCCCACACTGCAAGATCAAAAGATATTGTACGCTCATTTTGCGTAAAACTGAACGCATCCGATAAAAAATTAAAAGAAAAAATACCTTTTTAAAAACAAGCTTGTTGCTTGTTACTAAAAAAAAGAACTAAAAAGTTAAAAATAACTTAATTTAATAATTTTTGCGTTTTTGTCACAGACCCAATTTTTTATAAATAAAAGCGTGTTCAGACCTCCAGAGCAAAGAGTACGATTGACATTCACAGTCGGCACTTGGAACCAGGGGGTATGGTATCTTAACCACGAGCTCTTATAGCAGTATTATTGCAGTTGTGAAAACGAGACGCTCGTAGCGGCGATTATACATGCGTCTCTTTTCCACAACTACAATAATACGAGCTCATAGTAAGGGGGCAGACCGCGGAAAGTCCACCAGTCGACGTTAAGCAGGCTCGTACTGAGAAACTTGTAAGAGACGTCTCGAATACTAACTTGGACCACGCTATTGTATTGTGTTTCGGAGTTGTACTAACTCCCCTCTCCGCCGAGCTACATAAGTACGCAAGTTGGCAGCTCCAATGAATTATGATTGAATTAAATCTCTCGCAACACTTAATTCGCTTTTAATTATTGAGCGCGAATCATAACGGTAGACGAAATAGCTCATCAAACTGAGATAGATTTGATTAAGTTTTTTATGTAGAACATTAATTGGAAGTGTCAAGTGTAAGAGATAATTTAGGTTATTGTTGTTTTTAACATTAACCTCGATCTCTAGTTGCTGTTTTATTGAATTTATTGTTCATGATGATATGAACGTCCGTGACCCGATGCCCGAATCTTAAAAATTGATAATCCTTTTTTTTATTAACATCATCGCCTGAAATCTTTATCGCAAATTCTCGGGGCTCCAATGATATTACTAAGTTCTTTTAGCTAGACTGATTGTGTAAACAGCTTATAAGGTAATACCTATAGAGGATCTTGCTCAAGTTTACAAAGGTTTTAGTAGGTGTGGTTCATTATCAAGTACCTACTTCGTGTAGGACGTATCCGATACACTTCGGATTGCGTAGCGTGAATTCACTTGTCTAACTATTCTGTGTTGCTACAGCATTGCCTTTGATATGTAACCTTTAATTACACACTATATTAGATGCTGTTGTCTTATTAATAAGAGTAGTAAGTAGGAGAGCCGTCGTTCTACCTATTGGACGTACCTAATTGGCATTCAACACAACTGCTACTTTTACTTTGTATATTTGTATTTTAGTAACCCCTAATGTAACTTTGAAGCTATTTGTGTTTCCTCTGATATACGTTTGAGCTTCTTTTAATTTCTTATCCTATTCCTTCTTACATTTCATGTAAAAAGCATATCACTATTCTGCTGGAGTCATATATTCATTTAGCTGTCTATCTACATTAACTTCGCCGTTAATAATTAATACTAAACAGATCTAGCTTGACTCAATTTATACAGACGTCTATCGGGTAGAGGGGATACTCAACGTCCGCCGTTTTATTAAGATTTAGTACACCTCAGGGGTAAAGGTGCAATTACCAGACTGCCTGCCGCCCTGGGGAAATAATCGGGGGGGCAATGACGCGGTTGTGGCTTGTGACCCTCGCGGCGTGTCCCCGTGCTCGTTACTGACGCCTAATTAAAATTAATCATGCATTGCGACTTTTCAAATGGAATTTCTCGGCGGCCGGGGCTGTGTCACTCAACTTCTTTCAATTGCTGGGCTGCTGGGCTGCTTGTTACTTGAAGTCTGTGACTGTTTTGTCTTTGTTAACTCACTTGCAAAAAATGTAGGTAGGTAAATAAATATATTATTGGTCTTTATTACAAATAATGGCAAGTGATCATCACTTGCTCGGCTGGAAATCTTAACTATTGATGAATTGACTATCATATCTCAAACTGTCAACACACAAACACACAAAATGCTTCATAGGTAGTCAGGCGAATTTAAATAAACCATTCCACCAACTAGGTATATTGAGTATGATCTGTATTGCAAAATTTGCAGAGTTATTCACGGACTTTTTGGAGACAACCTATTTATTATTATACTACATTAAGTTAATTAAAAGTCGCTTATTGAGTAACACAGATGGTATTCAAAATAATTAAAATAAGCCTAAGTTTTGTGGTTGATTTTTAAAGTTCAAGCCATCAAGCTTCTCGCATTATAAAACTTGTATAATAATTCATAAAGCGAATGTAGGTACGTGGGAAAGAGCTGCGGTAGTGGTATGCAACATTTCTGACATTACAAAATTTAAAAAAATATAATATAGCTCATCCTGTCGGCGTTATTCCTTCAACGTTGCGTTTGCGTTGCGACGAATTATAAGTTAATTACGGCTAGCATTTCGTCGTTAAAACTTTAATCGCTCTAATTGTGTATGGTCATGTTATTAAACATCATTGTACATTAAAATGCAGGGGTACGATTTGAATGTGAATAAAAGGTGACAATAATTATCTTACAATAATATCAATTATGAGTGTAGGTACCTTCCAGGCCTTAAATATACGTAAGTGGTTCCGTATTTTAATGTATTGTTTCAGCTATACCGATTTTGTATTATACCACAATATTGCGTAAGTATTACTATACTAAAAGTCCGACGAGCTGTTTAGCTTTTTAAACATAAATACAAAGTCATGACCAGAGAAATTCTTGTTATCAAACAGGTCTGGTCTTATCATACCTTTATTGATGTTACGTAACACCAAACCTTGGTTCCTTTACCCTACAGCCAGCCACGAAAACAATCGTCGTTTGTTTGTTAAACAAGTGAATGTCAGTATTGTCTGTAATTATTGCTCCGTGATTATATTATAGTTTTCTAAAGATACACGAAAACTACTCGTACACATTTAAATGTCAACCATTTGACATATTTTTGTTTTGCATTTAGGATCGCGATTGAACGCGAGTAAAATTCGTAAAAAACGTTTCACTCAAATGATTATTATGTTAATTCCAACATTTAGAGAATTTATGAGGTACCCAGCGCTACATACAATATAGAATTGCTCGCTAGGTATTTCCGGCGGCTGAATCAGACAATAATTACTGACACGGATGGCCAATTCATCACCACACATTTTATAGAGCATGTTTCCCTCTAATAACTCGTTTCATTTTGCCCGTTGAGAGCTATATGATTAATCGTTTGGGAGAACATGCTAGCCTCTCTCTGTTATTTTGGCAGCCGGGATCCGAGTACTAAATTGATGCAATTACTTTTTCGTTCAGGCAACAGGCGTTGATTATCGTCCGATGTTCCGATTCGCGGGTGTCTAACGGTGTCTGAACTCTGATGGTGATGTCGTGCCACAACTATTTAGCCGATTCGTGCCTGTTTATTAGGTAGGTAGGTACTCATTGTTAGGGTTGCCAGAGGGGGCTTTTTAAGACCATGTCCGGTCAATTATTTACTTGTCTTTGTTATTAATTAGAATTTTGCATTAATAATGCTATATATATAGTTAGTTATAGTATATAAGGGTCTCGGTAGCTCAGCGGTCAGAGTATTGGACCGGTTATCCAAAGGTAGTGGGTTCACCACTAGAGCTTGCTGAGACTGTTTGATTTTTTCTGGCAAGAAATTAATCTTATTTACTTGTCCTTGTCTATTGTCTGACTTTGTATAAGTGGTCCCCAACCTTTCTCCGACCATGGACCCTTCTAATTTATTTGTTAGCAGAAACCACATAAACTGTATTTAATAAGAAAGTTTAAGCTATATTCAAAACTTAAATAGTATTTGTAGCGTAAGTTCAGTAGTGAGTGACAGTTTATCTTCACACACTTCATGCTACCATAAATGCTGATGCGAAACATTTCATGTTCTACCCTAGGACCTAGGAATTAGCAAATAGATAGCGTAGGTGATAGTGCAGGAATTAAAAATTAACACTGTACTGCCATTTTGAAAATCATTTTGTGGATTTAATTATGTTCTGTCCCGCGGACCATTACCGATGCTCTCTCGGACCATCTGTGGTCCGCGGACCACCAGTTGGGAACCACTGGTGTAGATGGAGTGAGGAGAAGTGAACGGGCGAAACACTACAATAAACTCCAAATAATTCTACTGATCATTTTACTGTGATAATTAACTTTAGCTTTAAACAATGTCTGGCTTTTAGGGCCAAAAGTCCGGGTGAATATTACGCTGTATACGCCTTTTTAATTTTAGGACCTGGTAACCCTACTCGTATTGGCCTTGCGAAAGCCGATGAGAGCTTAGACACGGCTTGTGGTCATCATAACGCATTCTCCACAGGGATTAAACATTTACCTTGTAGTCACGAGTTTATAGTACGCATTTCTAAGTCTTAATGCAATGAGATATGAGTTAAAAACGGTAAGAAGTGTTTAAATATCTGGGCTTCTTATTAGAACGTTTACCGTCTCTGTGATCTAGCGGTTACAAGCAGAAGTCTCGGGTTCGATTCCTGGCGGAGGGTAAATATTAAAGTGCTCGTTTTGGTTCGTGACTTGTTTTAATTCTCCTGGCTAGCTGCTACTTATCTAAGTCTGTTACTATGACATGTCGTGTTCTGATAGTGATTGATAAGTTAACTAGTTTTTCAGTAGTTGAGGATTCCAGCTTCAACCTTCGACCTTATCATCACTTACCATCAGTAGAGGTATAGGCCAAGAGCTTCGCGATATGATATAAAATAACTGGACTAGTAATAGCCATCTTACATTCACTTGTTTTCCGTAAACAGGCCAAGAGCGCTAATAAATTGATGGTAATTTACGTTCACAAATGTAATTCGATTAAAAAATATTTCAAAGAGTTTTAATACAAATCACCATGTTAAACTATTATCATTAGTCGAGTTCAAATATTGACCTCTATGTCTTACGTATTAAGACTATTTAGAACAAAACGTTAGCCTATACAAACGTTTACAAACAGCGGGGGGTCGTCGCCCGCTGACTTCTAAATTCTCAGATTAAATAATGATATGTAAAAAGTAGCCACGTTTATAATTTTTATAGATCTCGTTTGTTTTGTCATGCGGTTTGTAGGTACTGTGGTACTGTTAAGTCATGATGACAAGTGGCTGCACGTGACGTTTTGTAGGAGAACCGGTGGGATTCGTGTTAAAGGCCACTTGTGGTATCGAGCGTGGACTTAATGGCCATGACTTTCCCACCAAAGCGCCCGGGCCATCTTTTAAAATAACCTTTGTGCATGTGGTCAAGTGCTAAACAAATAGTCGGTTTTACTGTTGATACTAGCAAGTTAGTTAGTGACTATTTTATTTAAATAACAGCAATACTTTTCTTTAATATAATATATGTAACATAATAAATGTACACTCTGAAAGTAGTTAAGTGTATAGGATATTTTATTAGGAAAATAAATACTTACCTTATTATGCACACAAACATTTAATAAGTTTAATAACCGAATTAAATGTCTTACCACCATGTAAAACTTAAAAATTACTGTTATTATTATAAAATGCATTATTGCCAGACTGGATTATAAAGTGCACAATTTTCTTGAAAAAGCCCTAAATCGAAACAATAGCAATATTGAAAGCAAATATCAATAGCAAATAGCAAACAGCAATAGCAATAGCAAATAGCAATATCGAAACAATAGCAATAATAGAAATATTGAAAGTAGTCTTTCAGGATGTAAAGTAATTTTATTGTTACATGATATTTGTACGAAGGATGTCGTTTACAATTAATTAGGTTTCTTGAGTTTTTTAACACCTTACTATTTGGCTTGTAGAGAATGCCTCAGGGCACGTCCACCTTTAACTGTCCTATTTTGCGATTAATAAATAAGAAACCAACCAATTTCACATTCTTTTCCCCCATTTTAATGTTGCGAATAAACTTTAGCGAGCATCAATATTATTTGACCAGTGATTTGTATTAAGTCAACTGTGATCTTTTATATTGTTGTAATACGTTATTCTTCCACCCTATCTGTATAGCTCGTGCCGTGCGGAGTACACCCCAAAATTTTTATATGTTTAGGGAGGGTTACCATTTTTTGTTATCCATCCATTCATACCATTAGCAATGACAAAACGCTTAGTCTATTTTATACTACAAACGCAACGTCATTTGTTAAGTTTTACGCAAAAAAGAAGTTATTAACCTGTAGGTAAACAAAATTAATTATTGAATTATTATTGTGAGTATTAAACAAGTAAAAACGATATTTGTATAGGTATAACACACGACTAAATTATCATACCGAACATAATCCAATATGAAATATGATGCTATCATTAAAAACAAACACACAACAAATCATTTATCATAACACAAATATATTTTCATTCCTAACTTCAAGTCGACAAAGATTCATTTCAATGCCCCACTAAGAGCTTATACCAGTAAGATGTATGGTAATTCCGCTTTGATATAAAGTGGTGTGTAAAAAAAGAGCTTTAATAGATGCATGCGAGTGTGAACGCGTAGCATCATAGTACCCTTTAACCTGGCACGTGAGTGATTTATAGTTTCACAGCTCGGACTGTGAGAGATAAGTTTACGCCGCGATGTTGGTTCATCTCTAATTCGACTCTGTATTTAAAAGAAGAAAAAAAAGCATCACAAACTACACGGTAAAAACTTTTTAAATTTGAAGTTGCAACGAAGCAAGTATAAATCGTTCAACTTCAGAATCCGCTGAGCAAGAAGAATTTGTTGGCAATCGTTCAGGTGCTACAATGCGCCTATTTACACACCGCAGCACAGTCAAGTTAGGTACGCTGCGAAATGAATACAGACTTAATGGAATTACTTGCAACAATGCGATCGTGACTCCCCTCTCTCATAGTTCGCGATATCTTCACCACAATTCCAGTTGCTCGCGAAATTGCTCTTCATTTGCGTCTACGCCGTTCCCCGGTCCACTTAAATATTCTCACGCCCTTGGGGTCTCGGCCGCCGTCGGGAGCAAGGTAGATCACGAGTGTTCCATCACCGACAGAGAGATCGTTATCGAGCCCCTAATAAACCGTCGACACATTCATGCACCATAGATCATTACGGAATCTGTTTGCGGTATGTAATTGAAGCTGTCTATTACATTTTTATGTGTCGGAGATATTGATGTGTCATCGACGACGCAGACTGTTCTTTGGAAAATAATTGTCTGGGTTTTTTTTTTCGAAAGTCTATAGAATAGCTTGCTATAGAAAGAATAACATAAAAATACGAGACCGCGCATAGAAACGTGTTTAATCGACGGAGGCTGCGATGCGATGCACCACCGGGTCATCCTGCGAGGAGTGAGATAGACATATCCGAAACGCATTAGTTCGAAGGAGCTGACGACGCAGCTTTTGATATCATAATTAAGCCCCGAACGACCGGAGGCGGGAATAAAAAAGTGTTTATCTTATAGGCATAAATGGAGCCGAATTTTAATAACTCAGCACGTTTGGTTATTAAATCAACTTGGACAATGTTAATACGAAGTCACACTTTCAATGATGTATACTAATGTCGTTCACACTATAAAATTTGAGATAAAAAATAGTTGGATATCTGATGACGTAAAGGACATCAATTAGTATGGTCCTTTTGAAGATGTAGGTGGATTGGTAATTAAGCTATCTTTTGTATCGTTTCGATTGCTTGATAAGACAAAAAGTTTTAAATTACCTTCCAGTATTGAGCCAGTAATGATTTCAAAAGTCAAATGAGCCGATCAAACGATGCCGCTTTGATAATGTTGTGAAGGTGGGTTGAGTTAACTGCGAAAAGCTATTTATCTCTGTTAAGCGGCGACGGTACTATGTGGTACTGAATAATTTGGGAATTGGAAGTATAGATCGGTTTACGTTTTTGTGAATATGCAAAATGAGAAAATACACAATGAGCGTTTCATTGTAGATAAAATATACACAATCAAAGAACATTTTGCCAAGAAAATTTGAAAGCAGATATAATTACAAGTTGCTAGTGCTACCGATAATAATTTTAATGTTTATTGGAAGTTCGCGCCTGACATTAACTTTAAATCTGTGCTGAATATGGGTTAATCTGTTTACGGTGAAGCGGAAGATGTTGTGATGAAAATGTTATCAGAATATAGACGATAAATCCTAAATAGATGTAGAACCTGATATATTATAAAGCAGTGTAGTTAGTGTACTTACAAACAAAATACTGGGAGTTTTTCAACTTCTCCTGGCGTTCAGCTTATGGATTCCACAATTTGAATTGCAATAACAGCGAATTACCTATTTCAAGATGACTTAAAGTAAACAAAAAAGAGCTGCAAAAGGTTTAGGCGCGGAACGGTAAAAAAGCAAAATAATACGTAGCACAACATCGCAACATTATATTTTCTAGACTAGAATAAATTACATTATTTTTCTAACAATAAACTTCTAGCTTGCATAATGATATTGTTAAGAAATCAAACTTATTGTAATCGGATACAATAGGCAGGATTAGTAGATACAATTCTAAAAAGGTTTTTAGAGCTTTGCTTTAACGGAACGGTAGGTTTACCGGATTTAAATGATACGTCTAGTCTACCCTAGTTACAATTAGGAATGTGTAAAAAACAAACGCTAGTGTCGTAAAATGGTCAAAGATGCACAGCAACAGTGCATATTCCCGAAATAACTTAGCACAGTGGCGGGCGGATGCACGTGTGCAGTCGCCTTTTTGTTGCGGCTGCTGCCTGCGCCCGCGCCGCAAGGGCCCGCAGAACGCGTCACAGAGATGCTTTTGTTTCTCAAGTTGGTTATTCAAATTTTGTGTTCGCTATCTAACCGCATTCGAACTTGATCGTATTTTGTTTTATAAAATTTTTATTGAATCGGAGCACTTCAAGACCTCCTTTGAGAGAGCTTTTGCCTGTATTTAATCTTAGAAATGATTGTTAGGTCATTAATATTTCATCATCATTTCGTTATGTAATTCTATTTCTGTTTTGTTTGTTTAAATAAACTGATTATAAGAATAATAGGATATTACTAGAAAAGGGAAGAACTACTCAAACAATACCTTAAAGAAAAGTTTTTTTACTATGGAATATTATTCTGGCATATTTTATGAAAGTTAAACTAATAAATACATATAACAAGATCGCCTTTCCAATAGAAGGTTATAATTCCATTCCAGAATACCATAAATGATGGGATCACTTTCCGATTAAGTGCAATAAAAAAACATATCATAAAACTTGGCCGTCGGATATCCCTTGTTCCTTCATAGTTCATAGCCTTTTTCTTTTAGATCTTTGTCGAAATATTTACGCCCCATATTGAACGTGAAATTCCAAACAATGAGAGCGCCGCGCCGCCGCCGAGCATATGCGCGAGCGCGAGCGCAGCGCGCCACACGTGCGCCCCGTCAAAGATTAGTGGCGGCTTAAGTAAACAGACTGGACAATGGATAGTTTAGATCTGTTGCGTTTTAAAATGAGGACCGGTTGCAACGGAATGTTATAGTTTTTGGTAAACACTTCACCAGCTCACCACTGCTTTTAAAAACTTTCATGAATTTATGACAAAAGTAAAAAAAAAGTTAAATATTTTTTTTAAGCCAGCTCACTTGCTGTAGCATTTTGAAATACATAGTGATTCTTCCACCGCACGGGTTCGACACGCAGCCAGATACAAAAAATATAAAATAATTTAGATTAATTTTAGTTTGCGATAAACTTTTTTTCGAGCTCGAAAGGATGACAAGTTATTTAAATGCCTTAAAATGTAATGCCGAAAAAGAGTTAGTGTTTAACGATGATTTCGTACTTGTAAAGTCTACGTCTTGTTTCAAGTTCAACCGGTCATTGACATATTTTTATTATCACTAGATTCAGCTTAAAAATACGCACTTAAAAGCTCTTCTATAAAGTAAATTGACGACCATGACTGTTCGAATAAACATTGTAAACCTCAAAAAAAAAAACACAACAAAGCAATCACCATGATCTCCAACGATAACTGACACGACACCTGTATAATGTAGTAGTTTTGATTTTGGGATCTAAAAGCAGGTTCCCAAAATGACTCCATCAAACACAATTTATTCAGTAATTTGAATTCACCAAATTGCTTTTTATCACTATTGCCGCGGACAGTCGGATTACGAATCTACCATTCCTAGTTCCTACTATTATAATACCGTGTGAATAGCTAAGCTATTACGTATTCATCGAGTTACGAGCTTTCGTTTATTTTTTACTTGTAGATGGATAGCCTTATAGTAGGCTGGTGGGCGTGAGGCGGAATTGGAACTTGAATAAATTGAATTGTGTGACTATGATTGCCTCAAGATGGAATCGTGCATACTATGCATCGTATTCCAACCAGATCCAATATTGGTTTTTGTAATTGAAATTATGCCTCGCTCCCCGCCCGCTGCGGGATGTGCATTTCAATGTATGTAAAAGGGCAAATCTGGTTTTAATATACAAGTTTGAACTTTTACTTAGGGCCTCGTTCTGCTATTTCTCTAAGAATAACAATATTTTTTATTGCCCTTAAGTAGGCCCTTTTAAATTATGTGGTGTTCAACACCCGTACGTGTTGAACACCACATAATTAAAAATGTGCATCTTAGCTGATTTAGTCAGTACAATTTAACAGAGGTCCCCAAACTAGGCAGAGTCTGGATCTTATTAAACCAATCTATTGTTAACTTGGCCTTGCGACCCGAATTCCCAATACCTACTGAAAGAAAATTACAAATCGGAGACTAACCAAAAAGTAAACCAAAAAAAGGAAAATCATATCAAATCAAATCAAAAAAGTGAGATTTGAATTTAAATTTAATGTGTACCTATGTACCCATATAATACATGACAAAAGGAGTTTAAATAAACAGATGTGTTCAGTATGAATCTCTATAATAGACTAACTTACTAATCATAGTTTGTCTTACACCTTGCGTTTCTTATCTTAGAATGTATATAGAATTAGGGCTATCAAAACTTAAAAATTTAATTAGGGCTGTCACGGTACAATATATAAGAATATGTTGCCATGACATCAATGTTAGTAGCATTTTTGTGTTCCGACAGTTAAAGATAAAGTAGCCTGCTTGTTCCTCTTTAGTTGAGGATTACACCTTAGCCTTATCATCACTTAACATCAAGGTTAGATGAAGGCCTAGTAGTGATGCTTACCCGTAAGGAATATTAAAAAAAAAAATGCAATCATGATTCAGTATAGCATAATTCTGACGTTTTCCCCATAGTCCAATTGTCAAAATTAGGACAGTGTCACACGATTGTGGACGAATTAAAGTAGGAAAATCGAGCCCTATTCTTTGTTGGTCCTCTCTGTAGCCTGTCAGAAAACAGGAGTTATTACATTGAATTATATGGCGTAATGGGAAATGGTGCTGGGTGCCGACTACAAAGGCGGTATGCTGCGACCCGTCAAAAGAGGTGACGCTAAAAGGCGAGGGCGACATTGCACGGGGTCAGGCATCGATCGGTCGGTGAGCGGCATATGTCGCAAGAACAATTTGACAAAACTTAACACTGGAATTTCTGCACCGGAGTGTATAAGACCTTTTTCAATACTAAAAAGTTCTAATGCGAATAGATTGAGTTCTTATTCTTAGAACATCCTTTTTTTCTTTTTTTGGGAGATAAGATTGGTTAGTTTAAGACTGTCGAAACAAAAACGTTTGGTTGCTCAAGAAAACAATGCAGCGCTAATTGACGTTTGAGTTTCGAATAATGCGGCAGCGCATACGGAAGACGTACGATGAGCTTGAACAAGCTCGGAATGTTAAAAATTCTCGAGAGTTTTCTAAAGAAACTCTATAACAAAGTTTGGTAAGAAATGCTTGAGCATTTGTAGAGATTTCAGTATTAGGATAGGTATCGCTAACTTTGTCGCCGTTAAACTATGTTTCGCGGAAGCCTCGTGGACCGTGTCGTGTTTATTTTGTTAAAGTACGTAGGTGGGGATTATAGTGGAACGTTGTCAATGGTGTGTACAAACGCGAATGCTAGGTACTTTGTGTCGTCGGCTTTGGCAAACAGCAGGTCCGCTACGTCATGTTCAAACCAATTTAGAAACGTTTTATAAAGTTTAGTGCAATTTTGGTTTTCTAACTCAATCCATTATCCTTACTTTACTTTAGGCACTATAGAATACTCTTGTTTAATTGCCACTTAGCCAGTTTAACAATGAAATAAAAATACTGTTTGATGAAGAAAGATTATTTTCTGTGAATTTGACGATTATCTTTATCATAAGAATGCTTGGCCATCCTCGCCAGCACATTCTGCATTATTAAGAACAATCAATATTGAAGCCAATAAGCCAATTCTAAACATGAACATAAAGAAGTTGGTACTAAGCTGAAATCTTCCAAATACAATCTTACGAACCAGCAAGCGCAGAGCGGTAGAGTCGCATTAAATTATATAGGTAATTATAAGGTTCTCCAATGTCATAAATACTTTTACGCCGTTCACATGCGCATTTCATGCATCTAAATTGCATAAAGCATTCATCATTATTCCAAAACAAATCAACATTGCAAAGCTTGAACGGTATTACGGGTTAATCTAAAGATGCGTATGAATGACAAAAAACCATTCTGCATGTAAGCCCGTTGTGTCCGCTCCGATGGTCGCGATCGCGATGGCGGTCGTCCCAGGAAGGAAGTGAGCGGCTCAATTACCGCGGTCGGTGCAACGGCTCGTACGGGCGACAACACACAACCGATCGATGTGGTCACTGTTTACATACTCCTTTCGATTTTGTGTGCGATATGTTTTCTTTTTTTTAAGTTACTGAGTCGGCAAACGAGTATAAGGCACGCGGGGCCTCGATTCTGCTTTTTTTGAGTACTAGGTGCTCGACTCGGCATTGAAAGAGAACCGATCGTCGGTTTCAGTGGCATGCATTAGGAGAGATGCGGGCTGATTATGATGATGATGATGATGATGATGATGATGATGATGATGATGATGATGATGATGATGATGATGATGATGATGATAATAATAGCCAAGTACTATCCGTAAGGAATATAAGAAAATATATATATGGAAACGTCTAAGTTCGCGTAGTGGTGGCCTGATTTTGACAATTTTACGATTGCCTAGTTTCAAAATCAGAGTACACACGAATGACGCACTATATACACTATCACTATATATATTGATTGAGATGTTATTGATTGAGCAGATTTGAGGAACTGGACCTCGATTATTCTATTCAAAACGACCATATTCGTGTCTCTCAGTGGACTGCTTTTGACTATTGGACTTTGGGGAAAATGTCAAAGTCAGGCCTTGATGGTAGAAGCTGGACACTTTGACACTGAGGTCCGTGGGTATTAGGCACGCATAGCTTGAAGCTTCATTCTTATGCCTCTTTTTATCGTAATTTCACTGTATCTAGTACCCTTCGAACCGGAACACAGCAATGAAAAACAATGTTGCTGTTAACAGAATCTTACAGTTACATTACAATCAAAGTTACATTACTCTTTTTTTTACTGTTTCTAGTGTCCCTTGTTGTTTCATTTCAAGTTTGTAATTGCTGTTGAAGTTCCGGAACAGCTAGGTACAACTGGTTCTATTTTATGTCATATGTTTCTGAATATAATATAAACTGCATTGCTAATCTAAGTGATTCTCGTTCCTGCATATTTATTTAAAGAACATAATTGTGGATGACTTAGACAATTTCAAGAATAGCGATAAAATTTAAAAAGAACAAGCTCTTTTGGTTCACATTTTGATATAATTATCTATTTATTTAAGTAAGCGTATAGCCATACATACAAACAAATTACAGAATCATTGCCAATTTTAAAACTGCCTTAACACCTTTATGCCTTCCTAAGTTTATTAACATCTTAAGTGCCATTTGACAGACAAGCAATTTAATTTCTGCTGTTTCTGTTATTTGTAGGTTTTGTAGCAGTCAACGTGTTAACTATCGATGTAACGGAATGTTCATATTATGGACCTATTATGAAAATTCCGTACCAATTGTAAATAGGTCGACAATGCAAACGCGAATGAAGTGGGTTACAAGCTTACTAGTTACATTACCGTAAAAGTTTTAGTGCACTCTAACAATAATGGTCGTCACGCCATCTCGTTCGCCACGCCACACTGGCACTGATGTTTTCAGATTTAGTGGCATGCCATTTAAAGCCAACCGGCAACATCTCGAGAAAGATGTAGCGCCATTTTAGTACTCTATCATATTAAGTTACCGAGGACGCCATTAAAGATATGACAAATTTAAGTGCTCCATCATACTATAGCTGTTGACAGAAATGTTAGGAGGTAGTAATAGGTGATTCAAAATTATTGTGAAACTGCTACCAACATTTTTGATCAAAAATGATTAGGTAAAAACGGGCGTTAAAAATTTGCAAAGGAAACCGATGTCTCGTTTGCCCAATGGTGAACTGTAACTCGAAAAGTATTGTGGTTTTAATTTCCTTTTTAGGAGAGGCCTGTGCCTATTATAGTATGTGATGTAAAGATACTTTCACTCTACTTCTTGCAGGCACAGAATTATTAATAGTACTACAGGCCCATGCCTGAAGAACCTGCCTAGTGTCCAATAGTATCCATACACTATACACTAGGCAGGTCCTATAGCGTTCGGTCTTTGCAGACTTTCAGTCCGCCATCTCTTCCAACTGAGCACAGTTAAAAGAAAAGTCGACCAGAGTGCGAATGGTTGTGTTTTTAAATCCTACCTAAAGCATATGTATTTTAAATATTTACTTAACGACTATACTTTATTTCACATTCGTTTGTGGGGTATATAGCTATTGCGTTTACTAGTTCTCTTATAAAAGTTCCCACTGAAGTAAAGTCGTGACCGTTCCAACGATGAAGAGCGACGATAGCTCGCTACTCCAAAGATCGGGAGGCATCGTGAGGGGATTTAATTGTGAAATGTGACTGAGATAATCTATCCGTCTATCTCTGTAGCGTTACAGTTTATCAATCTAATAATAGCTTTTGTCCACGACTTTGCGGCTTTAAAAGCGTTTTTACTTTAGTGTTGCCTCATAAGCTTTGTTCCGTAACGAATAAATCTTGTTTATATTTACTTTTAGTAAGTACAACTTGTAGAATAAGTAAACTAGTTAACAGTACGCGTTTGGGAGCCCTTTAAAAACATATAAGTTTAATATTTTTCAAGCTACTCTAAAGAAAATCTTATTGCTTAGGAAAATAGAGATGTCTGGTAAGTTAGTAGATAAGATTTTAAAAAGACGTTTATTTAACTGAATTCACGTGATTTTAAGTCCGCTATTAAACGTTTAAAGTCGCTTATCTTCAGTTGATTATATATTTATTTAGAATGGTGTGTACCAACTTACTTAACCTTTTAACCTAGATCTCTGTATTTTTCGTTAGAATGGGCGTATTGGATAGAAAAATAACGAGCTTTGAAGTTTGTATGACTTGCCAAAATGTATTATAAGGACACTTATAGAAACAAGTTTTTTAATAAATATTTATAAATAAATACCAGAGAGTGACAACTGTAAATGATATTCATAACAGAAGAGCGATCCCTTTTCCGATACAACTTTTTCATAACTAATAGGAAGCCTATCGTATTTGTACTCTTAACTTGTTGGTTTGGGAATAAACAACAATAGTAGTTGCTTTGTTGTGTTTTGACAGTGAAAGATAAGATAATCAGCTCCTTAGAAGTTTAAGATTTCGGTCAATTGCTCTACCCTTTTATCCTTATCATCACTAAAATCATTTGATGTAAAGGCAACGCGCTTCCCTGTTGTAATATAAAAAATACAAATTACACAAGGAGATAATATAGCTATTGGAGTATTGGCATCTCTGTCTCGTAAGCACGTTAGTAATGTATTGTCATGACCTGATACCATCGTGCCTATGGAGTGTGAAGCGCGGTCATTACACAATGCCTTGGATCCTACACGTATTAGTTACCACGGACTATTGTATTGTCGAATGCTATCATGTGAATAGTCGAGGCACTATTGAGGTTTATATTGTTTGCTGATAAAAGCAGGTGGTGCAGTGACTCGTGTCTGTATGGAATGTGAATAAAACTGCATTTTTGTTTTTTACTAACGACTGCTCGCGTCTTCGTCCTCCTAAAAATATTCCGGAATTAATGGATATAACAGATTATTTAATTTTTTAAACTGCATTCATCTGAAACAAAAGAATAGTTATTTTTAAATTACAAAGTTCAAAAATGGAAAATACGTTTTAGATATAAGCTTCTCTTAGACACGCTAGGTCGTGTCTTGAAACTCATAAAGCGAAATATGATTAAGATAAGTTCAATTTCTAAGTAAAAGTTTGTTGGGGATCAAAATAATAAAAAGAAAAGGTTCCGATTTCCATTTCACTGTTGAACTCAAAAGATTATTAGAGAAGGTAGATTTATTCACTCAAAGGGCAGTAGTCCTCGTATAATCCCTTTATATTATATCGTCCCACGACGTACCTACTCATATATTACATAGGGAAGGTATTTTTTTTGTACCTGGTGTTTAATAAAAATGAAGATTAAATTAAACAATATATATAGGTACGCTAACAAGTTTAATAACCTCAAAATGTGTTAGAATGTAATTAATATAAAGATATATTCATTCATTCAGAGTTAAAGAACTCTAAATATAAAAATATTCCCTACATTTTGCGTTGGGCATCATACTGCGACTTAATTGTTTAATTCGAGCTAATTGATACAAGAGTGACGCCTAACGAACCTTGACATGTGACAGCGCGATCGTCAAACGACAGACGCTCTGTAAAATAACTCGATGATTACATACTCTTTGAACGAACGTGAAGTAAAATTGATAATGCGTGTGAAGTGTGATCCATTATTATACCTATATCATTTTAATATGTCCCTTCTGGGTTTTTATTACTCTATGACGACAATATTGATGACATATTAATCTTATAACGACTTTAGCTTGGATTACAACATTTCGGAATTGTTATATTTTTAATTGATAGATATCTATCTCGCTATTTACTACTCGTACTTTAAAAAAATAATACAAATTTAACAGCGCAAATACATTTATCGTCACTAACTTTAAAAAAATGTCTTGTGTGACTTCACAACGCTCGGTAGTGAGACCACAAACCATAAATTGCTAGAATCTATCGCTTTATTAAACTTGGTCAACAATGTGAGACTTATTCTAAACGGGTTATCATTTTTTTATAGTCAAGCAAACAGGCTAGAAGACCACCTGATGTTAAGTGGTTACGCCTATGGACATCTGGATGCATTTGAGATACAGTGTCCTGACTCCATACTCAAAATGACATTAATCTATTTATAAACTCTGCCCAGAATCTGGGTGCCTAGTGCGAGTTCAGTTCGCCATTCGAACAGGGTAACGAAAACGAAAATATGTATGAAGAGTTAACCCTTTATAAGGCAGTGGCATATATATTGCCATCATATTTTGAACTTTATACAATTGAGATATGGTCAAAAACCAATGAAAAATTTGAACATGCTGTGCCCTTTAAAGGGTTAATTTGCCATACAAAATCACGTTTTTGTTAACGTGATCGAATGTAAGATTACACTCGCTCTAGGCACCCTGGTTGGATTCCAACCACTTTAACATCAGACATCATAGAGGCAAAAGAACTAAAGCTATAGGTAAAGTCGGTAACTCGCGCGTAACGCTTCCAGTATTGCGAGTGTTATGGGTTGCGGCAGTGACCACTTTTTGATGTGTAACATCTTTCCGCTCGCTTTCTATATAAGCAATTTGTGGGAGTGATTTCGTGAAATGGGACGGAAGTGTAACAGTGTAACAGGAAGTAGGGGAAGCGCGCATTTTGTAAATTTAAAATCGATATTATGAACATGACATAGGTATTATTATTATATGTGACATATTGTGTCATTTGACTATCAAAGGTCATTTTGTTATGTCAAATGTCTTCTAATGTGTATTTACTGCATTTATTTTATAGTTATAAAATGATGTATTACCTGACCCATATTTTTTAGAAAATAATGTTAAAATTACTTTTTACCTACTAATGTCAAATGTTACACATCATATGCGACTACTGTAGGGCTTGCTTGTTTTTTTAAAGCTTACCGTTAAGCACTTTGCCTCACCAAAGCCAAGAGTGACAGCGCATTTCACCTGGAACCACCAACTACTGAATCACTGGCTAACTGGCTATCTCATCTCTAGCTGCCGGAACACAACAATGCTACAAACATTGATGTTATGGTGACATTTAGATAAGATGGTGGTAGCTAGCCAGGTGGATTTAAACAAACCCTGCCATCAACCTAACCGAGTACACAAACATGTACCCCAGCTGGGAATTGAACCCGGGACATCAAGATCTGAGACCAGTGGTCTTAACCACAGCAGCGGTATGCTTGTTTGTACACTCAATAACATAATCACGTTAAAAGGATTTGTAGCTCGTACAAATCCATTAATCAGACATCAGCATTTGACATCAACAAATAAAAGTTTCAATGTGCTATTTTTATTTGTGTGGGACAATCGAAGCGGTTCTTCTATTATGCAGATGACGACGGCTAGGCATTAGCATACACAATCTCTGCTGAAGAATCAGAGAATCAGAGTTGATTTGATTGTTGGCGGCATTTGTCGATGACGAGAACGAGACAAATCTGGAACGGGCTGAATATTGGAAAAGTAGAACGTAGGCCGTTATTAAAATCTAATTTTATTTAGAGATTCAACGATGTCGTTTCACTTTGAGATGAGCAGTGAGCTTGTCCGCGAACCGCGAGATGATTCAAAGAAATAATGTTGAGCAAAAAGTTAATCAAAAAAGTATGCTATTTATAACAGAATTGAATCGAGTTCGTTGTATGGAGTTACATAATAGAAATACGCAAGAGATTACCGCTATGCGTAGACTTTAATAAGGTGTCCATATAAATTTTTTTTCACAACTTCTTGCTCATGGTCGTGGCAGTTGAATTGAATCGAGCAATACTTGTGACAAGCATTTACAACGCTATTCTAAAATACAGTGTGTTAAATGTTATGTTAACACTATCACAGATTAATAGCTACTACGTACACTATACATTAAAATTGCGAAGTGTTGATAACAATTCAATGACGCTCCATATAGTTTAGTTTATTATTTTCTCGGCGCAGAAGATTGAGATTCGTCATCGCGGCATCCGTTCTCAGAAATATGCCGGCATGTTTGGTTATCACCGTCGCAGTGTTGGAAAATAGCCTTTAGCGACATAGAGAAAAGGTCCTACCGCGTGTTGCGATGTACGTTAATAATGGAGAGCCTTATTAATAAATGCGAGTGGATAGTGCCGGTTAAAAATAAACAAACAGACGCGTTACTGACGCTGCGGCCGGCGGTACCGAACGCAATGCACATAGTGTACCTACAAACACAAAGTCGAGATCAAACATATCGATATTACGTACATGAGAAAAATTAACAGACAAACAAAAGCTCATTAGTGGCTCTCTGAGGCCTGTAGAAAGAGAATCATACATAACACTAATGTGCGATATTGTAAAAGCTAAGCGAACCTTACCGAATAAGAAAAGGTTATAGAATTCAATTGAAGAGGATCAATTGGGATGGGAGATTAGATCAGACTGACCGTTTGACATTGGATACTTTATGCGAACGGCAATCGTCCACGGAAATAAAGCTCTAAAAATATCAACTAATTATTGATGTTAAAATATGTCTAGACAAAAGTTTATTTAAAAGTTGGCAACTCGGCCTATGCTAATGCTAGTTTGCATTAAACCGTCAAAACATTTTATTTAGAAAGGAACGCGAAAATTTTGTTATGTAGGTAGTTACACAAATACCGACCGTTAACACACATTTTTTATTGAATATATTGGTGGCTGAGTACGCGCAACGCGCTCGAGGGTCCTGGGTTCAATCATGGGTAGGGCACAGTGTGATTCATATTTTTGTTTATAAAAGTATATAAAATCACAAACCCGAGTTGGTTTGTGATGATCACCAACCCGAATTTGGCAAGCGCGGTGATTAAGCCAATTATAACTAACTGATCAGAAGGTAGTAATATTTCTTTAGCGGTCACTAGTAGTAGCATAGTAGAATGAAACAACATCCACAGACCTATATCATAGTTTCATTCTACTATGCCTATATCGAGACAACATCACTACCTACAACGCTGGCTATCGTAGACGCTATAGTTTTGTGTGCACGATTAGATTACGGACATGCATTCGTACCTATTTTGGGTGCAATGAAATTCGTAACGTTCATTCCCGCGATCGCATCCAAAAACAAAACGGTCCATCCGAAGTCAGTTCACGGTAAACGCATAGAGAAAAAATCCTATGGGATACGTAAACAGCGGGGCAGGGAGATTCGTGTCAACGGCCGCGGCTTTGTGCCTCCCCCCCTGCTCACTCCGCCGCGCACCCGCGCCTCGTTTTACGCCCCTAAAACTTAGGGGCGGCTCGTAGGGCTGCCAACTTTTATGTTACTAAATATATTGGTAATAGTAATTTTAATTAAACCTACTACCCTTAAAAGCATTGGTTGATCAAAGTTCCAAGAAAATATCTAGTGTAGGTAGGTAGGTACGCTCTGGTTGTTTACAAACTTACTTTTTAGGAACATACATAAAAAAAAGAAAAAGTAATATTTCGACGAATTGAGAGTCTCTTCCTTTTTTTGAAGTTGGTTAATAATTGGTGTTACTTTATTTAATTGTTATTTATAAACTCGCTTCTCGACATTGGAGTAACTCATTCATAATTTGTTTAACGCGTGAATTGAGTAGCAAGGTTTTTTATTATAGTGTCCTTTTTTTAATTCATAATGTTGATAAGATCTAAGCAATTATGTCGTCAATTATGAAGTTAAGCAAACGCAGTAAGTCGAAGTTTCGGTAGTCGAAAAGTTGGGTATAATAAGTTGTTAATTAAATTATGTTCGCAAGGTTCATACTGCAACCAATGTCAATTTGTCTTCGGTAGCCGAACAAATAGATGCTCGGTTTGAATGGTTAAAGCCCCATAATTCCGTTAGACTAATGACGTGAACCGATTCATAACACAGGGATATTAAAGAACAGTCATTAACATGTATTAGCTCTTTTTTTTATTTAGCCCATTTCGTCCCACTGCTGGGCAAAGGCTTCCCGAAAATCCTTCCACTTTTTTCGACCCCTGGCGGGTTTTCACCATCCCTCCGCAAAGGCATAGAGATCATCCCGCCAAATCTTTTTGATTTTTACTTTTTTGTTAGGTATGGCAGCCCTAGGTGGCTCGTCTGCAATATTTCCTCCTGATAACGTGTAACGCCGTTGAGACGCCGCGCTAATAACTTTTATTGTGTTCCGCTTTATTACGCCATAATGAATTTAGTTTTACGTCTTATTTTTCACATACTATCAAAACAGGTGTCACTTTTTGGTGTCTGAAGTTGTTACTTACTTCATGATTAGCCTATAAACATCCGATTGCTTCCTTCCCACATAAACAATAGCCCATACATAACCCACCACGCTGGCCAAAAGCGGGTTAGGTTTTGCGACGCCATCTAATGTCAGCATGTTTGCCGTCAAGTGCAAAATAAAAAGAGGGTGGCTAGCACCTTAAAACCTTTCAGCACCCAAGCATGTCTTAAATTGCCATATTTCTAACTTGAAGTGAATGGGATTCAGTGCGTTTGTGTGCATATAGCATATCATATAGGCACAAGATTTAGGGGCAACAAGGAGATTTTTACCCATGCTTTGCATGCTGTCAAAGTCAACTAAGGGACAAGGGTTTCTAGATGCTCGCATAACAGACGATTGTCTAGCAACCTGTCACTGATGTTATCTATTCCGCCTCGGAGTCCTACTTTGATTATTCTAAACGTGGCGTCGAAGTCACTAACGGCGAATCCAAAATTAGTGTTTTGATATTCTTTCTACCCTTTTTTGGAAAAAGAACGTGCGCGTCTAAGTATGGATGTTGCATGCGGCTGCATGCATCGATAGGTTGCGGTTAACTCTTTCCACCAGGCAAACCATGTGTCTTTGTCTGTGGAATCAGTCTGTTCAAATAAAAACTTTTTTGTTTGTTACTATTTCGTGCTCATTTGTTTTTAATTAGCCAAGTTTTTCGAATCAGATAATTTCGAATCTTAAAAAACTCAAAGAAGAATTGAAAGGTTTTATCGAAGTTTGTATTGTAATTTATTTCGTTTCTAACATAGAGTACCTAGTAGCTACGTTTGTTAGAAAATCGAAGGTAATCTGGTCCCAAGTTTTTGTGTAGCTACAACAAATCAAGGCGGGATCGTTTACCCGTGCTTCATAAAACTGTGAGGAGGCGTTTGTAAGTTGCCATGTATACTGCTCTATATCCATAAACTAGCGAAATGGGGGTAGACAGTAAAGTAAACCGTATCGTAACACGTAGAATGTTTGCTCATGCAGCTATTCAAAATAGTATTGCAAATTCTAAAATCATTAGAAAATTATTACAATAACCGCAATAGTACAGACGCCTACACATCAACCTATCTAAAACTGACTTTCTTCAATAATTATTAATGCTCGATCATATGCCGTAGGCATAAAGTTCAAAGTCTGTTGAGGAAATTTTGGCAGTTTGTGGTAATCTGTTAAGCGGTATGTGCACATAAGTGACAATTATTCACCACTTGATACAATGCAGTCATGATGAGCTTGTGAAACCAATTTGCTTGTATCTAATTGTTGTTGCTTTGATAGTAAAGAAAAGAAATCTCTCACTCTCAATAGTGGTCTTTGAGTATGTTTAGATTGGTACATGTCAATTCAATATGTCGATTGATGCGATATCGCTCCCATATAGCGTCGCGTTGCGTCATGCGTATCTAAATACGCTTGCATATTGGTAGATAGGATCAAAGTTATTAAATGATCGAATACAAATAGGTAGGTATTAATTGCGAAAGCGTAAATTAATGAAAAAAACACAAACAGAGTACCTAGTCTATACGAGAAGCTCGACGGGGCTCAGTGGTTAACGAGCCCCGTCTGCGATTGCTAAGGTTAAGTAACTTTCTCAAAAGGACGATCGGATGGGTGACCAAAAACTTATCATCTCGAGCTACTTTGTGCTTCGGAAGGCACGTAAAGCCGTTGGTCCCGGCTGCATTAGCAGTCGTTAACCCACACCAATGCGCACTGCGGGCCCGTGTGGTGGTTTATGGCCCGTTCTCCCAATCCATCCATAAGGTAGGCTCGTGCCCCACCAGAGGGTACATAAAATGAGCTGGCGATGATGTCTAAAGCAGATGGTACAGTATAAGGTATTATGTATTTCGGTAATTTATTTTTAAGTTCTCAAAAACTATTTCGTCCCACTGTATATATTATTTGAATTGTACTAAGTAATTCGTAATTAATTAAATTACTTAGAGACGCAACAGTGTTCGTCTGTCCCGGCCAATAAATTGTGTTGTCCCATTTATTTGTGGAAGGACCCATCATGGCTGTGACGTGAATGGAGAAGAGATCACGCGACCCGTCGATTCTCCGCCCATCGATCTTCAATTCCATTCCATCCGCGATCGAGATAACTTATTGCTTATAACAAGCTTCTAATCGAACTTTATCAGACGGTAATGGGATTTCGTTTTTCCACGAGCGCGATTGTAGGGTTGGCTATAGGTGGTTGTGCTAAGTGGATTTTAATTATTTCCCATTCAGGTGATTCCGTTTCGTAGAGATTGGGGGGATTAAATCGACTTATATTAATAGTGTTTACTGTAATGAGATTTTAATAATATTAGTTTGTAAACGGCCTGATTAAAACACTAAAGAAATAGGGTACTTAATTATATTATTCTCTAAGACTCTAAGCTCTTCATTTGTGTTAGCGTATTAATTAATTCTGTTTCTGTTTTTATAAACGAGTATTTTTTTTGATGCTGTTCAAATAAATAATGTGCCAACATTAGTAGGATTACAATATGGTAGAAGAAAATCATAGTAAAAGCTAAATGTATAAGTTTTATTCAGCATGAGAATGTGTGGTGAGTTGCAATGTTGCCATAGACAAAACGTTTCTTAAACGTGCTCGAATGTTAATTAACAGTTGTAATCAGAACTTTGATACAACATATTGTTTATGTTACTGTTAGGCGGGTATCTGTTTTCTTATCCATATATAAACAACATAATGATTTATAAAAACCTACAAAAGAAGGTATACATAATACAAAATTAATTGAAGCAGAAAATAAAGTTGATTCAGCAGCAAATGTAAAGCGTGCTCCCGAAACTGTAATGGATACAGTTCAATTAGAAGGTTTCAGATCCAGTGTTCCGTTACTATCCTCGTGGAATTGAACCGCGTAGGAAGACGAGCGCGCCTCGAATATCTACAGCCCACTTTGCTTACGTTAACTTTAAAGTTCACAAAACACCTGTTCTTTGAGCGGCCAGCGTGAGCGACTTGTTTCCTTAAGCTTATTCGAAGCTTTATGTTTGGCGTTATCGGTTGTATTGTCTATCTCCATCTTCACGCTCCGATATCCGGTCAAATCTCTTGAAATAAAAGCTTTATTGCAGTAGTTGATAGTGTGGGGAGTAACAGATTAGTTACATATTAAACCAAGTAAATATAGAGCTATAGAAACTAGCTGCAGAAGAAGTTGTAGATTTGTTGATTGGAGTATATTACACCAGCAATACAGTCTAACATATCTTCCAAAGACTTTGGTCGAATTTGTCAACTGATATGAGTGTATAGTCTAACATTACTACCAAAAATTTTGGTCGAATTTGTTAAATGATTCAAGTGCTTTATTACGTCGATGGGTCGACTTCACGCGGAGGGCTTACAGCGCTATCCGTGAACAACGCGTTTAGGGTGCTGATGGGGCTGCCGCAGCGCTGCAGCGCATCGGGCATGTTTGCCGACGCGAGGACGGACGGCTGTCAGGCCATAGTACGTAAGTGATGTGCCTCACTACTGAACCGCGTGCGCGCCAACCCCAACAGCATCCTGTGCGAGTTGGCTGACAGGTAATCTTCTCTGCTACAGCACTGGGTGGAGGTCTCTCCATATTGTAAAATAAAATAACATTGGTCATTTAAATTTATTGATTTTATTTAATTTAATTTTTAATATATAAAAACTGAAATACCTACTGTTAAGAAATATAATTTAATTGATTTGTATGATTTAATTTAATAATGAATTACATTGCTTGCTAACATAGATTAAGATTATTTTGTAACTAACACATCAATATGGACTAAGTATGGTCTGATATATGATTTTTAAATATTATTATTATTACAAGTACTACAGTCTAACGTTTCTACCAAAGATTTCGGTCGAATTTGTCAAATGATTGGAGTATATTACAAGTACACAGTCTTACATTTCTAACAAATTCTGCCTGTCCAGTGAACGGAAACACGGAGCACATTTCGAGGGGCGGGCGGGGTGATATATCGACGCATTTCTAAAAATATTGCTAAGCGCACACGATCTAAGTAACGGGGCCCCGTAGGAGCAGCTAGGGTGGACATTTCCGTACGATTTCTGCGATTATCTGGATGGAAGATACATCATGGTTGTGCCTCAGTTTGAGAGTTCCCCTCATTCCCCAACTTACAAAAAAGTAATTTATGTCAGAAACATTAAACATTCAGAGAACTTGGTTATGTAGATGTTAGACAGAGCAGAGACAGTTTTTATTTGTTGGAGATTGACATTTTATATTTTTATGTTACTACTCCTCACTCTACGGACTACTCCTACTACTTCTTACTCCTCTAATTGAAACTACTGTAACATTCTAGTTTACTTCTCGATTTTTTTAAGGCTTATAATTGACGTTATCTCTTAGTTATCTCCTATCTTTCTCCTAACTCTTAGTTTTTTCATTAATGTCCATATGTGGCTTGTATGAAATTCTGTCAGTCACGAAGTACAATGCACCTATAGAATAAGATGTTTGTTTTTGGGGAAAAGAAGTCCAAGGAATGCTTTATCGAAATGTGTTTACAATACCTAAATCCGCTCAGAAGTAATTTTGTGATTATAGAACAAACGAAGAAACATCCATAGAGACTGTTACATTTCTAATATTTGTAACATATAAGTAAGGAAAAATGTAACGCGTTGTAATAAACTTATATTACGCCGCCTTCATTGTAGATTGTCGCACTTCTGTTTGGAAATAGGCCAAAAATTCTATCCGAACTGTAGTCGAGATATATTACTTAACTTCAACGTGATTCGACAGACTAAACTCCACACAAAAGGGGAATAAATCTCCCTAAATTCACGAATGTTATGACGCTCCAACCCTTTCGTGGCTTATCTCAAACTTCTTTGAATGACCCTGTGTGCGAAATTAAATGCGTCAAAGATAATATGTTAAAGCTGTGCATGGAAGTTGATTAAACTGTTTGTTAAGTGGCCTTTCGACAATAGGAGTTGTATAATAATACAAGCGTACCGCTTCTAAAATGAAATATAGCTATGTTCCGCATTGCAGTCGTTCGTTGCATGGGTTAGTGGTGGTACACGCTGCACGTAACAGGAGTAATTGTTGGACGCAACCCGACAATAATATGCCTATATAAGGACGATGCGGCATAACTTAAAACAACTTATTAGTGTAACTTTCAACTATTTAGGACCAATTTTTTGTTTTTAGCTAAGAGTATCTTGTAGAATAACAATAACTACCTATTTCTTTATCTTTGGATTGTTACGATACATATCTATCGTGCACTTGGAGAAGCCTATGTCCAGCAGTAGACGTGTGTAGGCTGATGATGATGATGATGATGATGATATCTATCGATGAAATCTAATATTTCTTTTCGATATGCAGACTCAACTTTGATGTAACATGTAAAATATGGGTGTGCAGTTCTGAGATCCATGATAGCTGCTGTCTTCTCGCCAGAGATTCCCAACCACTGAGACAAACTGAAAACAAAATCTTTTTATCATGATCTGAAATTTAAAATCAATAGCTGTAGCAGATATTCCAACTCAACAACATACTGATATTTCAACTATAAAGACAAGCAAAAAACAGAATCTAAAATTTATTTTGATTCAAAATGGTGCTTAGATCCATCGCACAAGCACAAGATAATATGCCCTTGATAATTTTTGCTACGAAACAAAGCAAGTGAAGATAAATGACCTTTCTTGAAATCGTAGAAACCAGTGTATAGAGTATACTCGTATATGACGCTGGGGGAGACGAGCGGATGTCACCGATTTACTCCCGGCTACATCGCTTACGAATTGATATTGTTTTCGACACCAAAATCAATAGTGACGTTATTATTTTGTCTAGCCGACTGCCGGTCCGGCCGGTCCCCTTGTTTTCGAATGTTTAAGGCATTTGTTTGAATCATTGACGTCCTAAAATAACGTTGACGTTAAAATAAAGTCGTTTGATGTCCGCCATCAACATAACTTGGAGATTACCAACTGTGCTGAATGAACTAGTAAATCTAGTGGTGGTTGGTGATCTGCGCATGTTTTGAGCTTGGTTTTGTTCCTCCCCACGACCCGGTCAGCTTAGGTCCTGACCTAGCCTTTAGAGGCGCCCTTGGCTTGTTCTAGTCCTAATCTGGTCCTCGATTACCCCTCGGAGAATCTAGTAGAAAAAGGGGACACGCTTGCGTGATGCCGTTCCTCTAGAAACCCTCTGACCGTGTTTTGATCACACGGCTCGAGGAAGTTTCTCGCCAAAATACTGTCTTCAGTAGTTGGATGAGGATTCCGGCATTGCATTGTTTTTACTTTCTTCAGTAGTTGGATGAGGATTCTGTGCAGAGTGATAACGCACCTTCAGCTCTATGGTCACTTATCCTAGTAAAATAAAGGCCTACCACGGTATCGTTAATAAAAAATACCTTACAGATACTTTTGCTGTAAGTACGTTACACAAATTGCCAAGACTCATATCTGTGTTGATACAATATATTACGTTTGGTAGCATAATGGTCTCGAGCGGCCGAACTTTTATGTAATTATATTTATTTATTCCGAATGCCTGTAGAATACAGGTTGGTACAATTTCGTTTGATATTGTTGACCTTTTTAATTACGAGAGTTTGCTTTTTAATTTGCTCTTCAAAAAGTTTGGTTATGAAAGTTATTTGTTTTTTTTACCATTCTTTTTTTAACAAGCGCTAGTCGTTTCCGTTGCGCCTTTTGTATTGTACGTTTACAATCGTTATACAATACAACATTTCTTTCATTGTTTCTTTAGAATTGATAATATTTTTGTGAGTTTGGAAATAAAAACGGTTTATTACATTTAATCAGTTTTCATTTGGGTAATTTGTTCGTTCGGTAGTATAATTAAAAGATTTATTGTTGTTTACTGTATGGTGTGTAGACACATCCATCTGCAGAATGCCGTATTTGTCAACTCAAACAAAATTCGTATACAAATCTAAGTAAAGATTGTTTTTCATCTTATATCTCTAAAGAATACTTGTGTCGCAATATCAGGTATTGCTTCGCCAAAGACGATGTGTAAACTTTACAATCAGTGTGGCACCGATGTCAACTTTGTCTCTCTGAGGACATTTCTATCGAACGTTTCTGACTTCATTGATGATAGCTGAAATTTAGTTAGAGTTACACATAGACAAATAGTATTTTATCTTTACACTGTTTTTATCTAACTTTCGTTTTTGTGATTGCTCCATCAGTTTTTTCTCTAGTTTGCGTTAAGTGTTATTATTATTATCTTGTCAGCAGTTATTTATTTCTAATTAACTGTGTTCTTAAAGAAAAAAATACAAATAATGTGTTCGTATTTTGGGCATAAGTTATACCTAAGTATTATAAACTCTTGGTTTATTTATAATCATGCACAGCAAATGTCATTTAAAGTTCTAATGCTTGGGAGCGATTGCGATCTTGCGACTTAATGTAAGCTTATTTCGTAACGACGAGTCACCGTATTGATGACTAAAGTTATATATGTTCAGCCCCACACCGTGCTTTTAAAGGCACATAGGACCATTGGTAGGTGGAAGGTTTTTTCAATCAAATGCAACTTCTGATGTTGCTGGTGTCCATGGACGGCGGTGACCGGTCATCATCAGGGGGACCATTTGCTCGTTTGCAGACTAATAATATATTTAAAAAAAAGATCTCCCCGTGTGTTTTTTTCATGTGGAAAGGCTTGGCAGCAGTGTCAGTGTCAATTATATGATGATGATGAATGCTTAGGCAAATATTTTCAGTATCAATGGGCGCAGGGATATGTGACAACACATTATGCGTCCGCATAATGAACGTCGCCGGCAAACGAGCCACGGCTTCGTTAATAGCTTGTTTGCGGCGCCACTAACAAGTAGTGGAGTTTTGATGAGACACCATTGTCGCGCTAGATTCTAGCTACAATTTGTTATAAAGTTGCTTATTTCATTGTGTAGTGAGCAATGTGCTATTGTGGTGCTATTTATTTTCTTTATTTGTCTATTTTTCTTTTTGAGTGACTAACCATAAATACACCTGGATGCAAGTTTAAAAAAAAATGGGTAAGCACAGTGCCTTGATCTCACCTGATTTATGTGATGATAAGGCCATTTGGTGGAAGCGCACTACACCCGGGATCCTCAACTAGTGAGGCACTGGCTATCTTATCTCTAGCTGCCGGAACACAATATTCTAAAAACATTGAAAAACAAGTCCTACCACCAACCAAACCGAGTACACAAAGATGTACCCCCCGCTGGAAATCGAACCCGAGACCTCTGGGTCTAAACCGGTGGTTAACCACTAGACCACAGAGGTGATTAAATATTATGTGACGCCTCGGTGGCCGAATGGCAAAGCACTCGGGCCTGAAGGTCTCGGGTTCAATTCTCAGGTCGGGTAAACTGTGTTTCGGGTTTTTGATGCATAGCCCGGGTTCGTGAACACAAACCCGCATTTGGCAAGCGTAGTGATTATGCCATTACCCATTAATTGTAGTGATGACTTGATTTCAATGATGGAGGCCCTTGCCCACTCGTGGGAAAGTCATAGGCTAATAATTACTTACATAAATGTTTCTCTTCCTAATAAGGCATGTTCTAATTACCATTCGATCACGTAAACGAGAGCAAAAAATTGCATGACAAAACTGTAACTCGCCTCACTTTGTTATCAGTTGATGATGCTTCAATGCTACACTAATTCTTAGTGTCATTAACGTGATCGAATCGTGAGTGAATAAAACTTGCCCTGAGCATTCTGGAGCTAAAGCTTTCGAAGCAACCCATTCAAACTCTTACAGATTTATTTTTTACTACTGCAATCTTCTAATGGGATCTGTGGCTTAACTTGCTTTTAGGTGTAACTAAACATTAATGTCGTACATTGTTTGTTTAATTTCTACTAAAAGTTCCACTGCAATGTGCCAATGCAAGTGAAACGGCCCCTCATTAATTTGTCTAATTGATGCGTTTCATATAAAGTATGATGACTCTTTACCAGGACTTTGCACGTTGAATAACTGCTCCAATCGAATTCAAACCGGAGTCGTTAGTAATAACCATCTATTATTTGTGGAGAGATCGTTTTCTTTGAATAAATCTCAACGTCCACTGCGGAACTAAAGAAGATAGATGCCATTGGTCGCATCTAGCGTTTACGTAATTTTAGGATTTTCGTTTAGAACTTTGAATGGAGGATACCGAATATCCTTATATTTTTCTTTCATGTTTTTCATGACTGTTTATTATAGTCTTACCTTAGCTTTATCTTTATGGTAGAAGTTTTATTTTATCTATACATATACATATATACGTATACATATTCATCGAATGCGGTCTTACATTACAAATTGGTTTTACATAGTTGGCGGAAAAAAAACTCAATTTTTCAATTCGTATTGGACATATTTATTTTTGGGCATTATTCGTATTGGACATTTTTAATTTATGACATTAGTCTACCGATCCATTCTTAGTTTAATCATCCCATTCACATTATACATAACGTTCAAGATCTCCTATTTATTTAATTTCTTATTTACACTCATTTTAATAAGAATAACAATATAGATAATTTATTCAAGTGAGACGTAGTTTAACCACAAACAGCACCTCAGCATCTTTATGACCACGGACCCTGTAAAAGATTGGAAACGTCAGAATATAATCATATTATATAAAAAACGCGAGTAGGTATTTATTCAGAGTTTCATTCAATAAAAAAGAATAAGAATATTTATTCGGCTTTTAACTATTAGACAACATGCAAAAAATATAGAAAAGCTACGACTAAGCTTAAATATTTAAATTCGGAAAACGGCTAGAACTACTAAAATGACAATGGGCGGGGCATATTTGTCGCAGGGACGACGGTAGATGGAGCGAGAAAGTTCTAGTGTAGAGACCTCGAACAGAAAGAAGTGTTGGCAGACCACCGGCGTGCCCGGCCAGATGTTTTGATGATGTCAAAATGTCAGCAGGCCGACCAGGATCCAAAATGCCACAGACCGCACAATGTGGAAGAAAATTGGAGAGGCATACGTCCATCAGTGGACATTACTATACAGAAAGGAAGGAAGCAAGGAAGGAAGTTTTAATTTTAATGTATAGTATCCACGAAAACTTTATAAAACAATATGCTTAATTCAATGAATAATAAAGGAGCAATAAATCAAGTAACAAGTGCGATAGTGGTGGTTACGTAAGTTCCGAGTTGACCGCATAATGAACGGTTCCCCTGAAGCAGGTCCCGGTTGTGGTAAACTACTGAAATTTACGTTTTGTACTGCAGTAAACTTCGCGTAGTTTAGGGTTACCGCTTAAGAAACTGCTACCCCAAGAGGTTAAACCTTTAACTTTAGACACTCGACTTTCGTTGGCGTTTTCGTTGCATCTTTAATAAACTACCGCGTCGCAATATGATGATAATGTAGCTTCCGCGTTTAATTTTACATAATCTTGCGAAACTCGAGTCGTAAGTTAAGGTTTTAATTGTAAATAAATTACTGAACTCTTGCGTCTTTATGTGGGTCTCACCAATATAAATGACATGTTTTCTTGATTGTGATATTATTTTGGCTAATATTAAATTGGTTCCAAACTTTTTTAGTACGAGACGAAGGGAAGCACTCGTAATTGATATCACAGTTATTGTTATTAGAGGGTTATTGTCACCGGTTCAAAATTCGTACCCCTGGACTGATACTAGGACCGCTCGCTGTGGAAATTGAAGCTCGTTGGACAACCATGCAGAAAGAAGAGCTTTCAGTGAAAGAAGGATCAACATTTAATAACATATTAGGATTTGTCCAAATATTGCATTTTGCCTTGGTTCTGCCGTAATAGTCCGTAGTCCTAAGGATCGTGCCCCAGCATATTATGATGAAGTGTTGATGAATCCGTTCAATCAGCACGATGTTTTTTTGGTATACTTACAACATTTTTATATCTTTTCATTTCGTTTCGTTTCTTACGTTATAGTTAGAAGTGTCCGTTGTTCGTTTTGTTTTGCTGTTTTTCCTTCTGCTAAGAGCTGATTTTTCAATCGTCGGTTAAAGTTTATCCATTGAATAATTTTGACATAATGACAGATTCTCTATAGAAAATATGTCACAATGACAATGTTATTCGTTAATCTGAGGATTGAAAAATCGGGCCTATGTCTATTTGACCTCCACTTATACGCGCCTTTCATCTTCAATTATATTGAGTCCGTTATGTATATTTTCCGGCTTTTCCTTAAATATGTTCAAGATCGCCATTAGCCTCTATTGAGGATTCATAAATCCCTATCCTGACAATATATTGTATGGATAAATTGCAACACACTTACAAAACGACTTCTACTACCAACAACTACTAAAACGAAACAACTTACCTGTTTTGTTAGGAGGCGCTGATTCTTTTTTAGTGCATCATCATCGTCCACCGCTAGCACATCTAGTCCAGATCGGCCTTGCCACTGTTTTCATACTATGGCATACAAATTCTCGTTTTGTGAATCAAAGGGTGAACAAAACTCGCAGTAAGCACTCTGCGGAAACGAATACATTTTAAGCCGGTAATTTTGATGCGTGGACTAAACCGCGGCCTTTCAATTACACAATAGCTAGCTAGCTACCTTTGTTTATGTCGGTTTATTATGTTCGCTTTGTCGTCGGGCGCTGGGTGCCCTAAAATCTCTTTCCAGCAAATTGTTGTTTTCTTGCGGAGCGGCCAAAATGCAATCTCACGATGTTTGTTCTTTTTACTCGCTCCGTAAGATGTCTAGCTCAGTTTGGACGGTCAGCTTATTTGTATTACAAATTGAAATGGTGAATTTAAGTGAAGTAGGTATATTTGTATATTAAGATAAGTGAATACTTATTTATTTTCTATGTAGCTTACGCTGCCAAAAGCTTAAAACAAAAGAATATCAAGCTAATAAAAAACAAATAAAATCTTGATAGGTGCAATATTTTCACAAACCCGTATTAAATTTGCTCCAAAAGGTTCTTTAATCTTTAATATGATATCTACATATTTAAATGATTTTTCTACTACCATACATCGCACAGCACAATTCCCTAAATGTTTCAATTTATTCAATCATATTTTTATGGCTTGTTTAGCATGACCGTTTTGTTAAGTATGTTCATTCATTCATCTAGTACGTCGTCATATCAAGTAACAAATTTATCAATTCGTTGAAGTGATTCTCATCAGACCAAATCAATGTAAATTTTATCAGCCCACGTCAGTAAAACACGTTTTCCCTTAACATAATCAGTTAACATCGGCGCGTACTAATGAAATAAGGACACGCTAATAGGCGGAATCTTTTTAAAAATTCATTTCCCCAACACGCCTTTTATATTTTCATAGCAATTTTGTAGAGTTGCGTTCACTCCCTTTCTCCAACGGCGACGGTACGAAATAGGGAGTGATTTCACTGTGGAGAAACGGTTGTAGGCGTTTGTATCGTTGTAGGGGCCGTATCCCTTCGTCGGTGCACGCATTCTCTTCATAAAATACCCTTTTGAGACGGATGCGAGAGATGGAAGAGGCTATAAGCACCTGTGAAAGATGATACTTGGGAAATACACCTTCACATCTGCAGACAATTTTTTATTGTCCTATCTGTATTGTTACTGACGTTGGTACACGAAAATTTTAATGTACTAGTATATGAATACCTATGCGAGTCGCAATTCGTCGAATCGGGGCATGTGAAATCTGAAATGTTGATTTCACTCAAGTATATAGCTGTTAGCGTTCAGACATTAATTAGCCACAATGTGTGTTTTAGAAGACACTCAAATTTATTAGGATTTATTAGAAGCTTTATTAATTATTTCGTAATAAACACATTTACAATGAAAATATGGATAACAACATATATGATTTCCAAGAAAAATTAAGAATAATTTTCTTTGTCTAACTTTAGGAATAAGGTGGGTGACTATGGCGATGAGATGATATGATAAGGCCCGTTATTATAACATAGAGGATGTTGCGGCTATGTATATAAGAAAGTTTCCTACGCCGAAGCTGGCCAGTGTTTGCGAACAAAACCGACTGATGAGTTTAGGAAGTTGCTCCGTTGTTCATGACGTGTTTTCTTCCATAGCCCGTTCTAGGACGTGCGAACTAGTGGTATTGATGAGACCAATTCGATATTTGAATTAAAATTACAATGTTACTTTTCAAACAGGTTCAGCGCTACGAAGGTTCCATTAACATATAATTAACTAGCTGACCCTGCGGACTTCGTACCGCTTTATATATCAATGGTTTCCATGACAACAAAACAAAGAAATCATTTTGTATTGGAAAATTAAATTGTCGTTTTTAGTATTATATGTATATATGTATATTTTTTTTAATATAGCCTATGTTACTCAGCGGTAATGTAGCATTCTATTGGTGAAAGAATTTTTTAAATCTGTCCAGTAGTTTTTGAGTTTTATCGTTGCAAACATACATACATACAAAAATACAAAGGTTTCCTCTTTATAATATTAATATAGATAAGACGTGCGTGCACCGCGTGCACTGGTGACTGGTGGTATTGACGAGACCTTATTGATATTTGAATTCAAATTTCGAACCTATCACAGCTTTCAATTATTTTCAGCGCTACGAAGGTTCCATTAGTTTTTAAAATGAACGTAAGTCATTTGTTTTATGGCGCCGTAATAAACGTTAAATTAAAGGGGTTTATAAATCTCGCCCGCTGACCGGTAATAAAGAGCGTTGAAATATAGGAGTTGCAATAGAGTAAGAAAGTTTCCTCGCGAGTAAGCTGCCGCCCGTGCTCAGCACCAGCTGATGAGTTAAGGAAGTTGTTCCTCTCTCGTGTGCTTTTGTTACATGTACGGAACGCTAAATGGGACATGAGTGCCAACTTATATGATGGCTATTGTAAAGTTGTTTTTTGCTCGTTGTTCGTTGTACGGTTAAAAGTTTTGTAATGTGCCAGCTTTATTTATTTAAGCTAATTGATGGGTCAGGAAATCCATAGCATACAAAAATGTTAAAAATTATTTACTTAAGAGGATGATGGACAAGCATATTTTGGACTGTTCTAACAAATAAATTTACTTAACATTTGTTATATTATATAGTTTTGTTTCCCTTGATGTTTAATTTATTACTTTCATATTAGTAAATAAAGCATAGGGACTATTCAAAAGTAAAAATTGTTCGAATAACAAAGCAAATTCCTCTGTTATTTATATGCAATCGAAAAAGTTTTAATAGATTTTCCATTCCATTATCTACTTTTTAATGAACGGAATGGCAGGCAACCTTTTGTATTTTGTGTTGATACAAATGTTTTGTACCCAGTTTAATATGTACTCTATCGTCCGTCCCCATGAGCATATTAGCATGTGTTTAGTAGAATACTTATTTTTCAGGTCGATATCAAATAACTTACAACGCCTATTATATTTGTATAAAAAATTGTTTAAACCCTTATACAAGGCCTTTGGTAATATGTTAATAATCCCGAAACATAGCGACAGAACCAAGTTTAAAAAACACCGTGATAACATAAAAATCATATTTACGTAGATTTATTTTTCCATACAAAAACTCAAATTTATTTTATTACTTACTTACATTATTTTTGTTCATCCCTGACATGTTTTGACTACTGTTTTTGTTGGACTACGAGGTTGATGACCGAGAACAATGTATCAGCTGGACCTAGGGTTGTAACTTTACAATTTTACTTAGTAACAAGCAACCTCAATATCTTGGCCATGTGGTACTTTTTGGCAATGTTTGTAATTTTCCGGAGTTCTATGCATGGTACCCTATCTGCCATAATCGGGATTATTATGTATACACGTGTTACCAAACATCCTGTAGATACGGATTCTGTACCTATAATAGTTTCTAATATAGAACAGTCCTTTAAGGCGAAGGGTAAGGCACACTAGCGCTACTAATTGATAATTTGACAATTACTAACGGACCGGATCTTTTTTTAAACATTGCGTACCGTCCGACAACAGGAAAGCATCCATAGTATTTATTTAATAATTGTGCACTACTTTTTGTTGGGTTGTTTATTCACAAAACGGGCTATCGCATTTATTCACAAACAATGGCCACTGTTGGTGTTAGCGAATGAATACAAAAACAAACCTAAAAGAAGTGCACAATTATTAAATAATAGATGTTTGCCTAGTGTCGGAAGGTCCGCAAAGTTAAAAAAAATATCCAGTTTAGCAGTTATCAAATTAAATCCATTAGCGGCGCTAGTGTGCCCTTCGCCTTAACGGAAACCTTTATATGTGTGTAACTGTGTAAGTCTATTTATCTAGATACTCTTTCTCTCTCTCTTAACATTCACTGCAATCTCCAGAGATTTTAATATCGATTTCAATTATAGTGTACGCACGCCAGCACATTAGACTACCACAAACGACAAATTTTCAATAGACTTTTTTAATAGAATTTGAACTTTATGTATATGGCAATATGGTGAACATTTTTTTTTTTTTGACAGTTTTGGATAAATTGATGTGCAGCAGTAGGCGTCTGTACCAATTGTGAATACAAACAATCGTTAAAGTACCTACTCCTCTCTTTTATATTTCCAAATTGTACTAACTACTAACGCATTAGTAATTACTGATGTTCTAAAAACTTTATTGCATGATTTTATAAACAGATCCATTCATTAATATATACGAAAATCTACACCTTTAGAGTATCTACATAAACTAGTGGTCGCCCAGTGGTCGAAATTCGAATGTAATTTTATTAAGGCTGCACGGATTGTATCCTAAGCATTGAGAAATTAAAAAGATAGAATGTGAGTTTGGATTGGCATTGACAGATTTCGGCCGCTCCTCTTCCATTTTTGAAAAGAGTATATATGCGTGTGTGTCAAATACATGGTAGTGTGTGTAATGTTTGTTTTATTGATTTAATGCATATTTTATGCATAATTTAAAAAAAAATATTAACATTTTGCAATCCTTCTCTATATAAACTATAAGTGTGCGAAATTTCATACTCCTCCATCCGCGCAGTTTTCGTAAAAAGGGGTACAAAGTTTTTGCTTCACGTATTAATATATAGGTAACTATCTATATGTCTTTTAATAAATTAATATAAACTACTATTTATACAAATGCTTAATGCCTCGATCCGCAGTCAAAAAATACATAAGCAACCTTAAAAAACTCTTGCTTTATTATGATCAGTCGTCTTGTTTTTAATCTACTGTTCATTAATTACCTGATATTTAAGGTATGTAACAGAGAGTGAAACCAACCTCATAGATAAACGTTACAATATACAACGAATAATCACAATTCGCAAATAACCCCAAAACACAATACATTGCCGTTATAAAAAAAGCTCCGAACCCTGACCTTTACAGCGCCAATTTAAAAGTACTAATTGATCCCATAATTTCATTCTGGCTTCGTATTCGGTAGCTTCTGTCTTATAGACGACGGGATCGTTTATTACGGTAGACGTAGAACTTATTTGTAAAAATACAAAAATGTACAATGTGAGTGAAGTGAGTAGGTGGTCCGTGGGTGCTTAAGACTGCTAACTGATAATAACTATGATTAAGTGGCAACCCATAGTGGACTTCTTTTAATCGCATAAACTGAGCTATAAAAACTTTTTTTAATGTTACTCATAGAGGAGCTTGTTGGCGCAGGAGGAGCTCGATGGCGCAGTGGTTAACGCGCTCGGTCTGCGATTGCCGACGCACCTTTCGCAAAGGCCGGTCATCGGATGGGTGACCAAAAATGTATCATCTCGAGCTCCTCCGTGCTTCGGGAGGCACGTAAAGCCGTTGGTCCCGGCTGAAGAGGTTCCTCTTACAAAACTGAGTTTATTTTTATGAAATAGCTCATTCATCAGTCGCAGTCGTAACCGTGCAGTAGAAATGAATCCGCACTGGGCCCGCGTGGTGGTTTATGGCCCGTTCTCCCTTTCCGTCTATAGTTAAGGCTCGTGCCCCAGCAGTGGGGACATATAATGAGATGGTGATGATGACAAAGCTACAAAAGCTCTAGGACCAATTGAGGTAACATAGAGATAAGTTATTTACTTATTCTGTAGTTAAGGATTTCAGGTTTTTGTGCTCCTTCGTCACTAACCATCAGGTATAAAAGCTAAACTAAACACTTTTGTAGAAAAAAGAACAAATATAGGTAACTTTTTAAATTTTGACTTATACCCCATAGAGTATTTAATCAGCTAGATATTGTTTAGCGTCGAGCATTCAACCCTGCAGCCGCGCCGCGTTCGAGGATACCGAGACTTTATTGATTTCAGCGCAGCGGGGGCGAAAACTTTTGCATTTGCTTCCTTTTCCAGACAAATTGTTTATATTTCGGCTATATACTATGCGGCGTTCCCGACGTTCGTCGCCTAGATTTTAGATCCTTTAGCCTGATTACGAAAGCTTAAAATTATAATAGTAGGTATATAAGTTAGTAAGTAATTTGCTTTGAGGTGTTAAACCAGTACTTCTATGATAAGGAGAGCATTTTCTAATAATAACGAAGCTTTAAAGGAAAGGGAGAAAAGAAATAGCCTTACCAATTTTTTTTTGTCTTTGCAGTAGGTTCAATATTTCCCACCGTAGACTAATGAACCAATGCCGTGTGATTCAATTTTAATGCCGGCTTAACACTCTATGGCGAGCAAGGATAGCTCACTGTAATTGAAAATTAAATAAAAATCTAGGTGTAAAAGCAACCGATAAGAATCGGCTCATAGAATGCAGTCTGGTCCTATCTCGCCCGAGAGTTAATACATAGCTGGCATACGAAAACATTGCAAGAAAAATCATAGCCCGTAAAAAGAAACAATTGATTTAAATTAAACCTGTAACCAAATTAAATACAAAAATTACCCGACGCCAGTATTGCACCAACACCAAAAAGCTGTATGAGCATTTTTAAAACTACTTAAGCCAAGTGGGTTGACGAGGCGAACGGTGCATCAAGAGTACTGGCTAATGACTTGAATGGCTTCATTAAGGGAGTGACTACGATACGTGACTGGAAATTCCTGGCGCTCCAAACTGGCCGTAACCGAGCGGAGGTGCCTTGTGCGGATCCAATACTTTCGCGAAACCGTATTAGCATAGGAGCTTCGTTTCCAGCGTCGTCATAACATAAGGAGACTGCAGAAAGTAAGCTTCATACAAACGCGCTCGAGCAATACTTACATGGGATACCTTTCATTGACATAATGTATTTATTCCTAAAATGACACATAATGAATTTGGCATATTTTTTTGCATAATATTACTATGGCATACATGATTTTTTGCAGCATATGTATTGTGGCATAATTATAATTAAGACTAATATATTTATGCATACTTTTAATTTGCATATTGTTTTTAAGCATAGTGTATAGTCGGATAATAGTAATTCGTCATAAAAGTTAGATTATTTTGAATTTCAGAATAAGTAATTATTCTGCGTAAGATTATACTTATATTATTTGGTTCGATACAATTATGTCTTTTTAAAATTATGGTTGTGAATTTTATGCTTAAACATGATTATGGTGATTGTATTTATGATTAAAACAATTATGCTAAATTTGTTATGACCAATAATATTATGCGTAATTATCATTATAAATTACCATATGCCAAGATATTTTATGGTTTAAATTTTTATGCAAATGGATAGTGAACCTACTTGCATAGACAACCTATCACAGACACAGAATCTCGCAACAGCTGCGCTCGGACTGGCTTGAAATGGCACGAGCTTCCGTGTCCGTGAGAGGGTCTGTGTTGCGTTGCTCAAGAACGGTATGTATTTACCTTACCTTCTGGGGTCTAGTGGCGCCGATTCCCATCGGCTTCCCTTTAGGAAATGGTCAACATGTTACTTCATACAGATAAAAAAAGGCGGCTTTTCTTCTTTAAATTTTCACTCTTCGCCACTGGTTTACTTATTTGTTTTTGAGATGCGCTGAGATTCTGTGTCCGTGAGAGTCCTACGTGTGCGTTGCTCGAACGCGGTATCTATCAAGCTTACCTTTTGGGATCTCCTTATTTAGTGGCGTAGCGCAGAAAGGTCACAGTGTATTGGAAATGGGTGTATTGTTCCCGTCTCGTGTACGTGTGTAGTTTGTGTTCGTCACTAGCTAGTGTAGGTTATAAATAGAGGATCGGACATTGAACCGATTGGCGTCGGATACAACACTAATGAAAGTGTCTCATAGTGCTCAATGCGAGTTTTCGCAACTGATCCAATTTACACAGCGGACCGTATCGTTTTGTATTTAGAAATTCTTCTCTCGCGATTCTGTTGAATTGATTTGGTTGATTGGATGATACAATTTATATTGACGGCTTATTTTTATAACTTCATTATACGATTGGTAATAAAATACCTACTTTAGAGTGGATAACCTTTCCAAGCTGGTATTATTCTTGTAAACGGTAAAATGTTCTTAGTATACATTACCGAATGCCTTATTAAACATCGTTGCGACATAATTGGTTGAATTAATAAGCGATGCATACAATATTATAGGATAACAATTTTGTACCATTACGGTGTCAGTGGCCGGTGACTTCATGGAAACGTGTTATTAGTTATTACCGTAGTATATAACACGTGGCATGGTAATAAACGGTCACTGCCACTAATTGCAGTAGGAGATCGAGTGCAAGCTATGTCATTAGCCGGGCACGCGTCTTGCAGGCCCCTATAGCCTGTAAGTGCTTTAGACTTTACCTGTAACGTTACGCTCACATGTTATATTTTTAGTTTTGTTATCATAGTTACGCATAGTTTAAGTATGGTAGTTTGCATTTCAGTGGCATACATTTCGGTACACAAATGTCAAAGCTATAAGGCCATCCTTACAAATACAAATATTTGTTAGTGAGTATGAGTCATTATCATCATCATCATCATCATCATCATCATCATCTTCATCATCATCATCAGCTTATTTATGTCCCCACTGCAGGGGCACGAGCTTTCCCTATGGATGGATAGGGAAAACGAGCCATGAACTACCACGCGGGCCCAGTGCGGATTGGTGGTTGTTAACGATTGCTGATGCAGCCGACCACTGGCTTTACGTGCCTTCTGAAGCACGGAGGAGCTCGAGATGATAAATTTTTGGTCACCCATCCGATGACCGGCCTATGCGAAAGTTGCTTAACCTCAGCACTCGCAGACCGGGCGCGTTAACCACTGCGCCATCGAGTTCCTCCTGCGCCATCGATCTCCTCCTGCGCCATCAAGCTCCTCTATGAGTAGTTAACATTAAAAAAAGTTTTTATAGCTCAATTTATGCGATTAAAAGAAGTCCACTATGGGTTGCCACTTAATCATAGTTATTATTAGGTACAATAATGACCAAGCGCGTTGAAAACATTATTTCGATTTACTGTTAGCAGTCTTAAGCACCCACGGACCACCTACTCACCACCACCAACCCGCATAGATTTGGCATCCGCAAAACTAATTTGGTTAATTAAGTTGTAGTAGCATTTAAGATTAGTATAAGATGGAGCTGACATGGTCAATTTATTAGAACAAGGCTTCCAAACAAAATAAAGAGTAAAACAACCCGTATAGATATTGATATGTGGTCTACTGCGCCCAGCTATGGGATTTGAAAGTTCGTAAGATAACCAGATAGTAATAGAATGAATGAATTATAATGACACAGCGGACCTTACAGACATTTATCTCGTAGAAATAAAAAATGGAGAGTGGTTTAAAATAATGCTTTTAATGAACGATTGATAGCTTTAGCGCTCAGGGTATCCGATAATCGATTTTGTTGTTGTTTGTTTAATCGACTGCCTTTATTACAAAACTTCTGTAAAATATATTTTTTACAAAATGTTTTTTATAAAAAAATGGTTGACGGATATCAATGTACATTTAGAATGGAGTTGAGATGCTATAGAATCTAATTAGTTTGATGTATTGTGCGTTGCATTCCTATGTTACTTACATTTGAAGTGTCGGTACTCGGTAGCTGAACGAATAGACGCTCACGTAACTCGGATTGAATGCTAGAAATCGTGGTAGGTATCGATACCTCTGTCAAACGAAGATACCGTTAATAGCAAAGGTAATATAATGCTTGGTATCGTTATCTGGATGGTATTTTTTGCGGTAATTCCACTAACCGCTCTACGCGGATTGGCAAAGCCAAAGAGATTTAATATAGTAAGTATGTCTTTGGCAAAAGCGCATCAGGTAACGAAAAAGTAAGGATACTTTTCTAGATAACGTTACCTGTAATACTGCTACTAATGTAACTTAATATAGCCCAAGTTACCAAATTCCCACTAAAGTATCGTTAAGTAACGTTATTGTTACTTAACGATACTTTTAGTAGGAATTTAGTAAAGGTATCAAACCCTGCCCATTGCTCCGTTCTGCTACTGATTACTGACGATGACGTATGCCTAACACAAGTATATATATTTTTAGCTTTCAAGGTAGGTTAATAATGCATTTATAATAATCTGTAAAACAATTTTTTCCGCGCTGACGTCGAACCAAAGAAACAATTGCTGATAAAATTTATTGAGTACAAATGATTTTAATATTTTAAACTTCCGAATATTAATTTGTATAAAGTTCCTAATAGCCTTAATGTTATGCAGAAATGGGACGTGAATCGTTTTGGGGAGTGTTGGAAACTCTGTGACGCGATTAACCGACTAATAGAAACTGTACAGCTGGCTACTGGCTAGTAGAATATTAATTAGTTATCTTTTTGTTAAATAAATAAATACATTAAAAATATGTGATGATAATATTATTAATAATTATTATTTTTCTTTCAAAAGGTTCATTTTCTTGTTCTATGTTGTCTATTGCATGAAAGATGTTAGTAATAATACTACTTATTACATGTTTTTATTTAAAGAAAAAAGCTATACCGTTTATTGTTATCTTTATTTGCCACTTCGATATTTGAAAAGCAGATTAATTTTTATGTCAAATCAAAATATTTTACTACTAAAATAGACTAAATCCTTTCTGTTTCGTTGAACAGACATAACGTTATGTTGAATAAATATGACACACGTGGCGTTTATAAACACCCCCATAAAACAAATGAGAGCTCTCCATAAAATAATCAAAACAATATCATGAAGCACACTGCTTACAATATAAACATGTTAATGCTAAAGAGTCTTATGTCACACACGTCAGCGAGCCAAACGGCCGGAGACTGGACAATGGGCAGACCCACGCACGTCACTTCAAACAAAGGGCCATAGTGGGTATTTACAGAGGTGAGCCCTCCGGAGAACATAAACAGCCGAGGGAAATGTGTTGTGAAAAACAAAACAAATTTACAACCGTAAGGAAAATCGTCGGGATCGGGGCTGGCACACGAGATAAGAGGCATCCAATGTCGACTGATGAGATAAATATTAAATTTTGTTTATAGCTAGTGCTGCTAGTAGTGAAAGAGAAATGTTGCTGATAAATTGAATTGTAGAAACATTTGAGAAGCGGTCGAAACTGATATACTTAAAAAAAATACTTCCCTTTACTGTTCAGTTACCATGCAGTTTTTCATTTTTTAGACATGTAGGTAGAAGTACGCATTGGGCAGTCATTATACACTGAACTCAGGGTTTCTAGTATTTAATTGAAAACACAATCCTCAAGGATTTACACGAATTCATTTAGAGTTAGTTGGAATCCGGGATCATAATCTCCAAGCATTGCACTAATTGTTTTCGTTATATACAAAACAAGAGCTCAAAAAGACCATGAAAAACAAGAAATTTTCAATTAACCTTTTCTGCTTTCCAAATGTTCGCAATTTTCGTACCAAATAGAACAATCAGAAGCCACTATTACTTTGTGGTCGTAAAGACTGAAAGTAATCCGTGACAGTATTTTTGCGTCTACGTGCGGGGTCATCGAAATTCGGTGCCGTTCGTCGCCGTCGCGTCTTCGCTATTAAAGAAAGATTTTTCTTGGTATGCGTGACCGTGCCATTTCTTTTGTTTGTCTTATTGTCTTTTGCGTTGTGTATGTATGGCTTAACCGATTCTGATCTAGTAGACCACCAGTCACAGATTCAGAGGTTTTTCTCAGGGGGAACTGTGGCTACTTAGTTTTGTTCGTTAGGCTTTCTAGGCTCTACTTTGTTAGATACTTTCATCTTCTCTAACTGCCTCAAACTATCTACTATTAATAACTATCAATATCACTATAAATTCCTCAGTTTTAATTTCTTTCTATCACATCAATCACATTTGTGATTATAGAGCATGCAAATGTGCCGAAAAATATTGGATTAAATTTCGACAAACTATGCAATTAAGCTGAACATATTGCCGCTATGCTGAAAGACCCGTTGTAAATGATGAACGAATTTCTCATATCATGTAACCTACACAAAATAATCTTGGCATAACGTATTATCAATACTGTGACATAATAGCAACCATGTTCTCTTGTGACCTACCAAAGGTGATAATACCGGGAGGATATTTGCCTTTATCACCGCCATAAGGCGTCGTATGATGGATTGATTAGACGTGATTGAACCCGGGTATAACATTACAGGAGCTCGAAGCTCGGAGACAATCCTTGGGTATGAATAAGTTATTACGTCGAGATATTATGCTTTGTAAGGTTATGCTTGAACGAGATTATAATGACAGTATCTGGGAAGTCTACCAAGTCGATCCTTTGCGCAAGATTAATTGTGTTGACAGACATCTAGTTGACAGTCAACTTTAGTTAAGCTTGAAGAGGTAAACAATGAAACGGGGCTACTTTAGAATCAAGGGTAACAATGACAACAGCTTTTGAACTTTTAATTCGACTTACACAATCATGTAAGCCCGCGGTATGATCTCGAATCCAATCAGACTAGGGACGGCTAGGACTCTAGGGAGGGCCACTGTTAATAGCATTTTAAAGTAACCCTGTTTTACGGTAACGTTTTTAGAGTTCACGTGAACACAGCATTAAAATGGAAATATACTCGTGTTTATATTGCCTATTATTTAAAGTTTCACCATAAATAATCATAAATCAAATTCAATTTCTGTCGAAATATGACTTCTACTACTAAAAAGGTATATAGGTAATTTTTTTCCATTTCCAAAATATCTCGGTGTATCTTGTTAAGTATGAGTCTACCTCGTTATTTTATTCATACAGAAAAAACTTTTTGATATCGAAACCTTAGCATAAAGAATACACAATTATTTATCCCTCTACCCCAGTTTATACCTCGTTCATAATATCCGATGAAGGCCGTTAATATTCAAATAGACATACAAAAGCTTGTTTGTACAATATGGTGATGTATTAAAATGTATTCGCAAATGTTGTTGAGGTTGTTAGATTTCAATTATACGTCCAAAGTCCGTTTAAATTAAATTTCATTGTGGAACTCTTCTGTCGCGGCCTGGCTTTCGGGCAAATGCTCGCGTATTTGGCGTTTTACAAAATCAACCATCTCTATGTTGGTCGGTAGGAAATTTTGAAAGGCCTGCTTGTTATTCATAATCTTTTAATGCTCTCATTTGGTAGTATGCGGGATATTTTTAATATGACGTTATTATGAGCATAAAACATCAGGTGGATTTTGAAGCTTACCTAAGGAGGTCGAGCAACGCAATCGTATAATTATAAAATAAGGTAGAAATTTATCATGTAGTAGAATTGTGATTTGCAGCTTTTTTATTTATACTACCTGTGCCCCGCGGTTTCACCCGCGTTAATTAGTCATAGCATGATGTAATATAAATGGCTTTCCTCAATAAATGGACTATTCAACACAAAAAAAAAATCAATTCGAACCAGTAGTTCCTGAGATTAGCGCGTTCAACCAAACAAACAAACAAACTCTTCAGCTTTATTATAATAGTATGATAATTTGGACAGCTCATTGGCGCTGTTCAGGTTGCGTGCGATCCTTCAAATAAACTAACTGTTTCAATGCCGGGTCACCGGATATTGTACGAAATATCTAGAGCACTTCGGAATGCACGTTAAATTGTTTGGTTTCTTTCCCCATTTCTTGCCCTTAGATAGTATTCGTGAAACCCAATCAAGCCCACCTGCATATAGCCAGTAAGGTGTGTACCAGAATCTTCTCATGAGCTATTTCCAAACCGAGAAGGTCTGAGCTCATCAGTTGGACGTTTGTGGGCAAATTTATTATAATCGATACAAGTATCGAATTTTTCCATTCCTTAAAATCAGGTGGACGCGGTACAACTTAAAAGTTTATTTAAACCAGTTCCTTTGATAACGCATACTCAAACCGACAACACTTGCTATAATTTACCAAACACATCGGTACCTCTAAAACAAAGCAAATAAAGGATTCACGGACATACAAGTTTCGATTATAGGCAGTATGTTAACTTTATTGCGTTTGAGATGTGGGTTTTGCTTCAGTTACTTTATATTGTGGCTCGGACAAACTTCTCGGAACCAATATAAGTACGTATTCTGTTGTAATTAAGATGATGTAACGCCGATGAGCGAACTTAGTCGGGATGGGTCGACGTGTGTTAAAGATCTGAGTGCCTCGTACCTAGATACGAGTTAAACTCACTATTCGGTTATGTGAACTAAAAGGAGTTTTTTAATGGTGAAATTGTAACTCCCTTTCGTTTGTCATCAAGAGGCTGTTATAATGCCATATAATTTCTCGTTTTAGTTATTGCAGTTAACATTATCCTTCTGTTATTTTATTTAAAATGCCTATAATAGTTTCAAGGCGCTACTTATGTATCTTTCAATAATATTAGTCTTTTGATCTTTATAAATCCATCATTTGCACAAATTTTTTTAGTAATTATTAGTTACTTAAATATCTACTAAAGTTTAACTTCTCAAAGTAGATACCAGCACAGGTAATTGTAATCTCAAATCCTTAGTGTTACAATTACAATCATCATTTTAACCCCATTCATCAAATTGAAATGGCTTATCTGTTTTTTGTGTCCAAAAATGATAGGTTGTGAAAGCTCTTAGGAAAGCTTGAACCCGTATCGTGGCTAATGAAGCCATGCACCACCATTTTAATTGCCGGGTCTTAGCCCCCATCCACACTAGCACCCCCAAATGGGCCGACAAATTGACCGACACACGCGATCTCTTACTTATCGGACTAGTCAATTATTTTTACAATACTAATTGCCTAGATTCCAATTTCATGTTCGGTACAGACATTTTTGTTGATTTTGATAATGCATGGTCTCATGCATCAAGCTACTGTATTAAGTTACTTTTTATCGCCTTATTTGTTTTCTGGAACAATTGTTTTGACACTTTTTTATTAAAGTAATCAAACTCTCTATTTTTTTAATTATGTATGACATACCACCTCATGGAAAAATCATTTTGGTGGTACCTTCAAATAATCTAAGGTCTTTACTTAAAATGTCTTCGACTACCGGTCGTCCTGTGAAGACTAACGGGTACTCTTCAATTATACGACTAATAATTTAAGTAATCAAAGACATCGGAACCGTTCACGTTTTCATTGAGTTACGCTGTGCAGGGAACGCGAGAGGGTAACCCAAATTATCAACTGCGCCGTGTAAATTTACGCATATTAATTGGGCCAACATTAATTAGCGCCACGTCCCCAACACCAATTGTAAACGGTACCGTTGCCCTGGAATGTTGTGTGTCATGTGCAAATTGCTAAGCATTATTTCCACAATGATTTTGTTCAGTAGCCATGCACTGTGCAATTTGTACATGTTGTTTGTTACGCCGCTCTGTAAATTTCTGTAATGCATGCTGCACTCAGTATGGTTTTCTTTCCTATATTTGTCATTTTCTGGTACAGTAACTATATCAAATAATAATGTGTGTTATTTGTGTAACTTACATTTGAAAAAGGGGAACGCAACGGTTCTTTTATATAATATTTAATATAGGCAAGGCAAATGCCAATTGTTGTCATTTTGAAAACGTTATCAAAGATATTATAGTTATGTACCCTTTCGCCTCTTGCGTTACGAGTCTTGAGGATGATGAGATGACATAATGTATTAGTTATCTTATTTTAGTCGGACCTGCCGAGGTGTCCCTTACTTTACTTTACGCTTCGACCTGTCGGTCTTTTTTGATACCCCATCCTTTAACTCTACCATAAGTTTAGCAATGTTTCTGAGGGCGAACTGAGAGACATGATGTATTCGTTAATTATAGGAAATTCAATGTTTTTTTACGAAATATGTAGGTGCCTACGTGTTGTTGTTCGCTTATGGCCTTCAGATCGTCAGTGCTTTGAAGGCCATAGGTGGCCAAGCAAGATCCTAATAGATTTAATTCGATGGCAGCTTTATTATTAATTCATGTTATTTTCAAATGATTGTTTATGGCAGAGATTTTATTTAATGCTTTGGTGATTTGCTAGTGGCAGAAAAGATCTGGGTAGCATTCAATCTATAGCAAGATTTTTGTGGATGCATGGTGGCCTGGGTGACTGCAACTGGTCACCCTGTAAGTATAGGAAATGGGCTATTACGTATCATACGTCTTACATAATTTATCGAAAATTGAGATTGCTACGAAGTGAAAATGAATGAATGAATATTTGTATTGTATACTTGTGTTGTATATTTGTATCCATTGTTAGAAATATTAAACTGATATAATCTGCATATTTGATAAAATCGTTGGTTAACCACAATCGCGGCATTATGCAAATGCCGTTGTAATTTATAATGTAAATTTACTGAAAGCGCTAGTATTTTTACTGAGAACTGTTCATTTTGGAAATGAAAGCCTTCGATATACTGTTACCAACTAATGTCTAATGAAAATGTTTTCTTTTTTGCAGGTAATTTCGATGAGAGCTGTGCATGTGGTTTGGTAAAAGATAGTAATAGTAAGAGAAAACGTTACTCACAAATCTTTTGGGACTTACTAAAAGTAACTAATATAAAAAGTTTATTATTTGTTGTCACTTGGCATATTTATATGAACCAGCTCATTTTATGTTCCAACTGTTGGGGCATGAGCCAAAATTTTATCTATGCTAATATTATAAAGAGGAAACCTTTGTATGTATGTATGTATGTATGTATGTATGTATGTATGTATGTATGTACATACATACATACATATGTATGTATGTATGTATGTATGTATGTATGTATGTCTGTATGTATGTATAAATATTTGTATGTATGTATGTATTTATGTATGTATGTTTGTTTGCAACGAATAAACTCAAAAACTACTGGACCGATTTAAAAAATTCTTTCACCATTAGAATGCTACGTTAGCGCTGAGTAACATAGGCTATAGAAAAAAAAAACTAAAAACGACAATTTAATTTTCCAATACAAAATGATTTGTTTGTTTGGTTGTCATGAAAACCATTGATATATATTTAACTCAATGATGGAAACTGTCAAAGCGGTACGAAATCCGCCGGGTCAGCTAGTATTCATATAAAAACATAATTAAATTAACATTATTTAAAAACGGATACAAAGTAAGTGATAAAGCTTACCTACTGCTTCATCAGTGTGAATAATTCTATGAGAAACATCAACCAGTGAAGCTTATCAGCTTAAAGTTTAAAATATATTAAATGATACCAATTAGACAGCCAAGGGAAGTCCAAAAAAATCTAGCATAGTTAATTGGTCGATGACTTATTGATTAACGAACGTTTGTCAATATACCTATTGTGATTGGTTAGCGGCAAGTGTCCCACCTGCCCCCCAACCGCGTAACACTCTCGCTTTCGATCGCTTTGTAGGCGAAGCCCTCGCCTCGCTTTCTAATATAATATCGAAGTATAATATCGAATAATATCGAAAGCTATAGCCTATAGCTTTCGATATTGCTTTCATATTGCTTTCGAAATGACAAGATGACGCCACCTCCTCGCCTCGCCTTCAAAGCGATCGAAAGCGAGAGTGTTAGGCGGTCGACCCCCTGGCCGTTTAGCCTGCGTAGAAGGGTTGTCGCTACGTTTTTCTTTTTATTAAATATGTTACTCTTTTAGCTATCTTCAGAGACTATTACTTGACTGGACAACACAAATCGTCGCGTCGTTCTATTGTTTCACGAAAAAAGATCACACATTGTACATACCTACTTTCGCTTTAAAGCTGTCTATTAATTAAAGGAGAGTCCGTAGTACCGTAGTAAATAGCGTCATTATCATCATCAGTCTATATTAGTTCACTGCTGGACATAGGCCTTTCCAAGTGCACACCACTTAGCACGATCCTTGGCTACTTTCATCCAGCTCTTGCCAGCCACCTTGAATAGTACGCTATCATTAAACAAAGAATTTAAACGGGTATTAACGCAAACTAATTAGAAAAAAGGTATCATACCTTCTTTATACCCGACGTTTCGACCGAGTTACAACGGCCGTAGTCACGGGTTGACTGCTGAATAGGGACACCGTTAGTGTTGTGTGTGGCGGTAGTTGGCAAAATAATGTGACGGTGGATGAAGACTGTGCCGCGCAAACGGAGGCGCAACATCGCGACAGCAGTCAACCCGTGACCACGGCCGTTGCAATTCGGTCGAAACGTCGGTATAAAGAAGGTATGATACCTTTTTACTGATTAGTTTGCGTTAATACCCATTTAAATTCTTTGTTTAATTATGGAACGCGAAAGTTTAAAAGTGCATATAGTACGCTATCAAAATAAATTGGCTATAAGTAAATTTACACAATTAAGTAAGTAAGTATGTATATAACAATTTATGAGTTAATCTGTTCACGATTGCGCCGTAAAAATAATATTTACGTAGTAAAAGTTAGTCGTTTTTAAATTGCGCCATCACACCCATGAGAATGAAATAAAACACAACGTTTGTAACCGTTTTACATAATAGATAGACCATACGCGTCGTTAATTACTAGGTAGGTTCGTTACTTAGCAATTACGAAAATGAATTTGAACATAACTTTGCTTAGATTTTAAATATTATGATAGTCAATGTACTATATGGCTACGTGTTTTTGTACATTTCCATCGCTTTTGCGCTCTCTCACTGGTCCCGTAGTGGTGATTTGAAATACTTTCAATTCCTATAATGTACTGACATTATAGGGATACATTAGGATATACATTCGGGTTATCTATACCAATATTATAAAGAGGAAAGCTTTGTATTGTTGTATGTATGTTTGCAACGAATAAACTCAAAAACTACTGGACCGATTTAGAAAATTCTTTCACCATTAGAATGCTACATTTGCGTCGAGTAACATAGGCTATATTAAAAAAAATACGGTACGAAGTCCGCCGGGTAAGCTAGTATATTATAAACCTACTTTAAATTGGCTGCTTCTTGTGACGATCTGTTATTCTGTTGTTAGTTATAAATTTCTTATATGTAAGTATATCAGCTGTTGGTTTTCCAAATAACAAAAAAAAAGTTTTTTTTTTCAATTTTTATTCAACGTCAAAAGTCATTGTCCTCAGTAAAACTCATCTAGAAGTTTCGATTGGAACTGTACTAACTATTTAATCGTTTATCGTCATTATGTTTTGTACAACTTTGAAATGTTAATTTAGATTTGCGACCTACTGGCTGGCATGTTAGTTAATTACTATTGTAAAGCAAATAGGATTTAGTTCACCGTCTAAGGAATTCCATTGTACTTCAAACACTGTCTCGCTTGAATAAGATGAAAGGGGTTACGCTTCTTATTTTACAATGTAGGAACTAAAATATAGTTGAGTATGGCATGTGGCAACCCTACTACATGTAGCCAGAGGTTGGAATACCGGCATTTTCAATAACCGGTACCTTTGACTTTAAAAAGTACCGGTAACGATTTGATACCGGTATTAATTATACAGGTTAACCGATGAGTACCGGTAAGTAGTATTGTAAATATACCGGTATTATACAGATATAATACAGGTACTAATACCGGTACTAATACCAGTATCTGATACATAATAGATACATGAGTGGCGCTTGGATTGACTAACAGCCGAAATTAATAATCTATCTCTGGTAAGAGATAGGCCTATCTTAGTTTAGTTACCTAGCAACCGCTGTTATTTTTCGATAAATGACAGAAATAACTATGCAACAAATCTCTAGTAGGCCTATCTCTTGCTGAGGGTAGGTTATTAATTTCAGCTGTAACTGCACGCTATCGTCTCGTTAGTTTGCCTGTATACGTTCATTTCGCGCGGCCGTAGTGCACTGCATATCACGTGACAAACAGACTGGCAACGTCCCAAGGTAGGTACCGGTATTTTTACTATTCCGGTACTCATTGTAGAATCGGTATCTAGGAAAATACAGGTACTTACCGATATTATGATAAGTACCGGTATTTTCGGTACAGGTTGCAAGCCCTGCCTGCATCCCTAATTACGATGTAAATGTAGAAGAAAAGGTTTTTCTATAAATATAGTTATAGCATACAGTTTTTACGTAGATTTTGTAGCGAACAAATTACAACTCGGGAAAAACATTGCAAAAAAATTCTAAGAGCGGGACTTGAAACCCTCTGACATCTCTGCGGGGTTTGGTGCAATACCAATTAAGCTATCCATTGTTGCTTTATCCGACCCGTTAATTAACATTATCTACTTATTCTTAGTTTGTAAGCCTTAGGTTAGGAGACTTATTTAATGCAAAACTCTAGGTCATCATTATCTGATTTTATTATGTTTACAAATATCAAGAATTCGTTCAGAATAGGCAAGATTTATCTAAAAATATGGGTAAAAGTAAATTTTACGCAAATTACAATTCGAGAAAGCCAATAAAAGTTTCGATTATTTTTATCTTGGCTTTTAACAATATACCTACATGTGTTTTATGAAAGTATGAATAAGAAAACTCATATCAGGTAGTAAAGCGGAGTAGAACACAGAGAAATGCTGGTATGCAGATTTCAAGTAAAATTTATTGTTCCCAATATGAGAGTCTAGGAGAGCGGTTGAGACTTAACTCATCGCTGGATTCCAACGTGAAGTTATCTTCTATGAAAATTTATTACACAAACTTATCACATGCAAGGTGGAATAGTTATTGCAATAACCTAAAATGGCATTAGAAGTTTTAAGATGAAGATAGTTAAGGGTGCGCCGACCAAAAAAGGCAAAAGTGTAGTCACAGTTAAATTGATATATGATGAAAAATATATCATGTTACATAAACAAAATATATATTTAGTATCAAAGAGAACGTGTTTGCAATTAGTCCGACCCATAAATTCATAACGCACTATAGTTTTTTCTACAATATCATTTAAAGTTGGGCAAAAATCATGAAAACGAGTGGCGGCGTTTTGTTGGTATCTTACCCCCATATTCATAAAAACTATTTAAGCAAAATTTTGTTAATCATTGTTTTGTCTCTTTTTCTCAAATTTAAAATGACGTTTGTGTGACGTTGACAAAACAATATTTAACTAAATAATGCTTAAATAGTTTATGAATAAGGGGGTTTTAGTTTTAGTTAAACTAAAACAGTTTATCTAAATTATTATACCTCTAATTATGTCTAAACAATCACTAATATTTTAACTACAAAGCGTCCGTCTAACATTTTCGATTTAGCTAGCGGTTTTTAAAATTATTATTTATCAAATTAACACGTCAAATTCCCCATACAAAATTAGATTGGACGCGCGGTATCAAATAAATATGGACGAAGACATTTCAAATAAAATATAATATGACACCTGTCACTTACGGACGGCGCACCCTTAAAGACGTATAGTCTTAAAAATGTGACGTGCCTATTTTTTCGGAACATTATATTATTTATTTTGTGACATTATTAACAACTAAGTATGTCATCAAACGAATTTCCCTAATGTGAAATTTAAAGTGCTGTTTAGTTGAGATGCGTATTTAAAAAATCAATCATCTCAATGACCGAGCTTTGCTCGGTAAAGCTCGGTCATCCAGGTCAAGTACTCTTGTTTTTTGGAAATTATATTAAGATACGAATTACATACATAATAGTAAGTATTACTATTCGCCAATAGATTGACATCTATTGGTGGAAGTGATATTTTTTAGTTTAATGTTTAAGTTGATTATCGTTGTAGCAGTTTTTCATTGCCTGAAAACACGGATAAAACGACGTTTTCTAAAAATGAAACCTAGCTAGATCGATTTATCGCCCCCGAAACCCCCTGCATACTAAATTACATGAAAATCGTTGAAGCCGTTTCCGAGATTCAGATTATATATATACAGATACATATACAATAATTGCTCGTTTAAAGGTATTAGATTTGATCTGGGTGCTTAGTGTGAATTTTTATTACTATCCGTATTCATTCCATTATGTTTCATCATCATCATCAGCTCATTTTATGTCCCCACTGCTGGGGCACGAGCCTTCCCTATGGCTGGATAGGGAGAACGGGCCATAAACCACCACGCGGGCCCAATGCGGATTGGTGGTTGTTAACGACTGCATGCTAATGCAGCCGGGACCAACGGCTTTACGTGCCTTCCGAGGCACGGAGGAGCTCGAGATGATAAAATTTTGGTCACCCATCCGATGACCGGCCTTTGCGAAGGTTGCTTAACCTCAGCACTCGCAGACCGGGCGCGTTAACCACTGGGCCATCGAGCTCCTCCATTATGTTTACAAAAACAAAATTAGTATGGCATTGAAGCAGTGCCCCTGGCGCTATACGAGAAGAGTTAAAATTGTGCCATACGAATTCTCGTTTTCAATAACGTGATCGAATAGCGAATCAAACTCGCACTAGGCACCCTGATGAATGAAATGACATAATGTAATGTATTATCATTTCCTGTAAGCTTTGAGTTACATCACAATAAGATTGTGATGCCCGTTTTCACCGATGACCCCTAAGTTTTAGTTAACCCCTAAGCCTTGTTAGGTGACGGTTCCTGGGAGTAAAACCATCAACTAACAAGGCTTAGCTTACCTTACCTTAAAACTTAGGGGTGTGTATGAAAACGGATATTACACCCAGGGTTGCCACACTTTTTTTTGTTGCAGAGGTATAATATGTAGTTTGTACAAAAACACAAAATTAAAGTGAGTAGTCAAGTTAATATCCGTTTCACTCATCCGTTCGATTCCAAAGTATCATGTGAAGTCGCGTTTCTTATAAATATTACTTTTTAGGCCACTTAAGCGAACAGATTACGTACAAATTGTACCTATTAGAAAAGATTTAATTAGACTAACGGTCTTATTTTCCGATAAAACGAAATGATTCTTACTTGAAAGAAAGTTAAAACGCATAAAAAAAATGATTAATTTGACAATTTTTTATATACAACTCCCAATTGGCAAAAAAAATAATTCAGATTTTCCTATACTGTCCAAGTAAATAAAGCAGCCGTGACATCTAGGAAACCAAAGGCAATCAGTGTAAGCGTAATCGGTTTTACCTTTTGTATTACTAGAGCGGAGGTTGCGGGTTGCTAATATAAAATATAGTATATTTTATATTAGCAACCCGCGCTCCACTGAAAAACGGGTACATTTCAATATGTAGTGTAGTGTTCACTTGAACAGTAGAAAACAATTGTGACTTATAAATAAAGAAAGCAGCCGTGACATCTTGGACACCAAAGGCAATCAGTGCCTTTGATATCAGGTTTACCCTCTACCTATATACTAGGATACTATATTTTATAACCGACTCTAATTACACTTAAGGCGGACACCCGATGTACTGCGCTCCTTTTTGAAAAACAGTTACATTTCAATATGTAGAGTAAGTAGTGTTTGCTTGAACTGAAGAAAACAATTGTGACTTATAAATAAAGAAAACAGCCGTGACATCTAGGACACCAAAGGCAATCAGTGCCGGCGCTATCGGTTTTACGTCTCGCTCGTAGATCAGGCTCGCCGTAAAGTCTGCCTGGATCCAACTTATTAAAGTTTCATGGCTTCATTGTCTGGCCGGTGCAGGGCGCACGCGACTGGCGCCCCTTTACAATGCTTTACGTTTAATACTAAATTTGCATGTACTTTTCACAATTTGTAGCGTATATTTTGTAGCGCTGTAACTTATACTCAAAGGTAATGCTTTAAAGTGGATATGTAGATACACCCACATTGATTGCAGCATACTAAATGTCAAAAGATCTTCACGTTTATGTGAAATAAATTTTGATGCTATGATTGATGATGGTATTTCGGGCATGAATCGAAACTAATAGAAACAGCTGTTGATAATTGGTCAAAACATACTACTCTAATAATATTGATTTTTAAAACAATAACAAACAAACAAACAAATATACACCGTACACTGTTTCTACAGGAATCAACACCCACGTAAGAGATTCCCATCATCTTTTCTTCTGTTATGTTTAAGTATGTTTATGTAGTTTATTTTTATTTAAGTTTTTATTTAATTTAATTTTTTATAGTATGTAATTGTATATTATATTATTATCATTTAATTTAATAAACGTAATATGTATATTTCAGTTCTTATAAATTTATTTAGTATATGTTTCATTTACGTTCTTTGTCGCACCGCTTACCAATTTTTCTGTCTATAGCCCTTAGGTCGACTGGTAGAGAATGCCATTTGGCATTAAGTCCGCCTTTTGTACTTTATTTAATTTTATTGTGCAATAAAGAATAAATAAATAAATAAAATAAATACTCTAATATTCACAAAGTCACGGCACGGGCAAAGACTATGCATAAAATTACCAGTCTAAAAACTAGACACTGACTAAATCATGAGTGGCGAGTCATCAAACAAGAATTAGGAATGAAATTCTAGTCACATGACAATAAGGACTGTTTTCCCAAAATAATAATGTATTTTGATCACTTAATTTTGTACTTAAATAATATGCTGGTGAAGGTGAAATTCGTTTGCTCAGCTCAAATAAAAATATAACAGAATCGGCAATTCGCGTACTTGCACACACCGCAACGAATAAAAAACTTTACGACAGACGATGAAGTTCAATATAAACCATGAATACCTATGGACTAACCTTTAAAGCCTTAGCATTATGGGTTTAGATAAAAAGTTATACCTGACGCACTATAAAACGTTACAACCCATGTCAAATAATATATATATCTAACAATTTTTTCTTTACGGATAAGCTTTACCCTTTATTTCACCTGATGTTAAGTGAAGACAAGGCCGAAGGTAGAAGCGCTCTTCACCCGGACCCCAATCCTCAACTATTGAGGAACTGGCTATCCTATAAATATATAATAAAAAAGTCCTAACTCAGCCGCTGGCTGATCCATCAACGCTCAGCCCAAACCGTTGCACATAGAAAGCTGAAATTTTCTATAGAGGTCGCCTTTATGACGTAGACAAAGAATAAGGCGAGATATTTTGAAATTCCCTCGGGATATGTTTCAGGATATTTATTTTCGGGATACGTGAACGAAGTCGCAGACGTTCGCTATTCAGTATAACGGAGTTTGCAAGTCGAAACCGAAACGGACGATTTTTCCAAGCGTCATATTTTATACAAAAGTATTTTTTATATCCATTATCCAAAGCATTGTGAATAAAGTAACAATTGAAATTGATTCATCATCATTATCATCATCAGCCTATACTAGTCCACTGCTGAACATTAGGCCTCTCCAAGTGCACGCCACCGAGCACGAGCCGCGGCTACTCTCATCCAGCTCTTGCCAGCCACCTTGCGAAGATCGTCGCTTCACCTATAGTCTGAAGGCGTCCTACACTACGTTTGCCGATACGCGGTCTCCACGCGAGAACTCGTTTACCCCAACGGTTGTCGGTTCTGCGGCTAATATGACCGGCCCACTGCAACTTCAGCTTGGTGATCCGATGTGCTATGTCGATTACTTTCGTTCTCTGTTGGATCACCTCATTTCGAAGTCGATCCTTCAGAGAAACTCCGAGCCGATAGCCGATAGCCCTTTCCGTAGCTCGCTGAGCGACTTTAAATTTGTGAACCAGCCCTACCGTGAGTGTCCACGTTTCGGCTCCGTATGTCATGACCGGTAGAACGCACTGATTAAAGACTTTTGTCTTTAGACTTTGTGGAATAGGCGACGTAAAGACCCGACGTAATTTCTCATATGCTGCCCAGCCTAACTGTATCCTTCTGTTAGCCTCTTTCTCGAAGTTGTTTCTACCCAATTGCATAATCTGCCAGAAGTAGACATATTCCTTAACAATTTCGAGAGCACCGCCTGGTACTGCAATCGGTCCCGGAATGACATGTTCGTTGAACATAACCTTAGTGAGTATAACGAAATTTAATAAACAAACGCGTGCTACGAATCCTGAGAACATTTTGCTTAGAAAGGGCCTACCTAAAAATTTGTTATTCTAAATTAATTTCTACCGACTGCGACTGATGTATGAGCTATTGCATGTAATAAATAAAAATAAACTCAGTTGCAGAAGAGGAATCTTTTCAGCCGGGACCAACGGCTTAACATGCCTTCCGAAGAACGGAGGAGCTTGAGATGATAAATTTTTGGTCACCCATCCGATGATTGGCCTTTGCGAAAGTTGCTTAGCTTCAGCAATCGCAGACTGAGCGCGTTAACCACTGCACTACCACACCACCACATCGAGCTCCTCCAAAGAAAAAAAAAGAATAAATACAAAAATAATACAAACTGCACTAGCTCGCTAACCAACAAAATCTAAAAAATTATTTCATGAACGAACTCTTTCGATGAAACATTTCAACTTAAGATTAGTGTCTTCATTAAACAAGTTTAAGAGTTTCTGCGAAATATTACAATGTCGTAGATGATTAATTACTTTTTTATAACCCAACAAAATTGTGCAAATAAACTTTGTGCTGTTCTGTCGTGGCTTGGTAATTCATCATGTTTACGAACTTGTTAATTTATTTTTAGAAGGTGTATGAGACAGGCAAGAGCTGGATAAGAGTAGCTGCGGATCGTGCTCAGTGGCGTGAACTTGGAGAGGCCTATGTCCAGCAGTGGGCTATAAGGATCATAGGCTGATGATGATGATGTATGAGACATCTAGTCACTGAAGATTAAATTTATGAAACTATTGTATTGATTATAAAAATACATTTCTTTGGAAGCAATATAACCTTAGACAATGATTCCAAAACCGATACAATTTTATTAGTGGAACGTTAACGATATCTTTATTTTATCATTAAACATTAGTAGAATGAGTTTTATTCGAGTTTTATTGCCATAATAAATTGAAGTAGCTTAATGATTGTTAAAATGTAGGTAGTACCTTCTCCCTACTATATTTAGTACCTATCTAAAAACGTAGATTAACTGGCTTTGTGGCCAGTCCCAGAGGTCCCCGGGTCTAGTTCCCAGCGAGGGGATATATTATTGTTCTAGGTTTGATGGGTGGTGGAAGGGGTTGTTCTAAGGCTAGCTAGCTACTAACATCTTATCTTAGTCTATTGCATCATTGTGGTATTCCAATAGTTAGAGATAGAGTAGAGCCTTATTATCACTTAGTATCAGAGCGTGTGCTAGCTTTATTGACTAAATCACGTCGAGACTTAAAATTATGCCCTACAAATTCTCGTTTTCGTTATCGTGATCGAATGCACATAAAACGTGCACTAAACTAGACACTCATAAGTGAGACGAAGAATAGTGTTATGTATCCTCTTTGTTAAAATCTTGGTTTCGCACATTTCATACCGTTCTCTGTTATTTGTTAATAGCAGCATATCTTAATTAAATTGTAAACAAATGTTATTGATTTCAAAACAATTTCATGGTACATTGATTTTCAAAGGTACTTTACGCGAGAGCTTTGATTTACGTTTGGATGTATTGAGTAGTGTTTTCATACGAGAGTAGAAAAGGATAGAGAGCGAGACCAATGATTTCATCCGTTGTGCGTGACATACGATGAACACGAGACGTAGCCACGAGGAAAACACGCGGGCTTAGTGTACGCATGCGCACAAGCCTCGCAAGATGGAAGGAGGAGAGGAGACTACTTGATTGACCCTCACCCCTCCACCGCCCGCCATAACCTCACACCTCGCGCTCCCAATATTAAAAACTTCTATATTTCACGGGACTCCCGACGAGTGTCATTTACGTCTCTGTTCTCTCAACAATCAAAGAATCAAAATTGGATTTGCAATTTTCGCTTAGCGTACATCCATCGCCCCGGATCAGAACGAAAATGTAATTAAAAGAACAGATCGTCGACCTTTCAGTTCGGATATCTGCATTGGCATTCGATTTCAATTTGTCTCCGTATTAACTTGATGCAATTTAAAGTGAGGCATACTGGGAGGGGGAGGTTTTCATAAGTTTTTGTTGTTGCAAAGCTCTGATATTATCAATGGCTGGCGTTTCGCCAAATGGGGGTCTGGAGCTTGTTCAGCAAGGCGTTTCCCGCACTCCACTTCCTTTTCGGCTCACGTAGTAATGTTGTAGGTAAATAAGTCAAAACCATTATAAATCTTACAGATTGTTCACCTTCTGATAATGCTGGAACGTGCGCAGAAATAATTTGAGATAAAACGAAACGAAGGACGAAGAACAATCATTAAACGCTGGAATCTAATTTACTTGGCAGTAAAGACATTAATCGCATAATGTTTATGTCTGATACAAATATTAGTTTTCTTTTGTATCTCGGATTTATACAAGTTTGATCTTGAGTCTTATTAAGTACCTACCTACCAGACGTGATCGATAAAAGCGTTAGTCTATCTGTCTACGGTCGGCGCAATTCGCACATGTCCAAAACAAATCAATGCTGAGAACACAGGAGGCGTATGCTCAAAACAAACAGCGCTTCCATGCAAATATCTAGCTTCCCAAATACTTGCGGTTATGTTACATACATACATATGTCAGAATTTTTGGCTCACGGCCAGTGTACTACAGCTACAGATGCACCCTACTAGGCCATTCGCCTTTTGTTTGCCAGACTATCTTGAATTATGTGAAACTGTTTGTCTACGTCTATTATATGTTTCAGTCAGTGTGGTGGATTATGGTTTGGTTCCTTTGGATATGCCTTCTAATTGTTGTCCAAAAATTTTGATGTTTAAGCTTTTAGTGTGTTCATTGAATGAGTTGGCAAACTGGTGTTTTCTAAACACTCTTGCCAAAACCGTAACCGTTGCCCTCAATGAAATCCAATTCACTTTACTTAAATACCATTGCTTTAGTTGCTTAAATTGCATATGGAAAACAAGTTCAACCAGTTTTCGAAATCTATTATAATGTTATATTTATTATATTTATATATAGTTTTCGAAAGGTAAAGCAAACACTAAGGACATATTTTAATTAAACACTATATACGGATATTCTCATGTATATTTTACATACAGGTCGACTTTTTTATCACCATCCAAACCTTCTGAGATGACTCCCGTGATACAAACGAACAACTTTTACTATTGGACCAACTTCCTAACTCGAAAAAAAAATCAGCTGTTCCATACAAAACATCATTATTCATTCGACCAAAATGTATGGGACAGCAGATTTTTTTTTCGAGTTAGGGAGTTGGTCCAATAGAAAGAGTTGTTCGTTTCTATCACGGGAGTCATCTCAGAAGGTTTGGATGGTGATAAAAAAGTCGACCTGTATACCTGAAATCCCTGTCACACCGATCCTGCAAGGGGTTTATACGTTAGAATAAAATAATTATGTAAAATAAATATGCGTATAAAGTATTTTAATTCAATTGTGAACATTAGTTTGCACATCTCTAATTTTATACCATAAAACTTGGAAACGTTTGTATAGGTGTTGGTGACGTACAATTTAAACACGTAGACAAACCAAACAATATATTTTGTGAATTCAACCATATTTCATTAATGTTTGTAACATTTTTCCGGCAGCTAGAGATAAGATAGCCAGATAGTAGTAGAGTATCCCGGGTGATGTGCGCTTCCACTCATCAATTAACACCAAGTGAGATAAAGGTTCCTTTGCTTAACCATAAGACTTATAACAGAAAATTTTTTACACATCTGTAGACTAAAACAACTTCATTAGGCAATAATACAACAAATTCAATGTAGGTATAACAGCTACAGCTACCCCTTACTCTGGAGCTCGTAAAAGTTGTGTTTCAGACTAGAGAATTTACTATTAATCCTTTATTGTACATTAAAATTACAGTCTAAATTACATTATGAAAAAACATATACAAGGGTGAGCTTATCTCTAAAAGAGATCTCTTCCAACCAACCCTAGCTGTAGTTACAAACGAAAGTCTGCGGGACCAACTGTCGACCATAACTTAAATAAATACCTAAACCTAAAAATAAATAAATAGGTACTTAAACTAGTTATATAAATATACGTACATACCTATAAACATATACACATATATATATACTAATTATCATCTGACTGTATGTATATGATGTTACTGACTACTGCTCAAGTTGGAGAGGTAGTGCTCTTTCAATTTGTGTTTAAAAGATGCGACTGATGGGCTCTCACGAATGCTGGCAGGCAGTTTATTCCACAATCTTTTTTACTTTACTTTACAATTATTTTCGTTCCCTTAGTTAATGATAGGCAATCTAGGGAGCAATGCCTTCTAGGTCAATGTACTGTAATGTTCAGTGGTGTGTGAAACTACCACCGAAACTAGATCCGCAAAATAGGATTACAGCAAACGGCGGATTTATACCAGGGATTGCCGCAAATCCCCGGACAAAAAGGATACCGTAAAGATATCGCTATGTTTGATAATGGCTGGTGTTTATTGTCTGTATCCCTATGACTTAATGCAAGTTTTGGGCAGGATCGTGTCTTGTTTTTTGTTTGACAGCCATTAACCTGGCAGAAGGTGATAGTTCTGCCCGAACATAACTATCATCTTCTGCCCGGGAGAATATAACGGGACGAGCACGGGAGAATATAATGTATGTCCAGCAGGTAGCTCTTAAAGCAGTATCACTGCAGTCACAAATCATTACCAGCTCATTATATGTCCTCACTGCTGGGGCACGAGCCTTCCCTATGGATGGATAGGGAGAACGGGCCATAAATCACCACGCGAGCCCAGTGCTTATTGGTGGTTGTTAACAACTGCTAATGCAGCCTGGACCAACTCCAAAGGCTTTACGTGCCTTTCGAAGTACGGAGGAGCTCGAGATGATACATTTTTGGTCATCCATCCGATGTCCGGCCTTTGCGAAAGTTGTTAAATCTCAGCACTCGCAGACCGGGCGCGTTATCCACTGCGCCATCGAGTTCTCGTAGTTACAAAATAAGGATATTATTATTTTGTGCTAATGTGTAGCGGCATATATTCACGCGTCTTGTTTTGACAATTGCAATAACACTGCTTTAAGAAGTCATGGTAAAGCCCCAAGATGTCTAAAATAGGCATAACGAATGCTACACCCACACCCCCAAGTAAAAACTTATGAAAGCTTCGCTCATGGGTGTTAAAGATTATATTATTTTGATAGAAGCCGGTCTCAACAGCTTACCAGCACGTAACACTTACTCTGGATTTGAAGGTGAAGTGTTAGCAGCCGGTATTTTACTAGCACGGAATAGTTATACTTACAACCTGGATTTAAAGTAGGTACAACACAATGAACACGATATTTTTAACGATATACCATTGAATGAAATCGAAAACACATTTAACAGAATGATGATGAAATGAGGTGCGTGTTAACAGATTAAACTCGTGTTGCGTCACAAACAAACAAATAGGAAAACAAACTCCGAAGCAACTTTCGAGTATATCTGTGACCTCGCCTCTATACAAAAGCTAGATCCGCCCTTGATTGTAAACAAATTAAAGTTTGTGTTATTGTAAACCCAACTTAAGACATGTTCTTACGTTGACATACAAAAGGAATGAGTTGACAGTTTCAATTTGATAGCAAAACTTTGGTTACATAATAAAGGCATACACACAAAACAGGCCATGAAATGTTTAGTACTACTATCGCAGATAAAGCAATGCGAGTACTATGTTGTTAAAGCGATTTGAAACTTACGAGTTGTTTCTTTGTAGCTGCAATGAAACGAAGTCTTTTAGCTTTTTCGTAAACCAAACGTTGTACGAGTATATCTCTAACGAAATATTTCATTATTTTTGTATGTTATTTACTTCTGAAAATCTGTGCAGTTTCTTGCGTTCTCTTCCATTCTTCCCACAAAAAATGCTATTGGTTTGCTAGGCGACAACGAAATAGATCGACTACAGTCATAATAATTGTTCAAACATAATAATGATGTGTGTATCTTATACACGACAGTCATTCGTGTCTCATACATAATATTGTTGGGTGTCTCATACACTATATGCATTAGTTGGTGTCCCATACATAATATTGAATGGCGGCGCGAATTGGTTAAATAATGTCATTCTCTTAAAAATACCAAAAGTTTGATATTGATATTTTTTGGTAGTCCCATAAGATTATTTGTGACTTTATTAGTTTTAATTATTTCTAACTAGATATGTGCAAAAACAAGGTAAGCAAAATTTAAAAGGGTTGGTATGGCGAAGTTCAAAAATATAAGAGATGAGGTGACTCCGAAGAAACTGTCTCTTCAATTTTAAAGTTAAGTAAAACTGCATTTCAAAATGCACAATAACAAATTTTGAAATTCCATATTGTCGACTTTCGGACTTGCTCATCTTACGCAATAATTTTTTTATATGTATTATGTATGTACAAATGTTTCTTTGGTACACAGGAAACAAAAAATACGAGTGTCGTTTTCTCTTACTACTTATTGTATGTTTTGATGATATTAGAGTATCTATTATATTATTCGTTATTCTAATTAAAATATTTTTAACATGGTATCTGGTGTACTAATCTATCATTATCTATTTCTTCCATGCTAACCCAACAGTGGCTTTGAAATGTAAGTATTTATAAACTGTATTAATTATAAGTTTTTCTTGAGGTTTTTTCATTTAAAAAATGCAGCATCAATTAACCATAATATGTTTTTTTTTTCATTATTTAATTTATCTGGTGACGTAGATTTATGTATATTATAACTAAAACGTGTTTTGTGATTCTACCATATCTACTGACATACAAAGTACCTACTAAAAAGCTACAAAAGCCTTTAATTTGATTTGAATAAACATTTACTCAGTTACTATGTAGTTTATCAGATGCTTAAACAGTTACTTTGTTTACTTTGATATCCAGTCTAAATCGTTTGGCAATCGTTGAAAATCTTTATTTCGAAGCTCTAAACTGGGAGAAAAGTTCTCAGTCGCAAAATAAATCTCTTTCATTGTCCCGCAAAGAAGGCTACTAAACACATTTAAATTTCTTTTAACCGTTGGCATGCTCGCTTTAACGTTTCCTGCTGCCATTTAGATGGCAATGGAATACATTTTTCTCTACATTTTCAACGAAATTTCGCCGTACCAAGATGTTTGTATAACGTTTTTGAATATGTATTTGCGAATCTACATTTTAGATTGCCCTTTTGCAGTGCTTACACTACGCTGGTTAAGTTAGCTCTATAATTATGACGGTAGCAGTTAGGGATGTCACTGATGTGTATTAAACAAATCATGTAATCATGCTCTTTGCCTTTATTTACGTGTGATAGTTTTTTTTTTGGAGAGAGATTGCTGATTCTCTCAGACGGCATTTTCAGCTTCACCGGGCTTGTTTGTTTGGGGGCGGCGAAAAACTTAAAGGGTTCCTTAGGCCGTGTGAAACGAATCACGTTCGGAGGTTTTCTAGAGGGAACGGCATCGCGCACTAGTGCGCCTCCCATGTCCTACTAGATTCTCCGATGGGTTCGGATGGGATCGGACGTGTGATAGTGTTTTGTTATTTTTTTTTGTTTAAATTAAGTTTTGATTTAATGGCTTTTTATGTCAGGTACAGAATAGCGTAAAATGCAACTTCGTGAATTATGTTAGTTACGGCGTAGTACTAATGGCAATTACATTTTAAGATTGATAGACATAGAGTTAGACACTTTAGGACCGGGAAACCAATATGAGGTGGCTTAGCTATTCTCAACTACATTTATTAAAAAAAAAAATATATTTATTAAGCTAAGGAGTTGCTGAGGAGCTCGATGGCGCAGTGGTTAACCCGCCCGGTCTGCGAGTGCTGGGGTTAAGCCACTTTCGCAAAGGCCGGTCATCGGATGGGTGACCAAACATATTTATCATCTCCGTGCTTGCTTCGAAAGGCACGTTAAGCCGTTGGTCCCGGCTGCATTAGCAGTCGTTAACAACCACCAATCCGTACTCGATCCGCGTGGTGGTTTATGGCCCGTTCTCCCTATCCATTCATAGTGAAGGCTCGTGCCCCAGCAGTGGGGACATAAAATGAGCTGATGATGATGAAGTAAGTTGCTAGTGATTGCTAATTCCGCCTTGCTAACAACGACCATCTTGTCAGAGGTTACGTAGGTACGATAGTTCTCGTCATTAAAGTGCGGTACTATCTTCGACCTTAGTTTAAAAAGTTTATCCTAAAATAATTATAACTTATGTAGGTAGATATTATATTATGTGATTAATGGCACAGGGAAGTTGTTAAGTAATGTACCTATAACGAGAAATAAAGACGCGACCTTCCACTATTACACCATACTAACTAAACTTTATACTGATTTCAGACACGGACAACCAACGGGTCATCATCCACGTGAAAGATGTCAACGACGAGCCTCCTTACTTCATCAACCGACCTCTGCCGATGCAAACTGTAGTACAACTGAACGCTGCTCCGAACACGCCAGTGTTCACCTTGCAAGCACGAGACCCGGACACAGACCACAATATCCACTACTTCATCGTGCGAGACCGTACTGGGGGGCGGTTCGAAGTCGACGAGCGATCAGGCGTCGTCAGGACAAGAGGGACAGATCCATTCCAATTGGATATGGAGTACGTGCTGTATGTGAAGGCTGAGGATCAGGTGAGAGAGCGACTGTCTTTTGTTTGTTGTAGTTTATGCTTGATTTACACGTTCGTCTAACCTTTCAAGCCAACGGCTGCTACTTTGCTTGAACCTACGCGAACTCGATCGATCCACAAACCTGCAGACATTGAGCGCTACCTCCGAAGTAACGAACTTCATTTTTATGAAGACGTCGAAGAGATAGCTACGGCACACTGCACTGTACAGGCTTTAGGTACCTACAATATTTTTATACATATATATAAATCTTCTGTGCGTGTGTATGAAATATAACTCCTTCTAAACGGCGGGACCGATTTGGAAGAATTTTTTGTGTGTTCACGTGGATTCGAGAATGGTTTAGATTTACAATTGGACCCGGTAGGTGGCGCTGCTATAGGGGTCCATCATGGGATACGGGTGTTCTTAAGCGGACGAATGATTTGTTTGTTTTGTTGTCATGGAAACGTTGTCATGGAAACAATCAAAGCGGTACGAAGTCCGCCGGTCAGCTAGTTTTAATATAAAATAGTACAGATTTCACATTTTTGTTTGTATGTCTTAGAAAGCATTTGACTCTTATCTCACCTGATGTTAAGTGATGATAATGCCGAAGATGGAACCGCAAAATTAAAAACAGTGGAAGCGATAATGGTGGTCGGGTGCCTATGCGAGTTTTACTTGTCAATCGATCACATTAACAATAACGAGAGCTTTAAGGGCAACATTTTAACTCTCCTCGTTTGTAACCAATCGGCGCTTACTGCTTCATGGCAATTCATGGCAACAAATTATCGTTTTGGTGCATGGTGAATAAAACTTTGTTTAAAGGTTCATTATCATCATCGTCATCATCATCATCATCAGCATATATATATATATATACACGTCCACTGATGGACATAGGCCTCTCCACGTTCACGCTACTGAGCACAAGAGTTCATAATCATGAAATAAACACAGCACAACTAACAAATTAAGGGACATTTACAGACACAATAAACAAATGAATAACAGATTTTTGGGCATGTAGGACCACTTTAAAATTGCAGTTGACTTATAAATTAATTCAGCATATGATTGACGAGAGCAATTAGCATGAATGGACTAATTTCAAATTAGTTTTGTTTCTAGCCTTGGGCCATTGCTGTGAATACGAGTAGCACTTCAAAGCAGCTACCGTTTTCATATTGATGGTTAGGTAATGGATTAAAGTCCACATACACTACATTCCTATAAAGGATAGTATCAAATCAATTTGTGGACATTTTTGTACAGATGAAAATTGAAGAATATAATATATAAGTTTTAATTCTTAGTGGTTTTTTAAAGTTATCGCATGTATGTTTTGGAATGATAAAAAAAGAGAATAAAAATGACTCCTACTAGGCGTCGATTCTGCTAATTTAAAACGTTCATATTTTTTAGTTGCATGATTCTTACAATATTATCGCCATAGTTCAAATGTCAAAGTTAGGCCATTGAAAAACGATTATGGACGTTTTTTTGCGAACCTATGTATATCTTTTACAGTCTGTGCGTGAGTTCTTTGAGGCAGATATTTGATTAATTGATTTTATAATAAAATTGAATATATAAACTTACATAAGTACATGTATTATTTTATTACTGAGTTAAAAGCCAGGCCTAAAACCTACATAAATAGATTGTTGCATATTTCAAACGATAGTTACCTACGTTCTCTGGTGATAGTTCTTAAGAAACCTAAAAACGTGGAAGTTCAATGTTTCAACCTTCTTTGAAGAAGTCTTCTTGGTAAACGTTGCCATAAATATCTGTAGCAGTTTAACCATAGTCCAACCATCCAAACGGCAGTTAAAGTTATTTCTATAGATAGAAGAAGTGTGTTGTGTGTTCTTCGTGTTTACCTTTCAAAGTTTCGATTGTCCTTTGACTGCGTTGCTGAGTATTTTGATATTAGAGATATAAATACAAAAATACTTAACTACCTAGTAACATGATGATAAATTTGTAACGTAGTGTCTATTATGTATGTATTTATTTATTTAATAACTTATTTACAGCCAAACACATAAAACTTATAACAAATATAGAACTATAGACTATAGAAACATGTTTATTCTGTTAGCTTAATAATTTCCCTGCTATTTTAAGTCTATTAGTGTGAATCTGTCATTGGTTTTCTGGTGTATAACTGCATAGCTACTCTTTTTTTTGTTACTGTTGATTCACATAAGAAAATAAAATAAAAATCAAAATGAATAAATAAAATCATTGCCTTTAAAAATTACATATGTGCAGGCCTATTAATAGTTTACACAACATTATACTTGTTTCTTGATATTAAGATTTTTCTCTTATTATGATGACAGTATAATGAAGGACGTAATAAATGAATGACTGCAATATTACGACAACAACTGGAACCAACGGCTTAACGTGCCTTCCGAAGTGCTTGAGATACTTTTAATGTGGTCGTCCATCCGTTGACCCGGTACTGCGAGTTTATTGTGCTTAACTTGCATTACAAGAACACAATTTGTTCGTCCAATCATCGAGCTCATCATTGAGCAGACACTCCTCCCAGTAATATTAATTACTTCTTCTAATCTTGTGACCATTTTTTCCCCTAATTGGTGACTCAATATGCTTTGCACATGTCGCCAAACGGTGTGAGTCACAATTGCGACCTACAACTGTCTTTAAACATTTTCTCTTCCGACAGATAGCCATTTTTTAATCAACATAATTTTGGCTGAAGTATGAGGTAATAATTAAGTCTCTGTGACAAGATAATTCATTAAAATCTTTTAAATGTTAAAATATGTATAAAATGATTCTTCTTGGGTATCGAGAAAAGAAGTAGTAAATAGGCAATTTCTGAGTAAGCTCGCTTCATCGTCTTTTGACCTTTCGAGTTCGACTCAGATTGGGGTCTAGAGCAAACCCATTTATTATATAAAAATATAATATTCATGTTACATCCCTTGGAAAAAGCGATCGCCGTGTGCTATGATTTTAACGAAAAATAAATGATCTATATGTACCGTCAGCACCGAAAGTAGCTTGAACACTTCAGTTCTTTGTCAAAGCAATTACGGTCGTAAAAGGTGCTTGTCAACTTCTAGTTAAGTTATTATGACAAGGTACTAAGGTGTTCCGCAACTTTTGTTGGACCTTACCTATAGCTCCCATAAAATTTATTTTTGATCCTCAATTGGACGGTTTTAGGTACTTACGTTACAATGATAGCGATGAGGCCCACAATTTCAAGGTCTTTCAATTTTAAAGTTTATTTTTGATTGTATTGGGTTCGTGACTGAACATCAATTACTTTTTTCCACCATATGGTAAGATTGAGGTAAAACATTTAAGCAGTTCTTTAGAGGGTAAGTCCTTGCTAAAAAAATACAAACTACCTTTAAATGATATTATTTTTTTATTGATTTCAGAGCGGTCGTGTTGATGAGAGACGGTTCCAGTCGACTCCTGAGGAGCGTCTCAGCATCGTGGGCGGCAAACGAGCGCCCCAGTTCTACCTACCCAGCTACGAAGCCGAGATCGCTGAGAACCAGAAAAAGGATTCCGAGTAAGTTGTTTATTTGTCTTTTCATATTAAAAAGTCAAGTCTAGCAAGCAAGTCCTTTCACGAGATGGTGGAAAAAAGTCAAGCATTAAGTATTTCTCTTATTTATTCGTAATAGGTACGAATTGGCAAATGTTTGTATCGTTATTTGTGGTTTGTTGTTTATTTTTAGTATAACTTCTACTAAATCAATTTAATCTTGCTTTGAACGTTGTTCTCCCTATACATTTTCTATCGATCTATTTCACTCTTTTTTTTTCTTTTTTCTCTCTTCTTTTTTTACTTCAGAAGATGCGTTTCAGCTTTTCTTTTACAAGCGGATTTGGAACTTTAATTTTCTGACAATCTGGGCCAGCTGTATCTAAGGTAGGTAGGAGGCGAAACAGAAAAGTGTCTAGATTGATTTGACATCATTTCCTTAACTTCCTGAACTCAGCAAACTCATATTCGTTATCACACAAAAGCATTTAGGAAGCCATTCCATTTAATAAACGCTTGTTAACAGTTCCAGATTTTCATTTGTCGTAATTTGTCCACTACTCTGTGTGACATTCTCAATTGATGAGTGGCTGGGTCGCGTTTAACTGAGACCTAATAAAGAACTAGCTTTACCAAGATCTTGTCCTTAATCAAGCCTATGTTAGTATTTTTGTTAACATTTGAATTAGAAATTAATTTGTCAATGAAGAATATTAGGAAGTTTTTAAGTGAGTGCTGATCGCTACAACTGACCTTTCCAGCGTTACCGATTCGAAACCCGACAGGCTTATTACCAAAGAAAGCAACAAGTTGTTAACGACTGTTCTTTTAATTACATTATAGTCAATAACAACCAGCTATTACTAGGTGTTATTTACTTAAAACATATTCCTAAAACATAGCTGCGGTTGATAAATTACTATTACGGACACTGTATCGGCTGCCGGGAAGGCAGCCGTTATAGTGACGTGAGCTGATGGATTAATGAGGAATAGGGAGCTGAGGAGGAATGGATGATAAATAATGGGATATATGGAACTTACTTGGCGAGCTGACGTTGACGGCGTGGCCACAACACGACCGTCGCGGAGATGGAGCTGATGCTGGTAGAAGTCGCTTATTTCGCGCGCACACGCAATTTATGAAGGGGTGTACTGGCCGGTAGGCAATTCACGAGTATTCAGTGCTGAACGAAGGACGTCACGGGCGGGCCGATCGATGAGAACTCAGAGACTGACTGAACGCTGCACGTCTATGCAGCTGAGTGAAGGTAGCGCGGTCCGTCAGCACACTAGTTCCGCCGTCGGCTTGTGCGGGGTATCTTTTATTTGAATGAGTGCACCGTCGCGTTTCTGGCGCGAACAGACACAAACCGCTCAATGTTTGTAAACTATTACATATATTTTAATCGCAAATGCATTAAACGAGCGCTCATTGAGCGATTTGTGTCCGTAATACCAATTCATCAACCGCAACTGGAGCAGTCGCGTTGCAATTGTACAATTAACAACTGGTTGCTTTTTAGGGTTCCGTAGTCAACAAAGAACACTTATAGTTTCGCCATGTCTGTCTGTTCGTCCCCAGCCTAGCTCATAGGCTCTTAGTACTAGAAAGCTGTAAAATATTTTTTTAGGTTACCTCCCTACACGTGAAGTGGGGATGTAATTTTTTTTCTTGTCTACCTCATAATGTGGGGTGTCGTTGGATAGCAATTTAAAAAATATTGCGGGTGTGTGGAAACAGTTTTTTGATTGAGGTATCGTTTGTGAACTATTAAGTTTAAAGTGCAAAATATTGTTAGAGTCAAGTGTCTCCCTGTCCCCGTGCCAGCCAAACGGTTGTTTTTGGATACGTGAAAAAATTCACAGTAGTTGCTTAAATGACGAAGTTAAAAGGAAAACTATCACAGCTAAGTAGACTTTACAAGTTTCCGAGTAACAGTCGACCAACTTATAAAATGTACTTGGCGCAGTTCAAACTCCTCATTGGGAACTACATAAATAACATTGTCAGGTGTGTGAAACCGGTAGGTAGTATCTACATTTAATATATGAGCTATCGTTAAATAAATGTTCATAAAAGCCCTTTTCTCAGAGTCCGCATTATTGAGATGGGCTACGGATTTTCTGTAATAAATAAGCCAAGTTAGTGATCACCAACATGCATTGTTGCCAAGCATTGATAAACAAATACTCATCTATTGTAACTATGACTTGATTTGAATGAAAAATGCCTTTGCCTAACAGCGGGAGACGGTGCCTTATTTCTTACTTACTTATATGTTTCTTCACATACATCTCTGTAAGCGGCTGTTAAGAAAGCTGCTCCAAAAGAGCAAATCTATACTTAATATTATAAAGCTGAAGAGTTTGTTTGTTTGTTTGTTTGAACGCGCTAATCTCAGGAACTACTGGTTCGAATTGAAAAATTCTTTTTGTGTTGAATAGTCCATTTATTGAGGAAGGCTATAAGCTATATTACATCACGCTATGACTAATAAGAGTGGAACAGTCGCTAATTAACGCGGGTGAAACCGCAGGGCACAGCTAGTTCCTAATATGTAGAACGTACAGACGCCTGCTTGACCATCGACCTTTCCAAAACTGAAATGAAACAACTTTTACGGATCTACTCGCGTTTATTTTATACATTACTTTTTAATGTTTATCCTGACGTTTCGGACCCTTTGCAGGGTCCATGGTCACAGGGAAACTGAGGTGTTGGTCGTCTCATAATTAGTTAGTAGCTTGTATACCCTCATTTAAATTTAATCAGGTGCGTTCCGTTTTACGCAAAAAGATCTTACATTATCTTTTGGTCTAGCAGTTTTTTTTTAATGATGGGATCCCAGGCTGGTGGTAGTTTTAAACCATCTTCTCTATTGAAATTAGGATGTTTTTTAATTTCAATAGCCTCGCGTATCATCCTAGGGATGAATCGTTGTTCTATAGCGATTATTTGTGGTTTATCAAATCTGATGTAATGGTTGGGCATGTTCACATACTGCAGACTTATTTTCGCGCCTACGCTTGACCACGGCCATATGTTCTTTAACGCGGGTTCCTACATTTCTCTTTGTTTGCCCGATGTAAAACTTTCCAAAACTGTCAAATTTCTTTAATAAATGTTCAACCATATGCCATATATATAAAGTTCAAAGTATATTGAGAAAGTTTGTCAGTTGTTTGGGGTAGTTTGAAGTGTGTACGTGTGACGTATACTTAATAAGTAGCATGAAATAAAAGTTTGATAAAATTGTGCTTGTCTTAGTTCATTTCTACTATAGTATAAACTTTAAAACATCGTGTTTGTTATTTAATTGAGTTGGTTGTTAAAAATAAAGACAAGTTCTTCCACTGTCCGCTAGCGGACATAAACAAGGAGTCCAACTTTAAATTACCTCTCTCAGTTTGATCAATATCGACAACGGGAAAGCCAACCGATACAAATTATTTCCTTCTTGTAGGTAGTATTGGAAACTTAATTCAAAGGAATTGTATCAATTAAGTTTGATAAATTCGAGGAGCTCAGTAGCGTAGCAGCTAGCGCGTGCAGTTAATTATTGAAAAGGATTAACTAAGATTTGCTCAATTGTTTTTAGAGATTGCGCTATCACTACTTATACTTTAATAATACTCGAATTTATTTTACACTGATGTTTGAGGTGAACTTAGTCTAGGATTTGATAATATACATCAGAGACCACGCACACGCTGTACTAAACTAGTAAGTACATGAATGTAGTATGATGTTACTTATAGTCAGTGTAAATACTTTTCTTTACATTTTTTTTATTATTGATTCACTGTCAACAATATCACATAACAACATTTAGAAATAACAAAGTGTACAAGACAGTGTGAAGAGTTTATAGAAGCAAAACCCTTAAATAAGCAATAATATCTATGACTAAATATCTATGACTATAAATATGTTGACAATACCTTACATAGTTATAAATTTTAATTTAACCACTTTTAAATTTTAACTTCAAATTCTTTTTTTTTAACATTGTCAACCATTTTGGTAAATGTTGTGCACAATTCTAATTGGGCACAGGTACTTATGCACTTATAAATATATTTTTATGTATAAATAAAAAAAAATGTTATCTTTTCCAGCATCATATCTGTGAAAGCGAAGTCGTTCGCTGACCGCGAGATCCGCTACACACTGAAGGCTCAAGGCCAGGGCGCGGGCACCTTCAACATCGGTCCCACCTCCGGCATCGTCAAACTGGCCAAGGAACTGGACTTCGAGGACCTGAGGCAGCCGCACGTGTATTCGCTGGTCGTCACCGCTACTGAGGACTCTGGAGGCTTCTCCACTTCTGTTGAGGTATGTTCGTTTTGACTGTACAATTGCCTGGTAATTTCTTCTTACTACGGAGAGAAATCGATGTAGGTCGTAGCAGGGCTATGGGTGGACGGAGACTTGGATGACCATCAAGCCGCTGTAATCTGTCATACCACTAGGTTTTCTAAGATTACGGCATTACGCGACCGTGTCCAGTTTCAGTAAAGAAATGTTTTTTTTTTATTGTTTGGTGCCTCACTTTTGCTATAATCAATAAATGCACGGGTGCTTATAATCAATATTTGTCTGCTACTCCACGCCTGTTAAAGACGTTAAATGGTACACTCGCCCGCACATCAGAATATCACAAACTGACAAATTTCCTCAATAGACTTTGAGCTTTATGTATATGGTATACTAGCTTTTGCTCGCGGCTTTGATCACGTGGGCTACACGACTTGTGATTGTTTTCAATAAAAGCCAAACTTAGTAAAGGTAACACTGAAACACTACATTTCTTACCTAGCCAAATACCGAAACTCATAGATTAAACTTTTAAAATGACAGATTTCCGTACAAACTTTCCTCCCTTATTTCACCTTCTTAGGGGATGTTTTTCGAAAAATGCTAAAACACGTCGTTCTTTATTTTTATTAAATTATCTAAATATCGATTTAAAAAATATACATTTTGATAGTTCTTTTAGGAAAAATACAAAATTCCTGAAACACGTCTTTCTTAATTTCTTTATATAAAGCCAAATATAAATTATGTATTTTTACTTCAAAACTGACGGACTTTCATACAAACGTTCACCCTCTATTTGACAGCTTTAGAGGATGATTTCCGTAAAATCCTTTCTTACTCAGTTAACCTACAGTCCAAATTTGATTTAATTAGCTGTGCCCCGCAATCAACATAATACAACTCTCAGTTAATTCAACCCTTTAAAATAATGTGGAGCCTGCGGTGCAAGACGCCAAGGATCTAGCATTGCAAACCGTTAAAACGATCTCTTCCCACAATTCCAGCTGACGATCCGCGTGACAGACGTCAACGACAACGCTCCGAAGTTCGAGCTGCCCGACTACCAGGCGCACAACGTAGACGAGGACATACCGCTCGGCACCAGCATTCTGAAGGTCAAGGCGATGGACGCAGACTCTGGGAAAAACGCGGAGATCGAGTATCTAGTCTCAGGTGAGAGATTTGACTAATATGTTCACATACAGCCTACAGGATTACCAGACACAACGTGGACGAGGACATACCACTCGGTACCAGCATTCTGAAGGTCAAGACTCCATAGTCATGACTTTCAGAATGCGTCCATACACTGGACGCTGACTTTGGAAAGAGTGCTGTTATCGAGTATCTAATTTCAGGTGAGACTTTTGAACATTAGTTTGCGCTAAAGAACTATTAAGTGGATGAGGATATACTTCGTTTTACAATGCACTAGCATTCTAAGGGTCAAGGCGATAGACGCTGATTCTGGAAAGAATGCGAAGATCGAGTATCTAGTCTCAAGTGTGAGATTGTACTAGTAGTTTCAACTACACACTACAGGATCGTCAAGGACAAAGCTTGGAAGAGGAAATTCCGCTCGGCGCCAATATCCTGAAGGTCAATGCCATGGACGCTGATTCTGGAAAGAACGTGAATGTCGAATAACCAGTCTTAGCTTAGAGATTTAACTAGTAGTTCAAGTTGCCCAGCTACCAGGCATAGTGGTGGACCAGGACATACCGCTGCCCACAAGTATTCTGAAAGCCAAGGCGATAATGCTGACACTGAAAAGTACCTATGTGGTGGTCGAGTATCTACTAGCCTCAGGTGAGAGTTTTCACTGGAGTTTGAGCTGCGGGACAACTCAGTTCCTGCATCTTACTTGTCGTAACATTGATGCGATTAAGGTTGGCTCCGGATAGGACGCAAAGGTAAAATATCTCGTCTCAGCTAAGTGCCACCCTTTGTATCGGCTAAAAGTGCAAGGCACTACGAGGCACACAACGTGATAAAAAAAAGCAAAGACATATCGCTTCGTTCAATTACTCGGTTTTTTTTTCTTTAGCGGCTTCGTGCGATTAGCACATTTAGCCAGTGTCAAAGTATGTTTTCTTACAAGTAATACATAAATAAACAATATTTCCTTCAATGTATGATGATGACACTAGGTATGTGAAGGCTGTCGAGGCAGTCTATCGCACAGCTTCTCTGCAAGTCAAGCTACATGATCTCACTTCCCAAGTGCCAGTCAAGGGAGAAGTAAGGCAAGGAGACACAATTTCCCCAAAATTATTTACTTCTTGCCTAGAAGACGTGTTCAGGCTTCTCGAATGGTCGAATAGAGGCATAAACATCAATGGGAAACGCCTTACTCATCTACGGTTTGCAGACGATATTGTAGTCTTCGCTGAAAACCTGAATGACTTAAAAGACATGATCGAAGAGCTGTATGAAGTATCAATCATGGTGGGTCTGAAGATAAATACCTCGAAGACAAAAATCATGTGCACGAACACCGATGCCGACCACATAACTGTACACGGGCAGGCTATACAGCGGGTTGAAGGGTATATCTACCTCGGACAAAACATGAGCCTAGAAAAGAACGGACAAGGACATGAAATAGACCGCCGCATTCGGTTGGGATGGGGTGCGTTCGGTTCTGACGTGCTCAAAGGCGATATACCCATAAACCTCAAGCGCAGAGCCTTTGAGCAGTGCGTCCTCCCCGTCCTGACATATGGAGCCGAGACTTGGACGCTCACTCAGCAAGTCATCCACAGGCTGCAAGTCACCCAGAGAGCTATGGAGCGGGCGATGTTAGGTATTTCTCTCCGAGACAAGATAAGAAATACAGAGATCCGGAGACGAACGAGGCTTACCGACATTGCCAAGGTAATAGCTCGTAGAAAGTGGAAATGGGCGGGCCACATATGTCGCAGAGACGACACCAGATGGGGCAAAGAGGTGCTAGAGTGGAGACCCAGAACCAGTCACAGAAACGTGGGGAGGCAACCAATGAGATGGACCGATGACCTGGTGAAAATAGCGGGGAGAGGCTGGATGCGGAAAGCTCAAGACCGAAAGGAATGGAGTGCATTGGAAGAGGCCTACACTCAGCATTGGGTGGCAGTGGGCTGAGAAGAAGATGATGATGATGAATGATAATATAAATGAGTGAGAGAAGTGAGAAAAATGATATACCCCCAACCCCTCGAGTATCTCAGTAAAGATGTGGGGCTTTAATAAGTCCTAACGTGGACTTCTTGAGAGAATTTGAAAAGTGACGTTGCACTGTTTTGATTCATTTGCCAACACTCATGCACACTCACGAACACTTGGTTAATAATCCACCATTATTTCACATTAATATTCGACATAAGTAACACAAATTTTAGAAAATAAAACAAAACCGCAGACATGACTCTTCACTTTCCCGCCAAGAAGTAAGTAATTGCTTGGTTATGACGTATATTATTATAGTCCTAAGACTAAAACAAAAAGTGTCACACACTTTTTGTTTTTTATCCAAAGTTCGTGCTTCCTAACCTCAGAATAATAACTTAAGCTATTCCTGACTACCTGCCGAACTAACAACGAAGAAACAATAAAAAAGTGTTTACGCATTTGTATGATGTTGTCATAAAACATAAAACAGTACTACCAGCGCCATCTACTTTGCTCTTAGTGTAATCAAGCTCGCTTCTTCTACGTTAGATGTCGCTGGAAGTGCAGAAATTCATGTTTTACATGAATTCTGCACATAGCTGCATATTAAATCGAAATGATTACTTAATCTACGAAATATATCATATTGAATGAAACTTAATAATTAATTGTTATTAACGTTACAGATGACCACTTCAGCGTTGACTCCAACGGCATCATCACCAACAACAAACAACTGGACGCCGACAACAACAACGCTTACTACGAGTTCTCGGTCACAGCCAAAGACAAAGGAGAGCCTGCCAAAACTGGAACAGCGACTGTCAGGGTCTACACCAAGAACAAGAATGACGAAGAGCCTAAATTCTCGCAACAAGTGTACACGCCCAACGTGGACGAGAACGCTGGCCCGAACACTTTGGTCACCACTGTCGTTGCATCTGACAAAGACGGTGACAACGTTAGATTCGGGTTCGTCGGTGGCGGTACTAGTTCTGGTCAATTCGTTATAGAAGAAATCACTGGTGTGATCCGACTGCACAATAAAGCTATATCGCTGGACCGAGACAAATATGAACTAAATGTGACCGCTATGGACGATGGCGCGTGCTGTGTCAACGGAGATGCAACTATACACACATCGACAGCTGTTGTAGTCGTATTTATAACAGATGTTAACGACAATAAGCCTATATTCAAGGATTGTCCGACGTACTTCCCCAAAGTGGAAGAAGGTGCTCCAAACGGCAGTCCTGTGATAAAAGTGCACGCGACAGACGAAGATAAAGGTGTCAATGGTCAAGTCAAATATTCTATTGTTCAACAGCCGAATCAAAAAGGTACTAAGTTCACTGTGGATGAGGAAACCGGCGAAGTGTCCACAAACAAAGTATTCGACAGGGAGGGTGATGACGGAAAGTTTGTATCTGTAACGGTAAAGGCTACTGATCAGGGCGAACCTTCTTTGGAAGGCGTTTGCTCGTTCACAGTTGAAATTACTGACGTCAACGACAACCCACCACTATTCGACAGACAAGTAAGATTTTTTCTTTATTACATAGATTTAATAATCGCACATAATAGCATGAGAACACTAGACGTTGCATGTAAATTAGTTAAGTGTGGCAAATATTCACCATATCTTCTGTGTCTTACAGAAATATGTGGAGAATGTAAAACAAGACGCCAGTATAGGCACAAATATTTTAAGAGTATCTGCGTCTGACGAAGATGCAGATAATAACGGCGCTATTGTGTATACGTTGAGCGCGCCATATAATCCCGCCGATATTGAGTACTTTGAAATCCAGCCTGAATCAGGCTGGATCGTTCTCAAGAAACCCCTGGACGTAAGTATACATTTAAAAAACATTACAATAAACCACATTCGATACAGTGTGAACTTATGACAAGCGTGATGAGTGGAAGGGATCAACTTTACTGATAAAGTTTGGTGGATGAGTGCTACCTACAGACCCTAGGATTCAATTGGCACATACCTTAGTTGATTTAAATGTAAATAGTTCTAAATTGTCCGCTGTTGTAAATTGCTGTGAAGAGGGGCTAATCCTGGCTGTGAGGAGTAGTTGTCCATTGAACGGCGCGGCGGGCGCGGCGGCCGCCGGGGCTTGTTCTTCTTACAGCACAATTAGTTTAATTTGCCGCCAGCGCCGGCTCCGCACTGAATCTTCGTTAAGATTTATTTCCGCAGCACCAATCTTGCATTGACTACTATCTTACCGATGATACAACCTGTGTATAATACTCGTGACAGAGAATAATACTGCTGTAAATATTTCACCATTGAGACCTATGTTTAGTTCTAAAACATGTACAGTTTCCGTAACAGCACTTTTGTATATTTCGCACAAACTAGTTTCGAAGTTTATTTTATTGTAAGTACTTAACCGATTGATTTGAGAAGCTTACGCTTTTGAATATACCTATCAGTATTATTATATTATGTATGTACATGTTTTGTTACTAATCTTGTTTTGCGGAGCGATCTCGCCGGGGGCAGTTCGAGCCTGCCCTCCGTCTTGAAATCGTTGACGACATCTCATACATTGTGTACAAAAATAATATCATGATAATTTTGGAATTTTCTTACAGGGCGCCAGTATATGTTGATATGATTGTATAATAATGTTAGTTTTTAATCGGGATGGTCAGATTGCCTCGCGGCAGTTTGGCCATCTGGCCAGTTGTGACATTATTCCTTCTGTGAAAGGGGCAACGTTCTCAAAACCCAAATTTGTACAGTTAAACCGTAACGTCCATCGTTTGTAATATATTCCATTTCAATGAGTGTCGTTTCGTTGTAGTAATTACGAGGTCACCAAAACCTTCTTACGACAACCTGACCTTTTCGCCATGTCTTGTATGCAGAGCCGCATGAATTTGCCTGCTTTTCGTTCGATTATTTTCATTTTATAATTAGTTTAGTTTAATTATATTATTGTACAGAATAATTATTTATACATAATGTACAGTTTGTATTTTTATTCCTATTGTACATACAGACAAAACTTGTAAAATACCAAAAATAATTTTTGTTTCCAGTTTCTTTTCTCGCACCATCTAATATTGGCTACATTAAGGAATGTTACTGTAAGTGAGTATGGAAGGAGAATTGCACGAGAGCGGGTGTGGCTGTTTGTAATCAATTGAAATTATCTTTAATACTTTCCTCTTTTTTTTGTTTGGCTTAACGTATGCGTGTGCGACGGCTGGGAGTTACTACAATACTGTAAATACAAACATCCTTAACAGCCAATAACTATTAATTAATTCAAAATGAAAGTGAAAGATATATCGTTAACTAATTGAGTTTATTTTCAATTTTCAAATTATTTTGATTGTTTATTAGCGATGAGTACTTATGTGTTTATGTTTTAGTTGTGTTTTGTTTTGTTTTCCCCCGCTGACCTCTGACCCGTGTATCTGTAGCGGGACAGGTACCGACTGCGCGTGCGCGCCTCCGACAGAGGCGCCCCGCCCTCCTCCGCGGACGTGGACGTTGAGTTAGACGTGGTAGACAGGAACAATAAGCCCCCCATCTGGGACATGACCACGTATGGCCCCGTTCACATCAAAGAGAATGTCACAGTGGGTACCGTAGTGACCAGTGTGAAAGCCAGGTTGGTATAAGGCGCAGCGGGTCTACGGGCCCGCCGCACCTCCTCTCCTTAACACTACTAACGACGTGGTTTTGTCTGTTTCCATCGACTCTTTCCCCGATAGCGAGAGACGTACAAGTTGGAGGCTATGGCTCAAGACAAGGGTTTCCCGCCCTTGTCCAGAACCGTGGAGGTCCAGATAGACGTAGTGGATCGCGCTAACAATCCCCCCGTGTGGGACCACACGGTGTACGGCCCGATCTACATTCGAGAGAATTTGCCCGTGGGTGCCAAAGTGGTTTCCGTGAAAGCAAGGTGCGTGTAACTGTACGGCACGGGCACCGCACGCAGCCCGCACCCGCACGCAGTGTGCGACGCCGCGGCGACACGCCACCTCGGACGTCCGAGCGGAGGTTTCATCCTTAGCTTGAAAACTTATAAAAAATAAATCTTTTTGAAAGAGGTTTCATTTGCTTTTTATGAAATAAAAAGAGCAGTTTCCACTTTGATTAGGAAAAGAACGTAGAATCAGTTTTAAAATATTTGATGCGTGATTGTTTTCCATCGAGCTAAACATGAAACTCAAGTGACGATCTCCGAAAGGTAAATCTTTATTTCGTTATCATTTTTAAATTTTTAGACTCACTCTTTGTCATATCTAAAAACCGAAGATATGGTGAAAGTACCCTGAAAGTTTAAGTTTGATAAAGGATAAAGCAAGCACTGGTGTCTGTCCGCCGTTGGCGTCTCAAAATGATCGTATTGTTCTCACTTGGTGACTTGTTCGTTACGTTGTCTGCGCCGACAACTGCATTATCACGTTACATTTAAAACACGAGTTACGTTCGAGTTACCGTGGTTACTCGCGTGCATAATTACGGGAGCACCGCTTAAATGGAACCGGGAATCACATTATTAATGTAAAACTGCATTGAATGTTGCTGTAATACTTTTTTCATAAGGTATAGAATAAAGCCTCACTTACCTACGTAACCCTAAGTTTTCTTGTTATCAAATATCTGTATTTGGTTAAAACGTGAAACCAAATACCAACCGGTGGAATATTCAGTCCAATTTTATAAAACGCTCGTTCAATTTTTATACTTATTATCTTGTATGTAAAGTATATAGGTACTTGCTTATACATTTTTTAAATTTTTCCTATGAGCGTGTTTAAAAACTTAGCGACTAATAAAGGAAGATATAGGAAATAATCTATTAGGAAAAATAACAAGTAAGAAAAAAAAGTGTAATCTTCTTTTTTTTTATTACTTGGCCACATATACATAAACAATCGTAACTGTAAAAGCCATCTGCTGCTGGCAGAAAACTAACTTAAAAAAACTAGCAAAAAAAAGTAACTTATCGTTTCAGCAACATTCACCACAGTATTAAAATCGATTTGTACCTGCATCTAATGAACGCAGATTTAAAGTAATCAATTCAATTAAATAATTAAAATAATTTAAAATTTAATATTTCATTAAAATTCGTGTCTTCCATGCATGAAGGTTGAGGCATCGGTGCATCATGAACATGATTCATTAAAAACATAATTATTTTCTAATTCTATTGTGTAGGAGTCGAGAAAGCATGTCATTTATTTAAATGTCATTGAGTAGATTGTAGGTAGTGTTTACTTCAGATGTTGACAGGTTTTTAATTTTGTCATTTTTCACTGGCAGTTAGTGTTTTGTTTTTTTTTTCTAATTCAAACAATTGAAATGTAGAATGTTGATTTTTGATACATAAGTAGTTTGAATTATGTTTCAATTCGTCGGAAATGTTTAAAATTGAGTGTTCTAAATCCGTCATTTTAATTTTGGTAAATGTTTTCCATAAATCAATATTTGAAAATGACGTATATTTTAAAACGTTAAAGGTCAAGGTTTGTTTGATAACAAACAGCGTCTAGGTAAATAACGACTGGAGCGCCCTGGTTACCACAGAACAATTGAATTCTATTGTGTCTGGGCCCGAAAGCTTCTGTGTATTTAAGAAATACCTATGTGATTTATGGACCTAAGTAAAAAACGTAGACATGAATGTTTTGTTAAAAAACAAACAGTAAAATTTTACAGCTTTACTCCAAATCGCGTGGTTAGGAATAAAACTAAAATAAAAAAATACTTAATTAAAGATTTTTTAAATTGGTTTAATAACTAAAACTAGGGCGTAGAGGTAGGTAAGATATCCAGATTTAAGCTTAAATTATTATTTTGCGCTGTAAACGTTTTTCTTTTAAATCGATGTTAATTTTTAAGTTAACCGAATTGGATTATTAGTAAGTATACGTTGAAGAAAACTTATAAAACGCTAATTCCGAGGGAATGCGCATCACTTCAGTGCAACGGACCACAGTTTATTGTATTCTCAATTTTATATAATATTAGGGGGCCATATCTCACTATACGTATATTGAAATAAGTATGGCTTTTTTACTACATCGACAAAAATAATATTTTTTGTCTCGTTTTTAAATATGGGTCACAGTTTCCCACTATTGTTAATTTTAAAGTGACATCATAATATAACAGCTTATAGCTTTTAAGAATTTAGCTGTTTTTGTTTTGTTAAAATTCTGAAAACTAAAATCACTGAAATCCTTGGATCTAAATTATTTTGTTCAATTAAGTAATATAGGTAAATAGGCTTTCCAATGCCAAAAGGTCTTCAGTTTACCATACATTATTTTAATATGTGAAGTTGGCAATCACTTCTGCTGGAAAACGTCCCCGCGACATCTTAGTGAGATATGGCTCTTAAGTCTTTGTTACACCGAAGGCGGAGCAAAAGCGAAACAAAAGCAGAGCGGGTCCACTCCATTTATAATAACTACAAAGAACTACAGGTTGCTTAGAAAATAATATGTTATCTCGAAAGGAGATGAAAAGACCCATCAATTTGATTATGCTGTAGGACCAACTTTCAAATCGAGATAAAGAATCTGCTGTGTCCTATAAAATTTTTGGTATTTGTTTATATTTTACGGATAAGCACAGTGCTTTCATCTTACCTTATGTTGAGTGAAGATAAGGCCAATGGTGGAAGCGCATTCCACCCGAGATCCTGAACTAATTTCGAAGGAAGGTACCATATACAAGAATATTGATTGGTATTTTGTTTCCTTTCGGGATGCCATAACCTTTTCTAAACAACCTGTTAATGATAGATGTCACACCAAACGTTGACAGTACGGCTACCCCACAGAATCCATCTCGATGAGTATACTATATTGGTGTGTTCCATTTATAAACTTATACTCTTATATTGCAAGCCTCAATAGAGTTCCTATGTGGACCTTTTCTACTTTACCATGCGTGACGCTGCGCTTTGGGTTTTGATTCTGCTAATTTGTAAAACGTCCAATATTGTGTATCAGTAGCCTCATTTTGCTATTTGGACTTAGCACAAAATTACAGAATCAGGCTACTGCAAAACTATTGTAGACGTTTCAAAATAGCTGCATCAAGACCCAGGCCCTGTTTACGCGTATTGGTGTGGCGTTATTCATACAGTTCTTTGTAGTACACACCAACCAACCTATCCACAAATGTCAAATTTCTTCAGTACATTGTCAACCTTATGCTCTTAAACATAAAGTTCAAAGTATATTGAGGAAATTTGACAGTTTGTGGCAGATTGATGTGTAGGCGTCTGTACAACTCCCATGGTTGTTGGACTCGCAGAAGGGTGCGATTTTTTAACCGGTCACAATATCTTCTCATAATATAATATCAATTAGAGAATGGTGCTCTCCCACTCATATACGAAGTCACCGATGACTATTTTGAAACTAAACATTTCTGAAAGGTAAGTAGGGTAGTGGCTCCAGCGTTCGATAGGAACCGATGATCGACATGTTCTTCACTTAACACTAACAGCCGATCACGTACTGGGTCACCTCTGTACGGCATTGACTTTCTTAGCGTTTGTTTTACAATTTGAAAAAAAAAAAATTGCCGGCGTACCAGGAGAGGCGCGCTTTAAAACAGTTGGCTGTTAAAGTGTTAATCATCAAAAAGAGGAATCAGCAACTGATTTTAGTTTTTTTTAGAACAATTCAATACAGACCGCCTGCAGTTACTGTCAATCCTTAAAATTGCAATGAAAAACTATTTCTTTTTCGACGAAAGCTGTGTTAAAGTGCTTAAAGTTGCGAACTCTGGTGTAACTACCCTACTTAAATAACCAAATTATGTAAAAAATATAAAAAGGTAGTCTATTTGCACAATTGATAAAAAAAACACTGAAAACAATGTCACCACGATGACTATCTTATCTTATCTTATCTTAGGGGGGCCTGCTGAGGTTTCCTCTTGCAGTAGCACTTCGACCCACCACGATGACTAACGCGAATTTTATTAACTTATCGATAACTTTAACGAAAACGAGAATTTGTTTGTAGCAGCGCTTCCTTGACATACGAGGAGAGCGACAATGTTGCCATACAAATTATAGTTTTCGTTGACGTAGTCGAACGGTCAATAAAACTCGTACAACCGCGCTTAAAAATCACACCCTCAAATCCAAGGCAGTTGTCCACCCCAGGGTTTGCTCGTGCTCCGCCCAGTGTGGCGAACGTCTTATTGCATCCATCGATCACGTTGTGTGCTGGCCGATGGCACTGTTCACATCTCTATTGTCTATCTGTTCGTCCTAAACAACACATTTCTAACTCACATGGTTATATGGAGACGAAACCATTACTAATTCACCTTGCTAACAAAAGAAATGCTTTTAAGTTAAGTTGAGCAATTCATTATCTGTCTGTAATATTATCCCGTTTAATTTGTGAAATGATGTTACTTGATTACAGCTATGTAACACATAAATTAAAAATTACGATAATTCAAATCAAAAAAGACATTTTGAGATATCATAAACTAACTTTAACTAACTTTTATCCAGTTTTAATAATTTCTTTCTAAGTATTACTAAAAATAATCATTCCAAAGTGTCAGTGAAAATGAATTACTCAAACAATATTGTTCATTTCTCATATTAGTACCATAATTCATAATAGTTGTTTTTAATATTTTTTAAAAATATTGCATTCAAGTTTAGCTGTTTTTGTTTAAACGTAGATTCAACATAATTGATGTCGTTATCGTGGCCACTAGTTGTTTCTCGTTACTCCGAATGGTTTTTTATAACGGTCCGTTATGTTTCAGCTCGGGCATTGAGAACAATCCGACTGTGTTCTACCGTTTGATGCCCGGATCGACAGCGCAGACGAACAAGTTCCATACCTTCTATTTGCAACAGAGAGCGGATAACGGATTCACTTGGGCGGACATAAAAGTAAATCATCCATTAGACTACGAAAGTATCAAGGAGTACAACCTGACGATTCGTGTTGAGGTGAGTGTGTTTTGTTAACGATTTGTACCGCCACAGTCGGCTATAATCGACAAGCGATAGCGTGCCCTGGGTGCATAGTGCGAGTTTCATTCGTCATTCGGTCAATTTAACGAAAACGAGAATTTGTATGGCAAATAACTCTTCTTGTATGCCGCCAGGAGGCGCTACTTCGATGCCATACTAATTTCCGTTATCGTAAACGTAATCGAATGAATAGAGATAGAAAACAAAACTCACACTAGGCACCCTGTACGCCAATGAAGACAACGATATCGACTTATTTATGGTTTATAATTCACATAACCTTGTTTACCCCGAATCCATGTTCTTTATACAAGTTTACATAAGTACAGGTAGGCTACTCTTGACGCAAACTCAATCTCAATACAATTCCAATGCGATTAATATGTATCGATATTGGGATAAGTTTCGCAATTTCGAAACGCCCCATCTCGATAATAATTTGTTCACTCAATTTCCACGCAATTTAATTCCAATGTGGCGCTATTATCGCTTTTAAGAGTGCCATTTGAATTTTTTAGATTGGTGATTGGAAATTGATTATTGTAATTGTGTTTCAAGAGTAACCCTACAGGGTACGGGGACGCCTTTATGTTGTGACGGCCAAAATGTTTAAGTTGTCTCGAAATAATTGGTAAATTCTGAGTTTGCACATAGGTTTGCAAGCTCTATGCTGAAAAGCAAATTATTTAAAACTAGCTGACCCGGCGGACTTAGTACCGCATTTTTTTTTAATAGAGCCTATGTTACTCAGCGCTGATGTAGCATTCTAATGGTGTAAGAATTTTTTAAATCGGTCCAGTAGTATTTAAGTTTATTCGTTGCAAACATACATACAAACATACAAAGCCTTCAGAGCACACAGTTTTGGATAGATTGATGAGCAGGCGTCTGTACACTCAAATTTTGTTAAAATGAAATGATAATTATTTATTTAGAATACAATAACATTGCATACTTAGTAACGAATATCTATAGGTAAAAAACACACATGTTGAATCGATCATAATATTTTTACAGATATTAAAGATCAGTTAAGAAATAAGCAAGCTATTTTATAAAATGTTCAAAATGATTTTTAAAGCAAATTTTGTTGCGAACAAATTACAAAAACACAAATGTTGAAAAAATTTCCACGAGCAGGATTTGAACCTGCACCCTTCTGACATTCCGGGTCAGGTGCTCTTCCAATTGAGCTATCGTGGTTCTAACCAGCCCGCCGAAATTATTCAACACTTTTTACTTTGAAAGCCAAAGGCGCCCATTCAGTGTCAACGACTACCGTCACTAACATCCGATCATAATATTTTTACAAATATTAAAGATCAGTTAAGAAGTAAGCAAGCTATTTATAAATGTTAAAATAATTTTTAACGCAAATTTTGTTGCGAACAAATTACAAAAACACAAATGTTGAAAAAATTTCGCAACAAAATTTGCGTTAAATTTTTTTAAACATTTATCTATAGGTTTATTTATGGCTGATTGAGATACATAATATTGAGCTATTTAATTAAAATGTAGGTAAGGTAATGAATCACATCGATATTAATCTTGAGGTAAGGTTTCTGCTCATAGCGTAATTAAACTTTGTTTTATGGCTGAATAATAATAAGGTCTTAAAATCTTGTTGTTATCAAGTTTCCATCGACGCGGCGTTCTAATATTTCTTCACGGATTGAAACTAGTTTTTGAAAACCTCATTACTCCATGTATAACATTGTGTAGGTACACGATGTACTATATAGTGTTCAATGGTGGTTTAAATCGCGCTTTACATAAAGATATGCGGTAATATAATATTTTAGAACATGACATTGGTCCTTGAAATTTCTCTCTGAAACAGATTTTCATGGATTTAATCTTAGACAAGTTCAGTCGCGCTGCGGCTACTGGGTTACCAAAAACTTACAGCTGCAGAACCTGGTTTATTTTCCATACCATCCATCTTGAGCCATCATCATCATCATCAGGTCATTTTTATGTCCCCACTGCTGGGGCATGAGCCTTTCCTATGGATGAATAGGGAGAACGGGCCATAAACCGCCACGCAGGCTACAGTGCGGATTGGTGGTTGTTAACGACTGCTAATGGAGCCGGGACCAACGGCTTAACGTGCCTTCCGAAGCACGGAGATCATAATCCCTTCTTGATTGACCTATTTCATATAGGTACCTCATCTTTTCTTTTCTTTTCTACCTCATACACCTCTTATTTTCTTTTCTATACCGTAAATTCAAAATCATAAAATTCAAAAAATTCAAAATTCAAAATCATTTATTCAGTTTAGGCTACAAATAGCTCTTATGAATGTCATTATGCCATCGGTTCGTAAGTCTACTCTGGGCGGGAGAACTTGTACTGAGAAGAACCGGCAAGAAACTCAGCAAGTGTCAAGCTCTTTTCTCCCTTACAGCGTCAAAAATATTGGAAAATGCCCTATCATAAAAGGACACTTTCCATCACAAACAAACACAAAAAAAGGACAATCACAACACCCAAAAATACAAAAAAAAAAAAATAATAATAATAATAAGTTTTGCAAAAATTACATCAGGTACCTACCAATTTCAATTTTCACAATGTCATACAGTACTAATAAAAGTCAAAAATTATCTAAGACATAAAATAATCATTCCATTCGGTGCTTACATTTCTGTAAAAGATATCCGCGATCATACATAAATAAATAAACGAATTGAGAACCTCCTCCTTTTTTTGAAGTCGCTTAAAAAACTAAAACGGCGTGTGAGCACTTGTTTTTAAAACAAAAGTTTTTATGAGACGCTGCTACATCAAACGAGCAAGCCGTCGTCATTACGTCATTTAAGTATTTTAAAAGGTTTAGAGGCTTGTTTTACCACTTTATTTTTGCATAATTTATTCCATTACAAACTTGGTACGGAAACACGAAGTTGTCAGGTTTAGAACGGTGACCCTTTTAACTGTATCCTTTATGGTTGTCCATCAACTTGCGTGAAACTTTTGGTATGAGACCGGTCGATTTTTTGATCGTACAGTTGGTCTCTACCTGATTTTAAGCAGAAGCAGAAGCAGAAGCAAAGTGCAGATGCGTGGAGTGTGCGTGCTAGTGGAGCAGGATTGTGCTTTACTAACCGTCCTCACCTTGCCGACTCGCAAGTTGTCAAAAGTCAAAGTCAAATATTTTTTTTTTCATAAAACTTATAAAAGTGCTTTTGAATCGTCCAAGTCGTCCATTTTTTTTTACCTACTACCCGTTCGGGACGTCTATTTTTTAGCTGTGGAGAGGAATGGGCGCAAGAAACTATATAGCTTTAATATAAGTAACGACATTTACTAAATTGTATGCCGTTACCAAGTTTAAAATTAATTAACAATATTTTAAATTAGAAATACGTGTTGGAGTGATTGGAGCATTTTAAACCCATGCTGTTTTATCCTCAATGTAATCAGACACTTTATAATAAGCTTCTTTACAAAACTTTTCATTAATGGTGATTTTAAATTTATTAATATCAAGTTTTTGAATATTACTTGGAACTTTATTGTAAAAACGTACACACAGGCCTCTTATTATTTTCTTTGTGGAGCCTAATATAAGGTACTTGCTTTTACACATCTCGTTTAAACGGCCTGATGATATTGGAAGGAGGAAATATGTGTGCTATGCGTTATGATTACAAGCAGGACATGGAAGAACACTAAATCTTATGAGCCTGCATGCCACCACACAGGTCTAGGGTTCGATTCCCTGTCATCATCGGCCTGTTTATGTTCTGCTACTGGATTCAAGCCTTTTAATTTGAAAATAGTCCATTAGATTATTGAGTGAGGTTATTGAGCCATAACCCACCACGCTTATCCAATACTGTAAGAAAACAACTGGGACTGAGAGCTTATTTATTTATTATTATATAAGGTACACTTACAGAATACACATTATTACATTTATTCCTTAATTTATATGATTTATATATTCTAACATGTACTCCAATGAATAGTGCACACAACACTAATAATTATAATTGACACTACAACTACAAATACAATATTAACAATTAAAGAAATTACAAAACCATGTCATAAAAATAATAATAATGATAAAATAAAAACAATGACAAAATAATAATTACTTAATTAAATTAAAAACAAAATTAAAAACAAAACAAAATTATATAAAATTTATTAAAATGTATTAAAATTTATTTCACATAGTCGCTATTTTGGGCTGAAAACCTTGAATCAGCTTCAGTCTCAATTTAGGTAGTGAATCGTGGAATATATCTAAGTCTACATTGTTTTTGAGAGCTTAAGGGGGTGCCGCGCGGAATTTCGAAAATTTACGTGTTTTTAAGTAACTGGTGCTAGGCGCTGAATAGGTCATATACATTAAAAGGACTAGTGTAGGTTAGCTTGATATTTCACAAGGTCATGGTTGTCTTGGAATTTGAAACAAATACCCAGAAACTGCATAAACAATACGTAAAAGTAATGATATCTAAAAACTTATTTCTTCAGAAACTTTGTAAATATTGCACAAATGAAACAATGATCCGACATCAAAATGTTTGTATTGATATTCCGCAGGCCACTGTTTTTTTATTTTTCAATAAAAAAATATGAATATGAAAATATTAAGACTTTTATGATTTTTTACCCAAACGCCTATGATTTTACGAAAGTAAACATTGCTCTAATCACCAGCCTACTCTGTACATATTTAGTGTGCGTGCGTATTCGTAGTCGTGCGCCGTTGTCACACTACTGCCACGCGCCGCTCGCTCGCGTTCATAAAGAAACTTGAAACTCGCAGTTTTGCGTCGACGCTGCACCCCCTTAAGCTCTTTCGAAAGCTTCAGATATTTAATTTAGTCACCTATCCGCTGACCCGGTACTGTGAAAGTTACTTAACTTGCAAGATCGCAACCAGAAGCACGAACAACTACCGAATACGTCGAATCGAATTCGTGTGGTAAAAGAGGAATATTAATTCTTGGAAGCGCAGCGCCACATCATTCGAAAATGGAACAAACAATTGACAGACGTAATTCCATAGAATTTATGACGTTGCCAACGTTTAAGATACGATTTCAATTGAAGTTCCACAGACATAAGCCCTTGAGCGTCGATCGACCACCAGGTGGCCGATAACAATTAAAATTCTATTGTGTCTGGTATTTGCGCGCTCGAGCTCTTAAGGCGAAGGGTAAGGCACACTAGCGCCGCTAATGGATTTAATTTGATAACTGCGAAATTGGATATTTTTTCAAACATTGCGGACCTTCCGACACTAGGCAAACATCTATTATTTAATAATTGTGCACTACTTTTAGGTTTGTTTTTGTATTCATTCGCTAACACCAAAAGTGGCCATTGTTTGTGATAGCCCGTTTTGTGAATAAACCACGCAACAAAAAGTAGTGCACAATTATTAAATAAATACTATGGATGCTTTTCTGTTATCGGACGGTACGCAATGTTTAAAAAAAGATCCGGTCCGTTAGTAATTGTCAAATTATCAATTGGTGGCGCTAGTGTGCCTTACCCTTCGCCTTAATAGGCATGCTAACGTTCGTGCTAGATCGTAAACGCTGAAACTGCTGCAGCATCGAGTGACTATATTTAGTTTTAATTTGGCAAAAGATTATTTATACCTTTAACTATACTCTATAGTCTATACCCTTTTGACTTAATTTATACACAAACATGGTAATGCTATAGCTGTTTCCATTACTGTGTAACAGAACAACGGCGCCCAACAACTGGCTTCGGAAGCGACGGTGTACATCATGCTTGAAGACGTCAACGATGAGATTCCACTCTTTACGGAACGGGAGCAGGAGACGGTGCTGGAGGGAGAACCGATTGGTACTAAAGTTACCCAGGTCAACGCCATCGATAAGGATGGAACGTTCCCGAACAATCAGGTGAGTCATACAGATGTTAAGGAAACTTTTTTATTACAGATTTTTTTTATTTGTACGGGTACGCTTTTAGCTTTCATCTCACCTGCTGTTAAGGCCAAAGGTGGTAAAAGTCAAAAAATTTTATTAAAATAAACTTACAAAAAGTGCTTTTGAATCGACCATACATTTTTTACCTATTACCCATTCAGGACTATTTATTTTTATTTATTAGTGTACTAGTCTACTAGTCTATAAGTGGAAGGGCACTTCACCCGTAATCCTCACTGTCGGAACACAACAATGCTACAACATTGATGTTATGGCGACGAATCTAGATAAGATGGTGGTAGCGAGCTAGCCGGACAAACAAGCTCTACCATCAACCAAACCGTGTACAAACATGTACCTCTACGTGGACTCGAACCCGGGACCTCTGGGTCTAAAATAGGTGGTCTTATTAACCAGTAGACCACAGAGCTGGTTAAATTAAAAAGGTTCTTGAAGGAGAACGTATAACGATATAGGTTTACACAAAGATATGAATAGATAATTTCGGCGAGTTGGATTGAGCCACGATAGCATAGTTGGTAGTGCACCGGACCCGGCATGTCATGGGGTGCGGGTTCGATCCCGCTCGTCGAATATTTTCAACACTGTCTTTTTTCAAATTGTAATTTTTTTTTTTTTTCCTATTCATAGATATATTTAGAAAAAGATGTGGAAAATCATTGTATTTGCTGTAATTTGTAAGCTGTTCTTCGGTTTCCTGATAAGAAATAACTTAACTATAATATTGATTTACATCGACTAAACGTGTACCTACTATAAATATCTGGAGTTAGATTAATCTATTGTCAGTTATAAGGAATACGAGTTATATAGAATAATAGCGCAGTGTCATGGAAACCAATATTCAGCAATAGCAGTAACAGACATGTGACTTTTCTCCTTTCCCTCTACGGTCAACCATTTGACCGCCATTTGGTTATCCACCCTCACGTCATCTGACTTGAACACCTCGGAGAATCTAGGAATAAAAAGATCAAAAATATTTATTCAGCTTCACCTACAAATTGAAAACAATCAACAAACATATAAAAAAAAGTGAATCAAAAAGAATCCACCCCACTTATCACAACATCTTGCAGCATGCACATCACTTCATCATCATCATCGGCCTATCTTAGTCCACTGCTGGACATAGGCCTCTCCTAACACTTGCAACGCTGATATTTCGCACATCCCTATTGTGTTAGTGTATGTGTAGACTAGCAGAAGCAGAAGCAGCAAGAAGTGCCTTGCTTTGACAGAGGTTATGTGTGGTTAGGTATGTGTGGTGACTGTACTGTGTGATATTATTACATGCATTTTAAAATATTTTTATACTATATAAGAGATATTTATACTATATAAGGAGCTCGATGGCGCAGTGGTTAACGCGCCTAGTCTGCGAGTGTTGAGGTTAAGCAACTTTCGCATCGGATGGGTGACAAAAATTTGTCATCTCGAGCTCCTCCGTGCTTCGGAAGGCACGTTAAGCCGTTGGTCCCGGCTGCATTAGCAGTCGTTTACAACCACCAATCCGCACTGGGCCCGCTTTATGGCCCGTTCTCTCTATCTATCCATAGGGAAGGCTCGTGCCCCAGCACGGGGACATAGAAATGAGCCATGAGACATAAAATGATGAGAATGATGATGATGATGATGATGATGATGATGATGATGATGATGATGATGATGATGATGATGATGATGATGATGATGACGATGACGACAATGACGATGACGATGACGATGACGATGACGATGACGATGACGATGACGATGACGATGATGACGATGACGATGACAATCTCCGCCTCCTGGCGACATACGAGAAGACTTCTACACGCTTACACACTGTGTGTAGAACTTAACAATAGATTCTTCTTCTTCTTCGTCGTTCTCTCACTGATGAGGATCGCGACCATTTATATTATATGTTTCCATTCAGTGCGATTATATGCTGCGTGGACCGCCCGGTGCATGCCGCAGCTGACTGCCTTCTTCAGTGTGTCAGACCTTCTAGTAGGTGCCCTTCCTTGCGCACGTCTGCCATCAATTTGCCCTACAATAATCTGCTTCTCCAGACAGTGATTTGAGGACCGCATAATATGTCCGAAGAAGCTCAGAGTTCGTTTACGGCATATCACAGAGTCGCGTCGTGATGTTGAGCTCTTTTAATTCACACTCTGTCGGGGTGTGTACATAAATTTCCAAGACCAATCCGAGGATTTCTTGACTTTTCCTTATTAAGTATATAGAAAGATTCAAAATCGCACGTAGAGTACGATGCAGTAGTCAAGTCAAACCGAGGACTCACAAAAATGTCCTCGGATTGAAAACGTCCTCGGATGTGCCTTGTGTATTCAGGCCTACGTCCTCGTATGGTACTTAAAACAAACACACCCCCTCACACACACACACACACACACACACACACACACACACACACACACACACACACACACACACACACACACACACACACACACACACACACACACACACACACACACACACACACACACACACACACACACATCACTCACACCAAGCACACGGATATAAACCGCTCTCAATTAATTTAAACAAAGTAAAACTGTAATTGGCTGTATTATTTAGAATTAAGTCTATTTATGTTATAAAAGAGCTGTGGTTTTTGTTAAATAAATAAAATAAAATAAAATAATATCGACTCGTTAGTCCGCATCGCAGTCCAAGGTATACGCAACAACCTTCGCCAACACCACCAATTCCACACCAATATCACACCTAACATTAGATAGGTACCTATAATTAGTTTCTTAGTAAGTTAATATTATGTCTCATACCTATTTTAATCTATGTTTCTACGAGAACGCTGCCGACAAACTGTACTACAGTTTGGCAGAATGTAAGGTCAATTATTTTTGTAAAATTCATAACAAATAATTAAAAACAAACTTAAAATTTTGCCTCGATTTCGATAACGTGATCGAATAACGAATGAAACTTGCACTAGGCATCCTGATGGACTAAAGTACGCTAGAGAATGTCCCTCGTGTGCGCCGGCTTTAAAGTATAGGGTGTCATATAAAATAATGCTCGTGTTTTATGTGTCTGTGTTGTTGTCGAAATATGCAGCATTCGTTATAGTTTACACCACCTCGTATTCGCGCAACATGCTTCAAAAAAAATGCAATTTTTCCGCATTGTGATTGCACTTGGATTTTTGTGCGATTGTGAATTATTAAATGGATTGCTTTCGTTTAGCATACATATGCGTATAGTTTATTTTATTGCTTGTCACAGGCCATCCGTGTTTTGTTTACGGGTTTTGTATGCGTCGACGAGTTGTTGGCGCAATTTTTTGTTTTTCTGTTAATAACGACTGTTGTTACTTTGTTGCATTAAATACTAAAGTTTTCTTTCTTTAAACATAGATCTACTATACTACCTGACCCAACTCAATTTCACATAATAATAGTGTTAGGTCTTCGCTCTTCCAGATACTAAAAGCTCGACGAAGGAAGGGAAGGTATACCTACCCACTAAAAGACCTCTGCCATCTCTTCTTTTCCAAGGGGATGGCTCGGGATTACGAATGGCAAGCACTGATTTACCCTTTTGTTAGCTCCTATAGTCTCACAATAGATGGCGTCCCTAAAGGAGTGCCACTAGGCGCTGAAAGCGTGTCAGTAGCATTTTTTGATAGTATGCCGATTTCTCTTTTATCACAGTTTATTATTCTGTAAACTTGTGGTCACTAACAAGAAATTAAGCAAAGTGTTCCATGTACGGAAAAAGTTGGGAGCCATTGTTATAGTTACTCAAACTGTTTTAATTAATTATGTGAGAGTTCAAAACTTCACTCTATCGTCGGTATTAGAATCGCTAATTGGCTCCGAGCTATTGTTTTAAAGTTTCCGTTGGAAGTTAGTGAGACGTTTCATGCTGGCAGATAGCACCTGTAAAGTTTTCCCCTATACTAAGATTTACTTTAACCAAACACATGTTGGTACTATGCCGGTATCGGGCAAAGCTCTCCAACTACACTCGAGAGCAATGAATCCGGGTCACTTAAAGAAACCTATAAATCTCGAAAACTAAAAATGCTAGCTTTATGAAATAAATTGTGTTTGATAGACAATCAAATACTCCTTAAAGTAATAAAATGTATGAGTCACTACATTTTATTTACAAAAATTACATAAAGAAAAAAAAAATAGGAAACGAATTTTTTTAACAACATTACGATTTTCTTGAATTTTAATACTTCGTATTGCCTCCTCGTGCTTCCATTACTGCGTTTACGCGGTTTGGCATGCTGTACACCAAGTTCCATATACGATTTTGGGGAATATTCTCCCATTCCTCTGTGAGAGCAATTTCAACTCTTGAAGGTAGTCATTCACAATCCAGCCTGTATGAGGTCGGGCATTGTCATGCATAAAAATAGCATCCTTACCCAAATTGACCATAAATGGACCAACGTGTTCATTAAGGATTTCTTTCACATATCTTACGCTAGTTAAAGAGCCGTTTTCTATGAACACCAGTTCTGTGCGACTCTCAGAAGAAATTCCGGCCCACACAAGTACAGACCCACCACCGTAGGCTACTTTTTTTTCGGTGCATGCTTGCTTGAATCTTTCCCCTGGTCTTCTATACATTGTATCTTCCATCATGCTTATAGAGCATACATTTTGGAGATCATAACTTTTGACCAATCTTCAATAGTCCAATTTAAGCGGTTCTGAGCATATCTTAGTCTTGAAATACGAAGTCCACGCTCCAGTTTAGGGCCGTTTGCAGGTCTAAGTGGTTTCAAGTTAGCTTCAGCAAGTCGACATCTTACTGTCCTGTCCATGCGGTTACTTCCTCCGAGGCGTCGAAACTGATTTGTACATAAGTTCAATTCCTGTGTGAAAGCGATTACGAAGCATGGTATTCACTAAGTATCGATCTTGTCGTGCTGTGGTACACCTGGTTCTGCCTGTTTCTGGTCTGCGTAAGTTAGAGCCAGTTTCCTCGTAACGTCGGAGAACTCTTTGTACTGTTGACAGCGACACACCGACACTCCTGGCTGTACTGCGCTGACTCCGGCTGGTTTCAGCATTGTGAGAATTCTGGTGCATTCTTCAGGTGTAAGCGACATGATTACAGCTTGAATAATAAATATTGAACACTATCAACATGATTTATATACCCACTTATATGACAGATTAGAAACAAAAGCAAAAACAAATGCAGTAAGTCGTAGTTCCATCTTCGAAAGTCTCCCTTTTTCAAATTAGATTTTTTTATGACATAACTAAGAAGTTTTATTACTTTCATTTAAGGAGTGTTTAATTGTCTATTAAACACAATTTATTTCATTAACCTAGCATTCTTAGTTTCCGAGATTTAAAGGTTTCTTTAAGTGACCCGGATTCATTGCTCTCGAGTGTATGATATCAGAAACTTCGAAGCAGTTATAGAAATGTGTATAGTGGAGACTTCTTGGCGGGAAAGTGAAGAATCATGTCTGCGGTTTTGTTTTATTTTCGAAAATTTGTGTTATATCGAATATTAATGTGAAATAATGGTGGTTTATTAACCGTTAAGTGTTCGTGAGTGTGCATGAGTGTTGGCAAATGAAACAAAACAGTGCAACGTCACTTTTCAAATTCTCTCAAGAGTCCGCCCGAGGTCTTAGTAAAGCCCCCACATCTTTATGTATATCATTTCTCACTTCTCATTTCTATTAGCATTCATCGTCATCATACAGAAAAGAAATATTGTTTATTTATGTATTACTTGTTAGAAAAATTACTTTGACACTGGCTAAATGTGCAAATCGCACGAAGCCATCAACAAAAAAAAAATATGGATAGTGATTTGTTAGAAGGAAACAATAAAGCTTTAGTTTTTGTCCTGAGGGTTTTTACAATGTCAGTTGATTTATTTTTCATACAGTAAATAAACCGGTAACCCAATATTAGGTTTGCTTGCATCCATTGATTCTTCTGCATGTGCACATTTTTGGGGGCGGGAGGGATGTGCTTGCGTACTTCATCCAAGCTTGATAAACGTGTGAGTTAGCGAAATTAACACTACATAAGTATTACTTTAATTGCATTTTTGTGTGAATAAATAATATTACAATGCAATAATAATGCAATGTTTAAAGATAATTTGGCAGTGTAGAAAGTGAAGGCAATAAAAGATACTGGTACAAGATGTGGGAGTGAAGTGTTTATTTAAAAAATGTATATATGTAATAGAAGAAATAAATTATTTCTTATTTTTACCCCCCACGGGAGAAACGTAAGTTGATGTTATCGTTCAAAGTTGCCACTACCCAATGGCTAGTGGTTTGGTCACCGTATGGTCAAAATTAAAATATCTCAAGCTTTTCCGTACTTCGGAAACTACTTTAGGTCAGCCGCACTTCGGATGCGTTTTCCTACTCATTTTACTCGTATGATAACGGATAATTATGCACGAATCGCACGATACATCTCAATCCCCCGACTAGTATGGTACCTCGTACACTAGGTGCGAGCTAGTCGTGTGTGGGTTTGGTCACCGGATGGTCAAAATTAAAATATCTCAAGCTTTTCCGTACTTTGGAAAGTACGTTAGGTCAGCCGCACTTCGGATGCGTTTTCGTACGCATTTTACTAGTAAGAACACGGACAAATACGCACGATACATCTCAATCCCCCGACTAGTATGGTACCTCGTATACTAGATGCGAGCTAATCGTGCGTGTATCTGTATGGAAGTTTATCGTGCTCTTTATTATATACTAGCTGACCCGGCAGACTTCGTACCGCTTCTTTGACAGTTTCCATCATTGAGTTAAATATATATCAATGGTTTCCATGACAACAAAATACACAAATAATTTTGTATTGAAAAATGAAATTGTCGTTATTATTTTTAATATAGCCTGTTACTCAGCGCTAATGTAGCATTCTAAAGGTGAAAGAATTTTTTAAATCGGTCCAGTGGTTTTTGAGTTTATTCGTTGCAAACATACATACAAAAATACAAAGGTTTCCTCTTTATAATATTAGTATAAATGTATGTACAGTATATAATAGTGGCAACATCATCATCTCACGGTGCATCTCCCGTCTTCAGCATTTTAGTATTCTTACGTGTACAATTCGTACGAAAACGCATCTAAAGTACGGCCGGCATTAGGCTGTCAGTACCGGTCGTTGCCGTAAGATGGCACTCCTATTTTCGCACTTCGCCCTTGCTGGTGGGCTGTGGCTTGATCTCTCCACGACGATGTGGAATGGTACCTCAGATGCGAACGTTCAGAGGGGCTACTTTCCATATGCTAACATCCTATTTGCTAAACCTCATTTTAAACAGTCTCTAAAGTTGCGTTTAGTAAAACAATTTTTTACTTCATACTTACATCTAGTACCTTTAAACGAGCCATTCTTGTTTATATGTATATACTAACTGTGCCCCGCGGTTTCACCCGCGTTAATTAGCGAATAATCCTTGCAGCTATCGACACAATCGGCGGCCCCGCCTCACCGCTCCCGCCCACATAAATGCGCGCGAGGTATTTGACCATTATGTTGTTGCATAGTTATTTTAAAACTATGATATCTCCTTACATATTCGTTGAAATCAAATGCTATCAATGGAAATTTTGTTCAAAATTAAGTGCCTGTGATAAATAACTTATTATATTTTACTTATAGATAAGGGTTAATATCATGTTTATTAAAACACCTTCGCAAATCATGTATTATATTAGAACTAATTTGTTTATCATAAAAAAATGAGTCAACCTTAAAAGCTAGACATATGCTGTCGCGGACTTTTTGTTTAGAACTTTTGAAGGGGAACAATTTCGTGATACATGATTATTGCGTAACTTTCACCGTCTACGTAGCGCACGCAAGGAAAGCTCTCAAAAAAAAATTAGCCGTTTTCGCAACATTTTTCATTGCTGCTCCACTCCTATTAGTCATGTAATATAGCCTATAGCCTTCCTTAATAAATGGACTATTTAACACAAAAAGAATTTTTCAATTCAAACTTGTAGTTCCTGAGAATAGCGCGTTCAACCAAACAAACAAGCTTTATAATATTAGTATGATTTATGAGATTCTATATCTGAAAATCTCGGAAACGGCTCCAACGATTTTCATTAAATTTAGTATGCTGGGGTTTCGGGGGCGATAAATCGATCTAGCTAGGTTTCATTTTTAGAAAACGTCGTTTTATCCGTTAAAAATACCGAGCAAAGTTCTGTCATCCAGGTTCTTTAATCTGGTTTGCCAAATCGGATGTTCGCCAAACGGGACATAGCTTTCAGAGGCTGATGATGACGATGATAAGAAAACTACTTAGAATTAAAAATAATTATGTATGTAGGTTTTCGTTATTATCGCCGCTCAAGCGCTAAGTTTGTTGGTAAATGAAAATTACATTTGCATACCTTAGCTATTAGGAAGGTACGAAGTTTGTTTAAATAGAAGACTTTGTGCTCATACAATTAAGGTTTGTTATTGCAATTGTGATATTCTTAGCAGAATCCAAAGTATATATTATTATTATTATGAATGAAAATATAGCTGATATGTTCGCCTCTTCGTCAAAACGATGCCACCCACGTATCTACGTGTTATTTGTTCAGAGTTATTTGGTAACCTCGAAAATACTTTAAGCTTGTTTATACCCTGGCCAATCATCGTATTACTTTAGAAAAATATTATATATTAAATAATTAGTAAAAATATTTAAAGATCCGGTATTTACAAAAAATATAAAGTTTTGCACAGACTTATGTAACATGCCGAATTCCACAAAAGCGAAATGCGGACAGAATCTAGTATCTTTTAAATTCGAAACTATTGATTCTTAGAAAATATTAGTACATTACTGCACCGGTCACAAAACAGGCATTGATTGACATTGCCGGTCGCAGACCATGCCATGCCTCTTTGACTATATGCATGTCTATAATCAAAGGTCATACCTGTGTTTGGCTTGTCAATATAGCAATTTCGATTTATCTCGAAGAAGGTTTTCAAAATTATGATCTCATCTCCAAGCATGTCTAAGAAGGAGGGTTTTACAAACATTTTACCATAGCACGCCCGTTACTATTCCCGTAATTTACGGCCAGCATAAAACACCTACTTGTTTTAAATCTTTAAGTTTTCATAATGCCAAAAATGCGGGCGCCGTTCGTGACGTCGGCTCTTCCGTTTTATTGCTTGGAAAACGAAGACAAATGGTTGTTTATAGCTGTTTGTATCTCAGCTTTTCGCTGAACATCTCTCTAATGGGAATTGACCCCTCTCATTTTCCTCGCACAAAGTATTATGATTCTTTCTCTTTGACTTATTGTGAGAATGTGTTTTGTTACAAGCTTCCGTCTTCACGCGTGATAGTGGTTGGTGGTAGGGCCAAGGTACCTGGCGACTGGGTAGCTACTATCATCTCAACCGAGTTTGACGCCATAACCGTGGTCTGTGTTATGTTCCGACAGTAAGAGATAGTTACTAGCTGTTTTTCAAGAAATTAGTTGAGAAATCTGGATGAAGTGCTTTTCTATCTTCGACCAAAACAGAACCTAGTAACACTTTAGTAACACTACTGTAGCGCAGGGGTACAATAGCATCTAAACTGCTGTTAAAAATAAAAAGCAATTCAATATGGAGTACAAGTCAGACCTTCCTGGCTGTTGCAGCGTCCAATGCGCATTGGTAGGTTCTAACGACTGCTAGTATCTTAAGACAACGGTTATCACCGGCGTAACGTGCCTGCCGGATCATGGAGGAACTATAAACATTTAAATTTAGTCACCCATCCGATAACACAGCGTTATTAAAGTTCCTTAACTCTGAAGATCGCAACACGCTTTCACTAAACATTTTGTATTTCTTAAAACTAAATATTTTTACGTCAGTACGCCCATTGTTTGCGTATGCATTCGCCAAAGCACGGAATGTACCTTTCAAGCGAAGGTTACGTAGGTAGCGTACAAGTTTTACAACCTTTAAGATAATTGAGAGAGCTACGCGTTACGTACGCATAATTATTCCAGTGGTTTGCGACTTGAAGAGTAACCGTCAGCAACGAAATGCTGTTATAAGCTTCTTAGAATGAAGAGAAATGTTTATTTTCAACAGTGTTTATGAAACGTTTATTTTACACAACTCCTTGTGGTTGAGTGGTGAAGAGCCAGGGCCGTAGCTAGACTTGAATTTAAGGTAGGGCATCTGTGGTTACAGGTAGGGCGGAAGTAAAAATGTTACTTGATCCGTTCTGGTCAATCGAATTTTGGTGTCCTTGATTTGTAAACATGTGCGAGTCAGGTTAATACTTATGTAATTGTCGGGGTGATATACAGGTGTAACAAAATTCCATTAATTTGCGATTTCGAAGTTGGTGCCATAGTAAAAGTTGTTCGTATTGATGTGATGTATTGGGTGGAAAGACCCCCCATTCGGCATTTAAGGGAATTTTGTTACACCCTATATATTATGACTGTAAGACTAGATGCCACTACACGCTAGTATTATTTTCCGTCTTAAATCTGCTTTACAGTACTTTGCTTGTTATTAGTTGATTATTAAGGTATTTTATTAAGGTAAGGCGTTGGTATTTTAAGGTAGGGCATTGCCCCACAATGCCCCCCCTTCGATACGGCCCTGTGAAGAGCTCAACCTAATATACGGAGGATATATCTCAACTTGCATAAAACTTGCTTCCGTCAACTATTTTTAATAGGATGCGTTCCGTTTCACACAAATTAAATATAGGTGTATTATTTTAGCTAAATACTGTTTTATTTAAGTTAAGTTGTAACATATGAAGATTCCTGTCTGTTTTGTGTATCTAAATGAATAAAACATAAATGCTCTCTAACGGATCACTATGTTATTTTTAGGTGTATTGGTGTTGAATGTAATCAGTTTTTACAGCTTACGATATCAGTTAGTTTGCTTGGTGTTTAAGTTCCATTCTATATATATATCCTATAGCTTTATGTTGCCATAGGGTGAATGTGCGTACAGATTAACGTTTCACAATAGCACTGTATTTAGCAACATCTAGTGGTTCAATCGACAATGAGTAGCGTATTTAGCGTAGCGATTTCATAAAGAGTAACAAATCGGCTGACAGAAAATACATTTACACTTGTACCACGAACTACGTGCTGTGGAACCCGCTCTCAGCAGGGGTATTTCTGGACCATTACGACTTAGGGATCTTTAAGAAACGAGCCTATTCCTTCCTTAAAAGCCGGCAACGCATCTGCAATTCCTCTGGTCTTGCGGGTGTCCATGGGCGGCGGTGCATTGCTTCTCATTAGGTGACCCGCCTGCTCGTTTGCTTCCTTCTAATATATAAAAAAAAACATGGTACTAAACAAAGAGTAAAGGAAAGTTGATAGCCTTATACTCCACTGCTGTGTAAAGACCTCCATCATTGAAATCAAGTCATCGCTACATTGGATTAATCACCACGCTTGCCAATGCGGGTTGGTGTTCACACTCGGGCTATGCATCGAAAAAACTGAAATACACTTTGCCAGATCAGGGAATTGAACCTACCTTCGTGTATCGGACCCAGCGAAACAAATAGTATGTATTATAAGTAATTGAAATTACACTCAACTTACAGAAGGTAGTTATTTTATTGTTCAGTTGATTATATATAATCAATAGAGCGAAGCAAGGAGTGTGACTGAAATTATTTTTAGCATTTTTAGCATCATCAGACTTTTTTAGGACCCGGGGAAAAACTTTAAAGGTTCCTCAAGTCGTGTGAAACGAAAAGCAGTCAGAGGTTTTCTAAAGGAATGGCGTAACACACTTGTGCGTGTCTACGTTTTTTTACGTTGAGTAGAACGAGTATGTAATAATATAATTCGATATACAGTTAATTTTTAATTGTAATGACTATAGAAAGAGAGCTGACAGTGACTACTCGCCTACTATGGGTATGTTCCGATATACACTGCGAGCACTATCCAGTGCTCTTACTAGTGAGAAATTTGTTCCGTTATGGACTGACAGTATACTGCCGCAGTATCCTAGGGAAATATATGACGTCATAAATCGTTGCCATTTTTGTACTGTAAGCACTGGCATTTTCGAGGTAAGGTGCTCTCAGCGCTTTGACCACGTGATCAACAACGTCCAGAAATGACATGGATTACAGCACGGGTGACAGTATACTGGACTGTGTTTCGTTTTAAACAGTAACCAGTATTACTAACTATAAAGGAACAGCTTCGCAGTATACTAAATTGACGTCACACCTTACAGTGCTCGCAGTGCATATTGGAATGCTTTCATATAATGAATATTCGTATGCTTATGATAACATTGCTAGAAATAGAAGAGTCGCTTAGTCGCTGGATGTAGGACCACGGCCTTAGTAACCAAACACTCTAGGATTACTGGGTACTACGCTTTACCTATGTAGAATAATTACGTAGGTTGTGGTAGGCAATTTATGTAACCTGTGTTATCTCCTCAGGACTACTTCTCCGTAATTACTTAATGAACGTAATGTTTGACTTCTAATTATATGTGGGGCTTGGGTAATTACAGTGTTAGTAACCACTAATACTGTAATTACATTGAAACCTCAACGAAAGATTATGATTAGTACCATAATTTAAATAATCAAAGTAAAAAGATCATAACACATTTATCAGACTATATTGCACTTGTATTGTATGACAACTGAATGAAACCAAAACAGAAAACCGGCCAAGTGCTAGTCGGACTCGCGCACGAAGGGTTCCGTACTTTATGACGTATTAAAAAAAAATACTTACTAGATCTCGTTCAAACCAATTTTCGGTGGAAGTTTGCATATTTTTGAAGACCTATCAATAGATACCCCACACGTATGGGTTTGATGAAAAAAAATTTTTGAGTTTCAGTTCTAAGTATGGATTTTTTTTTTCTATTTTTGTATGAAAGTCTTAATGCGGTTCACAGAATACATCTACTTACCAAGTTTCAACAGTATAGTTCTTATAGTTTCGGAAAAACGTGGCTGTGACATACGGACGGACAGACAGACAGACAGACAGACAGACAGACATGACGAATCCATAAGGGTTCCGTGTTTTGCCATTTGGCTACGGAACCCTAAAAATGACAATGACAATTATGCAAAGGTTGACTTTGACTTATCTTTGCGAGAGATCCATTCCAGTAAACCCTGTATCGTGGAGAAACAAACAAATTTGGTGGGATTGTAAAACTTTACTTGCATTTAATAAATACTGAAAGTAATTCAAATATAAATTTACATTTGTTTAACAGGCAGATATTATAATACAAAAGTAGTGAAAAGTTTGTGAAAACTGTAGACACCTACATTAGTACACGATGTATCAATTTTACTAGTTTTATACATTGAGTAGACAATGAACCAAAACAGGGGTCTCTGGGGGGCTATGTAGTTGTGAAAATGAAACGCATGTATAGATACGGCTCGCTACACACGTCTCGTTTTCCTAAACAATTCTGCTACAATACTGCTTTAAGGGCTCATGGTGCATACGGTCTTAAGTGCTGTTTCTTTTACCGCTGTCAATGTTCTCGAGAATTCCCTTCGCTTCGTACCCACTCAACGGTCGAGTACTTCTGCTTTTTGATCATTTACTTTAGGTAGGTACATTCAATTACGCTCCACAAACAAGTGTCGTTGAAATTAGCTGGCAACCTCCTGCCTTACTTTTTCTGTGCACGTTGGCATATTTCACGGATGCTTGGTGAATACGGCCACAGAATATATAGCGTGAAAGATGCGGTAAAGTTTTTAAGACTGTGTCCCAGTTAGGAATTGTTGATGAATTTTGAAATTTAACAACAAATGTACAAATCTCATGTGACACATAAACTTGATAATTTGAAACTTGAATATGAAAAGGGATTCCGCGTTTCATCTGCTTACTACAGTTTAGGGAAACTGCTTAGATTATTTACGTTCTAATTAATAGAATTAAGCTGTCGAATCATACCTATTTGAACAAAGAAAAACAAGTTTTGGCGAAAACAATATTGTTTATAATTTTATTATTAACATTCTATTTCATGCAATATTTTACGTTTTCTTTATAAGCGTAGTTTGCCTTCATATAAAAGGTTCTTTATCTTTTTTTCCAAATCCCGTTCATTTTTATAAATGTCCTATTTTGTGATGCAAACGTTACTTTCAAAATACGCGAGAAAACTACCTTAAACCTTAAGCCCTTGTGACTGGTAAAACCTCGGAGATTTTCTAGAAGTTATCGTCACGCGATCACACCGTATCTCTAGATTCTCCGGAGCGTTAGAGTCAGCAGTTGAGTGTCGAGTATCCGACGGCGAATCTAAAAACCAAAGCTAGAACCTCGGCTCAGGTTGACCGTGGCGTGGGAGAGGAGTAGGGGATATCGCCCAACCACGTATCTATAGTAGTCTAGCAATTTTTTTAAACTGCATAAAGCGTACTTCTGCCTCCGGGTAGACGCAGATGGTTCTGTGGGACTGATCTCCTGACCCCATCTTGTCCCAAAGGACTTGGCAGGGCAGGAGGGGGAAATAGAAGTCTGCACCTGGTAAATCGCAAGTGCAAACCTCGTCGGCGACTTGCACAGTACGGTGGTTAGGTACTAAGTAGTTAAATCTCGTGTTATTTGAATTGCTTTGAGCGGTAGTTACTGGAATTAATAACAAGTTTGCCTTTTGAACATTCGCCGCACCACTAGAAATGTAAAGTCAAAGCGAATAATATTAAGTGGATTGTTTTAAGTACCGTTAGTTATCGTTTCGTTTATCTTCTTTGGAATAAATAAAAAATATAGCTATCGTTTTTAGATGCATCTTTATGGGTTGTAGTGTAGGATACTAGATACGATACTGTAGAGTAGAGGTTACGGGGCATAAAAGCATAAACACTGATGCTTATCGCGAATCCTTGGCGTTGCACCATCAGGCGGGATGTAGGTGTACTCAAGAAATTTTATAGTTGATTATTTCTGATGTAGTAGTTAGTAGTATATTTTTTAGGAAATATGGTTTATTGATTGATGAAATACCTATATACGTTAACCTGAAAGGGTAATCTGTGTAGGTGAATGTATAATCCTTAAATACGGAAAGAGCCTTGACGCCTGTCGGAATATTCTATTAGGTATAAGTTTATACATCCTTAGAATTTTGCTTTTTTTCTCGCTTATGTAACGTTTCTTAACGCTACAAGTCAAGGGAGGTGACAATCAATTCAAATATAAAAATAACTAAGGATTTTTTTTATTTGACACTAATATACAAAGCCGGAATGGCTATGGCCTAATCTCCCCTTAATACATCAATGGGACGTTTACATTCTGACGATGACGATACTTAAATACAATTCCATTCCTCCAGGTGTATTACTACATAGTGGACTCTCCACGCAACGAGGGCAAGGACTTCTTCGAGATCAGCATGCAGACCGGCGAGATCTTCACGAAGGTGGTGTTCGACAGAGAGAAGCAGGGAGCCTACGCGCTGGAGGTGGAGGCGAGAGACGGAGCACCGTCAGCGCGGCCGAATTCGGACAACCAACCCAACTCAGGTGAGTGTTATAATGTATAAGGTAGAACATGATTAGAATATTTCAGGGCGTCCGCCTGCTAAAACTCGTACACGCAAGCGTGTATAAAATAGATAGAGGTACAGAATGCTGACTCCGACCTAAAGCGATTTTAACCTCTAATTTTACCTACGCTCGTTTGTATTGAGCCGGCCTTCTGTACCTATTTATTTTTCGTAGCGTGTCTGTTTGACGAACAGCGCGTGCAACGGATCATTCCATGCGTTTTTTTAGCGCACGGCCTCCTTGTTCTTTTGCCTTATCTCAATCATGTAACGTTTAAAATATGATCACCAACAGTGCTGTGAGTCTCCTTCAATCGGATAAAGATAAATGATTAATTAATGACGATGCTTTATCTAAAAAATTAAAAAATGTTAAAGTAGGTCATATTTCGCTTTTCACTGTAAATCATATTTCGCTTTTCACTGAGAGTTGATTGCCACAAATTGTCGACATAATATGTTGATATGGGGACATTTATCAGGGCTAATTAGTTTATTTTAAAAAAAAATTTTTTTCTTTTTCGGACTTCCGGATATATCCAAAGTTTGATTTTTTTTCTTTAAAACTACAACTCGTATCGAAGTTGGGTTTGAACTGCAGTGCTTAGAACAATATAAACAGACAGTTTCACCAATAAAAAGTACATGACACGAAAAAGAGTTTCTTACCGCACTGTGCGCTGGCCCAAATAAAAAAGGAAGTAGACTTAATTTAATATACAAAGCTAATGAAATGTTGTTGTCTGAATGAAGAACGGATTAAAACAATGTTTTATCATCAACGTAAGCGTTTTGTGCTCCTGAATACGTTGGAAACAGACAGGCTTAGACGTCATATCTGAAGTAACATGGTATTTATTAGTATTGGAGCTGTCTACGAGTTTCTTGTAAAGTTTGCCGAAGTAATGCGTGTTGCTTTACGTTTCATATATTATACAAATGAAACACTTCCAATACATACGTGTAATCATAATATTAATTTGATTTATGTTGTACATAGTGGTGGTGGTCTTAGTATACATACATACACACTAGTACAGTACCTACAGTTAGTGTAATAAAATCGTGTAGCAAAAATACAATTCAATTCAAACTATTTCATTTATGAATACTATTATAAATACAAAATTTCCATACCTACCTACATCTACTCATCTAATTAAATTAATTTTGTTTTTTTCTGTTCATTATTAACTCGTAATTACAAATAATCAAGCACTCGACTACCAATTGGATAAATGATGATTAATGATAATTTTTATGAATAAGGGAAATCGATTTGCGTAATAAAATATCTAGGTAATTTTTCATATTAATTAAGAATAAATACTTAAATTGCTAATTTAATTTCAATTCGATAAAGAGATAAAAAGTATAATTTTGCGTAAATCAGAACGTATCCAATTATCGGTACTTGTACTAAAGTAATTAAAATGACCAATACCTTCTGTCTTCGACAATCCGACTTCGACATTGAAAAATTCGAAACCCATTATGATAATTTATAACATAGATATGAGCGATCCTGTGAAAGTGAACCCTTTAATAAGTGTTTAAAGTGTGTGAAATTATAGAACATTACCAGTTCATTTTATGTCTACTGCTAGGGCACGAGCCTTTTCTATGGATGGATATGGAGAACGGGCCATAAACCACCACGTGGGCCCGGGGCACAGAAGAAAAAATAGACAACCCAACGTTTATATATTCTTTAAGCTTCATACTTTCGGTTGGTATTAAATTTATACGTTAAACTCATGAGTGCAACATTTAATAAAAAGTCATTTTTTTATTAATCATAGTCTGGCCAAGAATTTTTTAGACAACCCACTCGAGATATATTTTCTAATATATTAAATTTGATATAAAATACTTTTCATTCATTAAACAGATGGGTGAAGGTTGTTTCTAGTTCGGATCTTAGACTATAAATGATGATGATGATGATGAAGAGATTTGTCAGATTTGGTCTGATTTGCAGGCGTCTGTATAGTATGAGCAAATCAACGACAATATCTGCACCAGAAAAGCATTCGGCAATTATTATTGTCTATATTAACATATATTAACAATTAAAATTCTATTGTGTCTGGTATTAGCGCGCTCTTGTAATGATAACTCTTAGATTTGGCAGCGCCAAAAATATGTGACAATTCGCAACGAAAACGTATGAGAACAATTTGTCTATTATTATGGTAACATACTAATACTCGTAACATCCAGTTTCGTATTAAATTGTTATTTTTATGACATTACAAAGAAAGCATAGCGTGTTAAGAAAGTGACCGGTAACGTTTCTTTGTTACTGCCTTTTAGTAGCATAGAGTTAATTTACTTTCATGTTTCACATAACAATACTTACCTTTCAACTTTCCTAAAAATAAACCTAATCCGACTAACATAATAAGAAACTGTCTCTTTTTTACCAATACAATAGACATTACTTTTCCGAAGTAAAGAGCATTCCTTTGACGATATTGATTGTCGATTATCTTCAATACAAATTATTTGTGGCAACCCTTGTAATTTGTAGTACAGATTATCAAAGATTCAAAGCTGATGTCCGTCCTTTGGCGAATAAACGTTGCTTTTACGGGTACAGAACGTTTGATGTAAACCGTATTCGAACGATATAAATAGGGCAGACATTCATATTTGCAAGCAATGGACCGTTTATTGGATTGGTACCATTAGCTATACTAATGATCGTTTGTGGTTTTGAGCGCGTGTTTTTTTTTCCCAGTAAATATAAAAAAAAAATACTTTGACGACCTCCTTGGTCGAGTGGCTTGTACACCGGTTTTCATGGTGTCGCTATCTCTGAGGTCCCGGGTTCGATCCCCGGTCGGATCAATTTAGAAATACCTGTTTTTCTATATTGTTTCGGGTCTGGGTGTTTCCTATGTATAATAAGTATGTATTTAAGTATATTAAGTATAAAATGTTCAAAATGATTTTTAAAGCAAATTTTGTTGCGAACAAATTACAAAAACACAAATGTTGAAAAAATTTCCACGAGCAGGATTTGAACCTGCACCCTTCTGACATTCCGGGTCAGGTGCTCCTCCAATTGAGCTATCGTGGTTCTAAAAAACAAAAACAAAACAAAAAAAAAGGTGCAACAAAATTTGCTTTAAAAATCATTTTGAACATTTTATAAAATAGCTTGCTTATTTCTTAACTGATCTTTAATATTTGTAAAAATATTATGATCGGATGTTAATGACGGTAGTTGTTGACATTGAATGGGCGCCTTTGGCTTACAAAGTAAAAAGTGTTGAATAATTTCGGCGGGCTGGTTAGAACCACGATAGCTCAATTGGAGGAGCACCTGACCCGGAATGTCAGAAGGGTGCAGGTTCAAATCCTGCTCGTGGAAATTTTTTCAACATTTGTGTTTTTTTTTTTTTTTTTTTTTATATTAAGTATGTTTATCCGTTGGCTAGTTAACCATATAACGAGTTTCTTAAGGAAGCTTTTCTTGGGGCTAGATAATTGGTGTGAGTGTGGGAAACATTTTATTTTTTCATTTAGGAATTTTCCTGTTCTAACCATTTATAAAATGTCCAAACTCAAAGTTTAAACGCAGCATATTAGGTTTTAAAGAGATCCGATAGAGTCCGGAACAGTTTACCACGCTCAAATACCAAAACAATAGATGTTGGAGTTGCGACCGCTGAACTGAAATGGAATTAGGCTGGATACGTCAGCTGCATGGGCCCAAAGAGGTTGGCGGAGACCACTGACTGGGTTCCACTTTGTAATGGACACCGAAGACGTGGCAGGTCAAAGCGGAGTATAGTATAGCGGAGCATAGTAAATATTTCCATCTTATTCGATTGAAAAATATGGCTTGTGTTTAAACGCCCACCAAAAATGTATCAACTCTACTACCAATAAAATTCGAAACGCTTACCAAAACGGATAAATGCTCACCAAATTGTGTTTCCGAAAATATTATAAAAAGGATACAATTTATATTTTTATTAAATGCCTTAAAAATATATGAATACCTTTTAACCTGTTACGCGCCGTAGGTATAATTAACGTACGACTGTCGTACATATGGCGCGCGAGGACTTAACTGCATTTCAAACCAAATATGTTATTTTATAATTTTTATTTTTGAGGAACTTGATGGCGCAGTGGTTTACGCGCGCGGTCTGCGAGTGCTGAGGTTAAGCAACCCTCGCAAAGGCCGGTCATTGGATGGGTGACCAAAAATGTATCATCTCGAGCTCCTCCGTGCTTCGGAAAGCACATAAAGTCGTTGGTCCCAGCTGCATTAGCAGTCGTTCACAACCACCAATCCGCATTGGGCCCGCGTCGTGGTTTATGGCTCGTTTTCCCTATCCATCCGTAGGGAAGGCTCGTGCCCCAGCAGTGGGGACATAAAATGAGCTGATGATGATGATGATGATGATGTTATTAGTTGTCACCAAATAGATAACACCAATATTTTATGCCTCGAGTTTCAATTTGGTATTTCTAACTTATTACGTGACTTAGGAGTAGGGGTAGTAGCTAGGATCCTCAATAATTTGAATAATAGTGTAAAAATTTGGTGAACATTTATCCCTGTTGGGAAGCAAAAATAATATTTGTACAGTCTATTAATTTATTTGGTACTTAGGCTTACGGTAAAAAATATTTCTGGTGAGCGTTTAAATTATACTCGAAAAATATTAAGCTATATTTGTAGGTATGATATAGCTTTAGAAAATTGCGTAACACACCCTCAATTTAAATTTCATGTAGGCATTGCCAATATTGGACTAGTTAGTGATTTCTAATAAACATTAGTGAGTAAACTAATATCGATGTTTACCGTCGCAGATTAAATATGTTTTATCGTTCATATTAATCATGCGGCTATTTATTCGTCTTTGAACTTGATACGGCACATATGCGAGTTGTAAAAGTTTTTAATTTTGTAGTTACGACTTTTCGAGCTTCCAGATTGCTTTATCTAAGCTTAAAGGCGGTTGGTAGTGCCGCGACACTTGTCATGTGTTCTTTGCTTCGATCGCAAAAGCTAAGCTACCCTAGAAGCGGTTGCAGCCAGCTAGGTGACCAAATCGGTTCTCGATTTATTCCAGACTTCGGAACGCGCTTTAAAACATTTTCGAAAAAATAAATAAGTGGGTGAATATTTTTTATTTATTTATTAAGAAACAATTATAACACCATAGAGGAGCTTGATGGCGTAGTGATTAACGCGCCCGGTCTGCGAGTGCTGAGGTTAAGCAACTTTTGCAAAGGCCGGTCATTGGATGGGTGAAAAAATTTATCGTTAACAACCACCAATCGCACTGGGCCCGCGTGGTGGTTTATGGCCCGTTCTCCCTATCCATCCATTGGGAAGGCTCGTACCCCAGTAGTGGGGACATAAAAATAAGCTGTTGATGATAACACCATAACTGTACAAACAGACCAAGGCGATGTTATAAGAGAATAAAATGAAATAAAACTATAATTAAAGATAACTGTTGATATGAGGAGAATTTTGCATTTGAATATCTATTTATTATATTTAGTACCACCATAGTAAGGTAGTAGGTAACATTGTCAACATTAAACAATTGACAGTAAAGCAATAAAGATACTGTAGCTTGGTTAACGCTTCTCGTATTTAATGAGGTATAGTAGTGGAAGCCAACCCTAATGAGACTAGAGTCTATTACGAACATTATCAACAACGGTACGAATGCTAAATATCAAAGTAAAGGCCATCTGTTTTAATGCTCCATTACGTGAAACATTCCTGAATTCCTTCGCAGCGTCACAACAATATCAAATAAATGTCTGAAAGCAGCAAATCATACATTTACAAAGTTAATGAGGAAGAAACTTATTAGTTTAATAAAAAGTTTTTTAAACCAGACGCTTCGTTCCGACAATGTCTAAAAATCTTTTTATTATTCTTTTATGTTATAGGTATACCTGTTCTTACAAAACTAATGGATGTATCGTTTTCTTGTAAATGTTAAGCGAGGAAACCATTGATTTCTCTTTCCCATGAAAGGTCGTTTACCAAAATTTCCGGCCGGCTACATTCGTTTTACCAATAATGACGTAGCTTCCTGCCATCGCTCACGAGCCCTCTCCTTTCAAAGCTAATAACAACAACCGCCCCAGTTATAATTATTTATGTTTCTGGTTTATTACTATATAGCGTATTCATTATTTCCTTGCTGGCTTCACCAGAATGCAGCCTCGGATCACGTTTTGAATTAGCAACTTCCCTTTTAGATCGTGATACAAATCAACTTTTCTTAAGGCACATAGTAAAATATATAAGAACAAAAAGACAGCTGAATTTACAATCTATCTATATACATATAATGTCTTGTCCTGATGATTCATCATCGCCGAGCCGAAACCGCTGGATCTAATTAGATGAAATTTGAACTGTAGGTTAATTGAGTGACGTAACCAGCCACTAAGAAAGGGTTTTACGGAAATCATATCCTAAGGAGGTCCAATAGGTTGTGAAAGTTTGTATGAAAGTCTGAAAGTTTTGAAGTAAAATACATGAAAATTGGTATTTGGCTTTTTGAAAAGAGATAAATAATGACCTGTCTCAGGAATTTTGTTTATTTTCCTTTAAAGGAGTAAAAAGGGATGAAGGTTTTTTTGGGGAATTTGTTATTATTAAAGTAAGAACTATCAAAATGTATTATTTAAATTGATATTTAGATTATTTAATAAAAAAAAAAATGACGTGTTTTAGCATTTTTCAAAAAACATCCCCTAAAAAGATAAAATAGGGGAGGAAAGTTTTTACGGAAATCTGTCAATGAGTTTCGGTATTTGGCCTGATAAGAAATGATGAAGTGTTTCAGGAATATTCTACCAATACTTACCTTTAATAAGTTTGGCTTTTATTAAAAACAATCACAAGTCGTGTAGCCCACGTGAGCAAAGCCGCGGGAAAAAACTAGTATTAAATAAAGCGTCTTGGCAAGCTTTTTAAAAAATTTGCTAAAGTTATTGTCATATTTTAACCTTTGTTTCTCTATCTAGACTTAACTTCCCAAAAGTGTAGCATGTTATTACACGTAATTGTAGTAGGTACATAAGTATATAAAACGCTAAAAAGGGTAGGAACCCAAAAAAAATCTAGTAAACCGTTCAATTTACGTCTACGGATGTAGGGTCAAAGGACCGAGGCTCCTTTCCAGTTTCGAGCTAATCACTAACACGACCCGCATTCAAATTACTTTTCTCTGCGTCTCGAACTGTCGGGGTATTCTGAGCGGCAGACGTGCGAAATATGTCCGACATTGGTGCCAGTGAAGTGCCGACCCTATTACGATATGGATGGATATTGACAAGACGGTTCCATATTTCTCACTGTTCTCTCCAATGTCCAGAATTCATTGTATTAACTCTATAAATTGTCCGTTTACAACTCGGCCTTCTAATTAGGTAAGCAGGCTGGCGAAGCCCCTTGCCGTATCGCGTCATCGTAAATCAAGCGGTGGAATAATCAGACTCCTCAAGCCGTAATGTGTTACTTCACTCATCCTCTTAACTGGCACACGTGCATAGTAAGTTTCTGATACTCGTCCTATTTAGTACTTTTCGCTTTAGTGTCCTTGTACAATTTGAACACTGATATAATTCATACTGCACAATAAAACGATCGAACTGAGTATGTATCGCGGTCGTAAATTTATATTATCTGCTACTTTGCTTACGTGCCGGAAATACGAACACCATTCCGGGTTCCAATATTTACTTTAAGTACCTACCTATCGATTGAATGGAACAAAATTGATGATTAATTATAGTAGTAAAAGAGAAGAAAATGTTGGACTCATAATTCATTAGTACCGGAGTCCCTCTAGGTACTAATTTGGGTCCTTTGTTATTTAACATTTATATTAATAAGTGTACGCAAGTAAGTCGAAAGCAAAACGGCAAATATATATTTGGTGGAAATGTTGTGGATACGCCACGTAGCGTCGTTCTCGTGAGCATATTGCAGCCGCAGTGGGTTGCACTGGCTCGCGGTTCGCATACTGATAAGCACGCGAGTCTTCGCGCTCAAGTGCCGTGTCGCCGACGATTCCGCAATATTGGCGCCAATTACTTGCGAGACATGTAAAGCACTTTCAAACACTTCATTGAGTTTGCATTTTTAAAGGAAAACGTACTAAAATTTTGTTGCTCCATCTTTTTATTGAAACCACAAGTGAAATTATGTTTGCTGTAATAAACACTTCACGGCACTACTTGTGACACTAGGTAAACGCAAGGTTTTTTGTTTACCAGAGTTAACCTGTTGTCAGGGGTGACTTTATGAACAACAAAGAATATCATCATTATCATCTTCATCAGCCCCTCTCGACCCACTGCTGGGCATAGGTTTCTTTGCTTATGCCATTCGCCTCGATTCTGCGCTAGTCTGGGTCACGTGCAACCCACGGTCTTGGTTATATCGTCGACCCATCTCGCCGGTGGACGTCCCCCTGTGGGCAAAGAATATAACTTAAATAAATATTATATTTTTTTACTGCTGATATTAACTGGCTCCTTTGGCTTACACAATAATTGCAAACCCCTGACCCATCGTACGCATGACCTGCTATGTCAGAAATTGTGAGTTCGAGCCCCGCTATTGAAAACATTTTTCAAAACTTTTTTAGTATTACAACTAAACAAGTACTACCATACAAATACTACCACCACAAATATGTTAATGTATTTCGAACGATACTTCAAAATCTCGGTACTAAAAATGTATGTCAAATTTCACCTAGCGTTCACAATTAAAACTGCCTCTGATTGCATGCTGCTCAAAACTAACAAAATTGACACGTCAAGCGTAGCATTTCGATTAAAATGTAGATGTAAAATTAAAAGCTTAAAACGGAAAACAGTATCTATATTTTGTCGGCTATTATTAAAAACAATGTTCAGACCAAATTAATTAGGTACAAAAATAAGCTTGTTTTAATTCAGTGGCCTGTCAAGAATGCTGAGCAACGAGTAATTTATAACTATAGTTAATGAGTTGAGTTGGAAATCTAATATTGTTACATAACAGTTTGTTTGAATGGAAAGGTTACCATTTAATGTGTAATTAAGTTGAAATTTCAATTGCGAACAAACGACGCTCGGCATCCCGGTGGGGGCTGGAAGTTTGGACTGCCCCTCAGTTTTTGCCTCCGAGGCACGTGAAAATGGTAATGGTTTCCAATACGACGCTTTGAGCAAATATTGCTGGCTCTATATCGTCCTACTATGTGATTTGGGAACTAGGCAATATTACTCGCCTGTCACATAGTACCATAAAACGGGGTCACTTTAGGTACAAAGGTAACATTGAAAGCAGCTCCAGAATCTTAAGTAGCTGCTATTAACAGTGTCCCTAGTGTCCTAGGTGTCCTTAGACTGTCTAGCTCTGTGATCAAGCCGTAGGCTTACATTTGAAAGTCAAATTGTTATTATAGCGTGGTAAGAAAGTACGTGCTCAGGTATAGGTATACTTATATATATGAGTGCGTTATATACACTTTTAAACTTTCGCGTTCCATAATTAAACAAAGAATTTAAACGGGTATTAACGCAAACTAATTAGTAAAAAGGTATCATACCTTCATTATTCATTCAATAGTTTGCGTTAATACTCGTTTAAATTCTTTGTTTAATGAGTGCGTTAGTAACAAAAATGTAGAAAAATCTGGGGGCACGGCAGTGCACCCGCCAAGTCGAGCAAAAAAGCGGCACGGTTATATCATCCTTTTCTCGAAACAGTTCAGGCCATTTTCGACCCCCTATAACTTCGTTGTGGATAAAACTAGAAGCCTGAATTTTCAGCAAACAAGCAGGCATTGTATAAACACGGTATCTTCCAAAATTTGAACCAGTAGTTTATAACTAGTCAAAGTTTAATAATTTTGTCACTCATTTAATGACTGACTGACTGACTGACTGACTGACCGATCATCAAAACTAAGGCACTAGAAGCAGGCATATAAGCTTCAAATTTAGAATACAATTAGTGTTTCGTGTATAAATCAAGGAAAAACTAAAATATTTTGCAATTTCGGTGCAGTGTAGATACACTAACTGCATAAATAACTTTGTAATACCATATAGATGTATAGGATTAAAAATTTATATTTGCAGTTAATGATTCAGTGTATATTTTATTCCCGTTTTTGCAACATTTTTCATTGCTGCTCCCACTCCTATTAGTCATAGCGTGATGTAATATAGCCTATAGCCTTCCTCAATAAATGGACTATTCAACACAAAAATATTTTTACAATTCGAACCAGTAGTTCCTGAGATTAGCGCGTTCAACCAAACAAACAAACAAACAAACTCTTCAGCTTTATAATATTAAGTATAGATATAATTGAATAATAGGTGTAGATAGGTACCTACATAGATGGTACCGGAAAGGACAAAAAGTAGGACTATCTACAAAAAGAAATGAGATGCCATCAAAAACAAACTTGTAAAAAAAACCAAGTCTCGCAACTCAGTTCTTCTACCGTAAAAAGTTGTGAGATCCATGTAATACCAAGTCGGTTAATTTATTCAGTCCCTACTTAAGGGACCTTCTGTATTAAGTTATTAGGTAATTAGCTAACCTAACAACATCTTATAGTGACCAATCAATTTTAAAAATCTTTTGTTTTAAATAAATAGATTGACTTGGCAATCGGCACTAAACAATCTAATTTAATATAATATACGAGTATGTATTACTTGTGAGATGCATTGTGTTTTCATGCGATGGCCAAGTCAATCTACGAGTATTTGTTTAAAACATTAATTTTTCCTACCATTTTGAAAAGCAAGGCGTTATCTAACATTGTAATAGATATGCGTACCCTATATCAATTAATATCGTATTGATCTGAATCTTATTGACACAGCTATGTTTGTAATCGCCTTATGACGGTGTTCCCTTGTGATGATATACAATACATATAAGTAAATACCACGATTGAGATGTGGGGATCTACGAGTATCGGCAACACATAGATTACACTTGATTGTTTAAATTAGAACGTAGACTTTAATTTCGATGTAACTTGTTATCTAAACTACATAATGTGTCGATTAATTTAAAAAAAAATCAAGTATTTGCTTTTTTTCTATTAAGATTTCGAAACAGTGGTGTTTACTTATTTATTGTACCTTTATTACATAAGTAGGCAATAATGCCGCATTATTTTTCGGAGTACCATTTCTACTAAATCACTCCCACAAATACCTATTACTACCTACAACGAACATTGGGATTAAAGTGTCGATCATTGGTGGATGACTGTTATGGATCACACTGTTACGTACTTCCGTCCCTTCTTTACGAAATCACTCCCACAAATTTTATAATGAATTTCTTACCTTGATTAATCGTAGTAAGTAATAGTAAACTGACGCACTACTGGGTGTAGGCCTACATTATTGATATTCAGTCATCGCTTTAATTGATGGGTTGGCGTAACCCAGGCTCATCATAATAATCAGCTCATTTTTATGTCCCCACTGCTGGGGCACGAGCCTTCCCTATGGACGGATAAGAAGAACGGGCCATAAACCACCACGCAGGCCCAGTGCGGATTGGTGGTTGTAAACGACTGCTAATGCAGCCGAGGCCAATGGCTCAACGTGCCTTCCGAAGTACGGAGGAGCTGAGAAGTGTAGTCCTTCCGTCCTGAATGGGTAGTAGGTAAAAAATGGTTTATCGATTCAAAAGCACTTTTCGTAAGTTTATTTGAATAAAAATTTTTGAGTTTGACTCTGACTTTGAGTTGAATCGGTGTTTTGGACTTACAACCAAACTACTGAAATAGAGCGTGTTTCCAAACGTATGTGTTCTTCGAGTTAGTATTTTTTTACTCAGATGTAGCTCACGACTTTTCCCGGAGGGCTAAGTAGTTCTTACCCTCTACATAAAGTAGCGTGTTTTTCTTTATATATCTTTGCAATCAGTGCCGTTTATTGTGAACAAATATGTTGTAAGCTTGCTATGTGCATCCTATATCGTAATTCCAAACTAAAATATATTTTATTTTTTTAGGCTATATTCTGAGCTCTTATGATAGTACCCAGTGACCATATCGGTTCGTAAGTGTAGATGTCTTGTACTAAAAAGAACCGGCAAAAAACTCAGCAAAGGCGTTTATTTAGTCCTTTTCTTGCACAGCCATGACATTGATAAAAGAAAAGGGCTCCTTATAATAGACTAGCGGCCCGCTCCGGCTTCGCGCGGGTGTACTTTTATTTTTAAACATTTTTTTTAAAATATAGCCTTTGTTACTCAGCGCTAATGTAGCATTCTAATGGTGAAGATTTTTTTTAATCGGTCCAGTAGTTTTTGAGTTTTATGTATTGCGTGTAAAACTGTGTGTCCTAATTTTTATGTTTTTTTTTATTCATCAACTGTCCGTGTCTTTACTTACTCTTGTTAGGCCCTGTCAGAATAACAGCGCTTCTGTATCATTCTGAACATAGTTGTAATTCTGAGTTCTGAACATCCACGAATGACGTAGTAACTTATGCTGAGACAGGTCATTAACAACACACTCTTCCTTCTCTTTTTAGGGTTCCGTAGCCAAATGGCAAAACACGGAACCGTTATGGATTCGTCATGTCTGTCTGTCTGTCTGTCCGTCCGTCCGTATGTCACAGCCACTTTTTTCCGAAACTATAAGAACTATACTGTTGAAACTTGGTAAGTAGATGTATTCTGTGAACCGCATTAAGATTTTAGCAGAAGAAAACCAGTAAATTTTGGGGGTTCCCCATACTTAGAACTGAAACTCAAAATATTTTTTTTCTTCAAACCCATACATGTGGGGTATCTATGGATAGGTCTTCAAAAATGATATTGAGGTTTCTAATATCATTTTTTTCTAAACTGAATAGTTTACGCGAGAGACACTTCCAAATTAGTAAAATGTGTCCCTGTAACTTCTAAAATAAGAGAATGATAAAACTAAAAAATATATATGATGTATATTACCATGCAAACTTCCACCCAAAATTGGTTTGAACGAGATCTAGTAAGTAGTTTTTTTTAATACGTCATAAAGTACGGAACCCTTCGTGCGCGAGTCCGACTCGCACTTGGCCGGATTTTAATGTTTTTGTTTATTTTTAAATTCTATTTTAGTGTTTTTATGTACATTACACATTTTACATGTGTTTGTTAATAACTGTTTTCTTTTCCATTCTATTATATTCTATACATGCTATAAAATGCCTATAATGTCAGTTTCACCTTGTGTCCATAAGGAGATTACCCCAAATAATGTGTTTGCGTTAACGCAATGACACAAAACGCCTAACACGTCCACAACTTGGTGTTACAAAATGAAAATTACGCTCTCATTATTACGATAATGAATTGGGATTGCTCACTGAAACATATACAACTTGATTATTCCCTTTTATTTTTACACAATGGGGAACGGTAGCCTTCATCTGACTTTATGGTAAAAGTCGGTATTACTAAACGTCGAAACGCATTTTATCCGAATTTGTCAACCACTTGAACATCTCTTTAGTGCCAGGGCATAACAATGCTGCTTACATTGTGTTGAATAAAATTATCTATTCATGATATAATTATATGATTATACATTTCTTATTATCATAATTCTGATTCACTCATAACTGTTACGTACACGTGTAGCGAGACTTTGCATTCATGCTAAATTATACCATTGGTTTCAACCAATTGGATTTCGAATTAACATTTCGCATGACGTCATACGTTCCGTTACTAAGTTTAATCGGCCGGTAACAAGCCGTGCTCGCATCGTGTGTCGACTGTTGGCTTCCATTTTCTGCGACCCATTCGTACAGTTCCGAACTGCCAATTTTATACGGAGTCCCAGTTTGCGTTCGCTGTCACTAGCAGTCACTTAGCCTTCTTCATAGCATTTCGCAAATCGAACACTTGTCACTGGCACATTGTTTTAGGCTATATGTGTCGCGAAACTATTTCTTAATAGTACGTTTGCTCTTTTGTTATTGTTTAGTGCTGTCAAGCGTGACTGAGTAAAACAAATGAACGTGAGATAACAGAATACACTTTTGGAGGCGTAAAAATCGGTGCTATCTTTCATTACAGCGCTCCAGTGTGGTTTTGTTCGGGCTTCTGTAGTGATCCATTTGGATGTAGATACTCGTATTCCACGCATGAATACGCTCCACCATTTACTGGTTTCCTATGCATCTCACGATGCCGTTCCAATTGCGTGTTCAGTGATATATTCAATATTTCTCTATACTGTTCATCACGACGACATAAAGTGTCCAATTTTAATATAAATTCTAAGAAAAATATTTGTTTTTTATATGTTTATTATATAGTTTTAGTATCTAAAGTATAAGTAAGGCTATGTATGACAGGTAGTCAATATTCCGCTTTAATTTGATCGCTCCACGTAAAGCGACGAATCCACAAGAATGATATTTTATTAATATTCTTAGAAAAAATATTGTACATAAAGGCGGTATGATTGAAAAGGTGAAACCCAAACATTCCCTTGGAATTACACGCCACCGTTTTTGCTATCGACGAATGCTCTCATGAATTATTCAAAAAATTATATAACACGAAACGTAGCGTCAAGCGGAAAACAATGAATCCAATAATAATGAAGGAGCTACGTCATCGCGCAGTGCTACGGTCGAAGCTGTGTAGCTGCTACGGGAGCTGCGCGGCGGCACAATGACACGAGACGGCAGCTACGACTAAACGCGAGGTCTCGCGATGAATTTTCCTTTTTCTTTTTTTTAGTGCTCTCTGTGTCGGGGCTCTGTGGTTCGTTCTCTCGAACAGCGCGTCCCTCGGTGGCACTTATCGTTTATTACGACTTTTATAATTTGACTACTCCTTGTAGATTTCTTATTGGACGTTTTGTGCTTGTTCTTACTATGCCCTGAAGAGAAGGAGTATATTGACTGTTTCAACTGTATATATAACAATATTTAAGAATCGTCACTACAGTTCGATACAGTATTGCGTTGAATAACATCGATAATTGTATCATTTTTATTTTTAAGATATAAAATATAACACAGATTCCCATTGCTGTCTTCTTAAGTTATAACTTATAACACTACAAATCCAGCTTTATTAAGATTTCAAGAAGCTATGGAATATTCCTTACACTGTTCTGACATAAACTAAGTTCGTTTTTTATCTTCGATCGTTCCGAATTTATCGGTAGACTGTAAAGCCTTGTGCCTTGGGGCGGCAAATTTTAGGAAGCGGCTTTGGGAGACAGTAAAGGAAGTATGTTAATCCCTACTGCAGAATGTGAGCGGTCAAGAGTTAGTGGTTTATTTCGGAGGTTCTTGGAGAACAGACATAGCTTTTAGTTTGGTTTGCATAATATCGTTATCTTGAAAATCATAAAACACGTAGAGTTTCATATGCATATCGCTGTTTTCAAATATCAATAAGAATAAACTAATTTTTAATTCGAACATTATTCGAAGAATTGACCTGTTGATTATCGCATTCAATTGTATGCGTGTGTAACTAACTATATACAAAACAAAGTGAAAACAAATTTGAATGTAAGCGAGATTTTAAGCAGCGCCTAAAGCTAACTAAATTCAAAAATTCAAAATTCAAAATCATTTATTCAGTTTAGGCTACAAATAGCTCTTATGAATGTCATTATGCCATCGGTTCGTAAGTCTACTCTGGGCATGACCTTGTACTGAGAAGAACCGGCAAGAAACTCAGCAAGTGTCAAGCTCTTTTCTCCCTTACAGCGTCAAAAATATTGGAAAATGCCCTATCATAAACACTTTCCATCACAAACAAACAAAAAAAAGGACAATCACAACACCCAAAAATACAAAAAAAAAACTATGTGTGTAATAATACCTACGTAATGTAGCGCGAACGTCTGTGACATACATTATATATTTTAATAACAAAATTCAACATACTATATTGAATTGAACATTTCCTACATTGTTGTATAGAGATTTCTAAATTGATCACATTTTTGCTTTTTATTTCCATCCACCATTTTTATATGAGCAATAAGTTAAGGTGGGACAAGAATTTGTATTCAGCGTACCGAGCACGGCGATGCAGTATGTTTATGTCGATTGAGGTATTAAGGTACAAATTAGATTGTATTGGTACCTTCTACGGAACACGAAAGGTGTATCTTATGAATAAATTTTTGGTGTAGATTTGAGTTTTTGTAACACAATTTTTACTGTTTGCTGTAAGACGTTTGATAGTATACGACTCCTTGCACCATGAATAATCGATCAACTTACTGAAGTTGGAATTTAGGCATTGCAAGTTTATTCGTTTTAGTGTTTACCAGAGCGCTGCCGACTACGAGTTTAACAGTTTGGCAGAGTGTTGTATGAGATAATAAGTGATAATCATCATCATCGTCAGCTCATTTATGTCCCCACTGCTGGGGCACGAGCCTTCCCTATGGATGGATTGGGAGAACGGGCCATGAACCACCACGCGGGCCCAGTGCGGATTGGTGGTTGTTAACGACTGCTAATGCAGCCGGGACCAACGGCTTAACGTGGCTTCCGAAGCACAGAGGAGCTCGAGATGATAAATTTTTGGTCACCCATCCGATGACCGGCCTTTGCGAAAGTTGCTTAATCTCAGCACTCGCAGACTGGGCGCGTTATGGTTAACGCGCAGTGGTCTGCGCCATCGAGCCGTAAGTGATATCCGTTGTTAATCTTTTTGAATAATGGTGCTTATAGTGTTATTATACCATTTGGCCTTAAGTCCGCCTTTTGTAACGTTTTATGTTGTGTAAAGATTAAAAAAATAAATATTATAGTTCCTCTTTACAAATAATTATTATTAATAGTAAGCATTTACAGCAAGTTGTTCTTGGTTAAAAAATAGGTACTAGTATAAATTATCTATCACTTTTTGCTATGCGAGCTCCTTTTCTTCCAATAGATAAATTGTCAAGTGCATATTCCAGCTTGAAGGCATGCATAGTTCATCAATGTCTGGATCACCTAAAATGCGAAAAGACGAGTTCGAGTTCCGCTTGATCCGAAAATTATTGTAAAGTGATATTTTAGTTTCGATACTAACAAAGCATGGTGTAATCCATAGTGCAACGACGCGACGGCAAGCATATTTTTTTAATCTAAAATTTATCTTATGTATAGGTCAAACTTGTCTTCTCTATAGATCTATTCACTTAGTGACAAGACCGCAATTTGCACGTCCACTTTCCTAGGTATCTTTATATATAAAAATCTTCTGTGTGTGTGTTGTGTGTATGTTATTGAACTCCTTCTAAACGGCTGGATCGATTTGGATGAAATTTTCTGTGGGTGTTCAATTGGATTCGAGAACGGTTTAGATTTACAATTGGACCCGGTGGGTGGCGCTGCTATAGGGGTCCATCATGGGATATAGGTATTCTTAAGCGGACGAATGATTTGTTTGTTTTGTTGTCATGGAAACGTTAACTGTCAAAGCGGTACGAAGTCCGCCGGTCAGCTAGTTTTTAATAAAAATATTTTTGCTGTGTACACTAAAAAGCATATTTATCTTCCCTTGAATATGCAAAAATTACAATTAAAAACTGAGTAGGTATCTAACTCCATTTACGAGTATTACTTCTAAAAACTTTCAAGCGTCTTAAAGAAACGCGGCAATTACGTAAACCAATAGACGCGACCAACGAACAACGTAGTATCTATCCCGATGCAATGTAGCTACGAGTCGTCTATTTCAACTATTTCCAATTACTTGGGCTTAGGGTGGTGCGCGACGACGTCGCCAAGTGACAAAGCAATATTCCGGCTGGCGGGGAGTTGGTGGCCTACATTTAACGTGGCGCCCTCTAGAATTTCTGATGAGCGCCGACTGCCGTCCAGATTACTGTCACGGCACTACTAAATACTGCTGTTGGCTAAACAATGCTCTGTTATTACGGAATAATGGGGGGTTTTTTAATCTCGTCCGTGGTAGTCGTATAGCTGCCGTTTAACTTCACGCTATTTATTGTTAACTTAAGTAAATGGTTTTTGGAATCGGCAGTAGTAGGTAGGTACCTTTTGTTAACGCTACTTGCGTGTTTATGTTGTCAGGAGTAGTGTGTTTATTACCTAGTTCAAATTGCTCAATTTAAAATTTATAATAATTTATTCAGTTTATACTAAAAGTAGCATTTATGAATGTCACTATGCCATCAGTTCGTAAGTCTACACATTTTATTATTATTTTGCATTCACTATTATATATAACTATATATTTAAAGACAAGTACCTACATTTGACTAAAGAACGATCGACATCGCCCAATCCAAACCATTGGCCATGAAATTCTTCATGTCGTAGGCAAAAGATAAAACGAGATTTTCAAAATATTACTTTGGATTAGGCGATACGCGTTTGCGCACACGAAGTCGCGGGCGGTCGCTAGTACATTTATATCAAAACTGACAGAAAATAACACTTAAAAAAAGGCAAATTTCTTTACGTGAGTTAAAAGGGATTATATCATGAATCGGCCGATTTATTTAGTTCTTACTTAGGTACTCAGGCGATGGGGCGTTCCTTTTATAAATACGCTGCTGTGTACAAGAAGACGACTTTTATAAGTGCTCGTCAATCGAGGTTTTGTATGACTTGCTGTTCACGGTCTCTTTTTAAGATTATCACACATTTTGTCATCAGCAGGTAGCTCATCCTCATACCTTTCAACCTTAATCGTGGCATACTGTGCAGGTTTCATTGAAGTTTCCCTCCGCGAACGAGAAGCCTCAAGAAGGCCATGAAAAAGTTTTTATGTATTCGGCAACGAGCATTTGATGCCTCTGGTGCGCCTGCGGCCAATAGGGCGCGATGATGGCTTTCCAATGGCCTTCTATCAGGCGGTCCGTATGTACGGTTGTACTTAAGTGGTATTCAAAAAACATCTTCGGAAGCAATGAAGAGTTATTTCTAATGATTAATCCTATTGGTTTGTAATGTCTACCAAGATAAGGTAGACAAAGAAGTGGTTGAAAAGGCAGTTACTGCAGCCTTTCTTTCTTGCGTTCAATCCGAGCTTCATCAGTTTGCCTATCGATGAACATATCATAGTAAAGTGCGAAAAAGTAAGAAAATTTACAAAAGCAAATATATCGCTTGTTAGTACAACTGGGCAGTGCAGCGTTAAGTTAAACTACCAAACGTCAAACTGTACTAAAATAGTACTAAAATCTAGATTGGACATGGTATTAGCGCGGAATACGAACTTATGCGCTCTGGGGAATTTGAGACAGCTGTCCGACGTTATGTCCGCTTAAACTTCTGAATCATTGAAGATTAAGTCATTCATTAAACTTGTATTATCGACATAACTAAGTTTTAAAGCTCTTACCTACAATTAGTAGTTAAGGTCTCCTGCCCTGTAGACTTACGAACTGATGGCGTAGTGACATTCATAAAAGCATTTTTTTTAGTTTTGAATTCACTTAGGTAAAGTCAAACGTGAAATGGCTTAACCACCTTAAAATGAATGTTGTTTTCGTATCATAAAACAACAAGGTCTATTTTTACTTACAAAACCAAGTGGCAGATACGTTGTCGTCATTGACAATGAGTCTTAGCGAAATTTTATTGGAATGGAAGTTTTTTTTAAAACTGGTGAAGCAATTTCATGGTCGACTAAACATCGGGGCCTCAAGTTTGCTAATTCAATAACGTCTCAATAGTGTGTCGGTAGCCTGACTTTGATATAAGAATTATGGAAAAATTTATCAATATCAGGCCACTAGTAGAATCAAGAGCTAGTTCTATCAAGACTGTAAGTATTTCACGTGTCTTCCGAGGTATGGAGGAGCTCAAAGTGATTAAACAAATATTTATAAAATACATTGAAAAAATTAAATGCCTATCCGACCCAGCCAGGAATCGAACCTGGGTTTTCCGCAATCCGGGCGGCTGCACTGACCACTATGCTACCGGGAAGGCTCACGTAAGCACTGAATTTTTATTAGATAATAATCGTTCACCAATCCGGTGATTGGCGTTTGGTAATGCAGTACAGCTTTCGCGACTGTAACTTGCACGCCATGACCGCTACGACATCAATTTATAGGTTACGCATTGGTGCAGTTACCTCACAGTTTAATGGAATGTAAAACTGTGGTTACCGTAGCGATATTGAGTTTATAAATGGTTTTGTTGTATTCCAAAGGAATTTATATTATTTTTATAGTATATCGCACGATATTAAATAATTGCAGTTTTGGTAGATACTGGCAAGTTTCAACTGGTGAGTTTTATTTTGGAGAGTGTTTGCTGATGATCTTCGGCGTCCTTTTCATCGTCACCAGACTTTTTCTTACTTAGAAACTTAAAGGATTCCTCAAGCTGTGTGATCAAAACACCGTCAAGGGGCTCCTAGAGGGAATGGAATCATGCAAGCGTGTCCTCCTCTTTTTAGTCCTTAACAATTGTGTCTAAGTGACCTGATTCCAGTGTTTTTTATAAGTATATATTAATGTAATTCATTATCTTTTTCACATTAACAAATAGTCCATTTATAAAATGTTTTTGTTTTGTTTTTATTTTAACGCAAATTTTATTGCGAACAAATTACAAAACCACAAATTTTGAAAAAATTACCACGAGCAGGATTTGAACCTGCACCCTTCTGACATAACGCGTCAGGTGCTCTCCCATTGAGCTGTCGTGGTTCTAACCAGCCCGCCGAAATTATTCAACACTATTTACTTTTTACTTTGAAAGCCAAAGGCGCCCATTCAATGTCAACAACTAACGTCATTAACATCCGATCATAATATTTTTACAAATACTAAAGATCAGTTAAGAAGTAGGCAAGCTATTTATACAATGTTTTTGTTTTGTTTATATTTTAACGCAAATTTTGTTGCAAACAAATTACAAAAACATGTTGAAAAAATTTCCACAAGCAGGATTTGTACCTGCACCCTTCTGACATAGGTACCGGGTCAGGTGCTCTCCCAATTGAAGAGGATTGAGGATCGAGGAGGAGGCTCGTGGAAATTTTGTCAACATTTGTAGTCCATTTATGTTCTACGAGTACTACAGTGTAACGTTGCTATGGTTATTGATTTCAATTTCACAATTAACCCAAGCATCTCGCCGTTCGGCAAATGGCCTTGTTTATTGATATTATATTATCTTGTTAATAAAATCACTATTTAGTGACTGCTGTGTAACTTGACAGCTTATTAACGGTGATATAAGGGCTAACAGAGGTTGCACATATTATATCGAAGCGTGTTCTAAAGTTTCAAAAGTCAAATGAATACATAAGCACACTAGCAAAAGCTACGAATCTTCAGAGATCTTGTAAAATTGTAGATTCTCATGCTAATACATCAAATGAATCAAGGAATTTCACGAGGCTTGTAAATTTCCTGACACTACTTTGACTTTCTCAGTTCGTTTGTAGTTTTTCTTTTACTTATTAGTTTTATTAATTTGTACTTATTTTATAATGTAATTTGCTTTATCATAATCAGAAATGATTTGTCAACATCAGTAGGATACAGTCTAGCACTGAACTAAATGTTAAAATTTTGCTTATATTTCAGTGATTGTTATCTGTTTTGTTGTCCAAATAAATAAATAAATAAACAGCGTTCAAGTGAAATAATTACTAAGTACTATACTAAAGGTGTACTAAAGGTGGACGTAGATAAGTTGGTAGACGATTAAGAGTCATAATGCGATAAATTTAAAGCACATTTTTTCAATTACCTAAATTTGTGTAAAACCTACTTTTATAAACAATCTCACTCCTGAACAAAGGCCCCCATTTAAATCAAGTTATCGCTATAGTAATAAGTGTGATCACAAGCCCGGGCTGCGCATCAACATCTGAAACACACTTTACTCGACCTAGTAATTGAACCCAGGAACTTAGGATATCGGGCTGTGAGCTTTGCCATGGCCCCCGAGGCGTTACTCAATCACTTTTAAAAATGTCAAGAACAAACTGATTTATTAACACAGTTAGTGATATAATCAACGTCTCAATGTAACATGAACAATCACCTAATTATTAGAGATTTTATTACAAATTTGAGTATCAAAATTGACGCCCAGATATATTAGCTTCATTTAAAGACGTGCGATTCAACAGTTCTGATATACATTATTCACTGTGATTAGATTTCCTTATTTCTGACAAATTTCTCATGAACGTAATACATGACTCAAAGGTTGTTAATTCAAATTCTATGTCAAATAGTATGAGATGGAAATGGGGGCCAGAATTAATGTCGCCCCGTTAAATAATGCTATTTATAATATTACGTCGTTTGTAACAGAAATTTTCGTCGTAATTACGACAGCTATTCAAGAGACGAATTTCGGTAATTTGAAAGCTTTCTGCTAGCGATCTGGTAGCGCGGGGTTGCACGGTTAGATCTGCTAAATCGTCAACTCGACGCTAGAGGGTTTTAAGACGCCATAAGTTGAGAGGATCACCCGACTCGGCGCTCATAAAAATCAGCTAACACGCAAGCGTGCTGCCATTTGCACTTAAATGCGAACACCTTTCACGGGTTGTAAACGTAGTTTCGCCTTAAATATTTTTTTTACCATAAAGGATACTGCGCTCTAGCTTGAGCGCCAGTAAGTTTAATTAAAAACAACCATCGTTAGCTGGGCCACTCCGCTACCATGCCACCAACCGCTCAATGAGAGTCTGTAATTAAAACACTAATAAATAATTCGTAACATTGGCGAGCACTAAATTGCTTTGTTCGATGTTATGACAACACGTTTTGTTGTTGTCATTAAATGCTGTAATTAAACACCTTAGTTATGAAATGCTTTGATATTGTGGCTGACATGAGTTTACGAGCATAATTTGGCATCAAACAACATTTTAACTTTGATGTTAAAATCGTTACAGTTTACAAATAATGTATGACGTACTTTTAAATCGTATTGAAAGGCCGATCGTCGTCGGAAACTTGGTGAATATCTTTGATATGAGCGATTCTTTGAATGGCTTGGGATAAAATTGCTCTGTGAGGGTCTCGCTACGCATTGGGAATTCAATCGATCGGGTTCATTAGATAGATAAGGGAACTATTTTTTTATATATTTATCTACTACTTGTTTTCCTTATTCAATTGATATACCTACTTATTATTCTCAGGAAATATTCATATTTACATACGAATTGATATTTTATATTCCCAATGTTTATAGAAAATTGCACTTTAAGTGTATGCTATAAAATTAAGGGTAACTAGAATCTGGTAGTAAGTAAGTAAGTAAGTAAAATAAATAGCCCATAACTGCCCCACTGCTGGGCAAAGACCTCCATCATTGACATCAAGTCATCACTACAATTGATGGGTACTGGCTTAATCACCACGCTTGCCAAATTTGGGTTGGTGATCAGAACCCGGGCTATGCATCGAAAAACCCGAAACACACTTTGCACGACCTGGGAATTGAACTCGGGAGCTTCAGGTATCGGGCCGAGCGCTTTGCTACTCAGCCGCCGAGGCGTTGAATTTGTTAGCAGATATTTTATTACATTAAGACGTGATTAACATATAATTGAGATATCATAAATGAATATAGAATGAATGTAGGTACTAACTATACAGCGTGTCCAGAAAACGTTTTAAGTAGAAAAATAGTTTTATGTAGAAAATTTTAGTTTAGTGAAAGTCTCACGGTTTTCGAGATATCGTTTTTCTTTATTTTTAAAGAAAAATCTTCCCTCGTTTAGTTTATTTCATGTAATTTATACAAATGATAACTTTTTTAAGCCTCATTTTTTAAATACTTACGGTTATTTGTTTCATCTAAAACAATATTTTTTTGTTTAATAAAGTATTAAGAAAACCACATAAAAAAAATCTAATGCAAAGTTTTCATACACATTAAATCAAACGGTTGACTTTGATAGCCTGTGGTGATCTTATAAACCGTGAGACTTTCACGAAACTAAAATTCCAGAATGCTGTAGGACTTGATGTAACCCACCCGCAGTTAAAGGATTATCTTTCATTTTTTCTGGACACGCTGTATATAGGGTCTAACAATATCAATAAGCAAACGTTCAAGGGGAGCATCTATACATCACACTGAGCATGCTAACCAAATTTGGTCCAAAACTACAGGCTCGTTACCGAGATAATCAACAAAACATTATCATAATCCACCAAAAAATACACCCTTTCCTAACCCGTACAGCTGTACTACACGCACACAAAAATAGCCGAACATGCACACTAAACTCGGAGTACACTGAGCTGACTAACATAAACGAAACATTGACGCTTGCGTGCGTATTAGTAAAGATACAGCATGTTTCATGATGTGCATTATTTTAATTGATTTAGTTTGTTAAAAAACATAACTTTGAAAAATCACTATAAAACTGGAGCCCATTTTTTGTCATTGTATTCAGAATGATGTATAGATACCGCCCCTAAACGTTCGCTTATTGATTTTGTTAGACCCTGTATATTTATTGTTTTTCTTTGACTATACTTAGCTAGAAAACGATAGCATGGACTAATCATGACGATAGTAATCGCCTTCTAAATGATGGTGTGTTTTATGATGGATATGATCAGTTTATTGACGATGCGGCTGAAGGAGACCGTATCAGAGGCGGGCGTGGTTCCGTGAGTAATGGAACTTAGAGCTCGCATGAGGAGGGTCCACTTATGTCACGAGGAATGGTATGATTGATAATGTTCCACGGGCAAAAACACTGCTCCATTGTACGGTTATACGTAATGGCCACTAATATCTATGCTGTGGCTAAGTATAGCCGCACAAAGACGTACAAGTTCTTATTCATTCAGTATGAATATAATGGATACCTAACAAATAGGTAATACCTACCATTGATTTCGAATATCAAATATCATCATCATCAGCTCCTTTTATGTCCCCACTGCTGGGGCACGAGCCTTCCCTATGGATGGAAAGGGAGAACGGGCCATAAACCACCACGTAGCCCGGTGCGGATTGGTGGTTGTTAACGACTGCTAATGCAGCCGGAACCAACGGTTTTACGTGCTTTCTGAAGCACGGAGGAGCTCGAGATGATAAATTTTTGGTCACCCGTTCGATGACCGGCCCTTGCGAAAGTTGCTTAATCTCAGCACTCGCAGACCGGGCGCGTTAACCACTGCGCCATCGAGCTCCTCGATACCAAATATAATACTTACTAAATATGTCGCCATATAACATCAGTTGAAAGCATTGTTGTGTTCCGGCAGTTAGAAATAAGAAAGCCAGTGACTTAGTCGTTGTGGATTCCGGGTGAGGTGCGCTTCCACCTTGGTCCTTATTATCACTTAACATTAGATAAGATCACCCGTTTGCACTAAACTTATAAATAGCCTAAGTCTTTGCCTAACTACTACCCGGTCAAGTTAAGTCGGCACCTGAGAGTAAGCGACGTTTCCGAGCCAGGTGCCGAGTTAACTTGACCGGGTGATAGTTAAGCCAAGACTTAGGCGATTCATAAGTTTAGTGCAAACGGGTGAAAGGCCAAGTGTTTACGCTATGACTTAACATTCTATCGCTATGACATAACATACCTTTAAATCTTGTGAAAATAAAATGCAATGATTATGCTTTTTTTCTTAATATATGTTGTAAATGTACTATCTTTTTCGTTAACAAAAGTATGTTTACTCATAAATCGCTACATAATCCGGTTCATCCGAAGTTTTTGCTTCAAGGCGTTCCGTTATTATGTGTATATATTAACATTATGTGTATGTAAAGAGGGCCCGATTGTGGTCCCGCTGGGTAAATTAGCTAATGTTGAAAGTTTTCAGGGCTCAGTTAATTACGGAAACCGCCCGATGAACGCGCTACGAGGTAATTGTTTGTGTAGGCGGAAGAAAATGTCTACCTATAAGCTAAGAAATAAGAATTGCGAGCTGTGTTTGCTTTGCCAACAACCATTTCGAGGCTTTTGTTTGTTAGACACTGATAAAAACAAATTAGCTTTATAAATAAAAAATCTGCTATTATTGTCTTTAGGCACGAATTGTAATTGAATATGTTTAATACAAAAGATTTTAGTATCGTTTAAGCAACTTTCGACATTCCTGTTCCTATGATAAAGTTAGTAAATATCTCTTCAGGTTCTATATTTTTTGGAAGGTCCTTTTCTGTCATATTTAACCGTTATGTCGTGGTTAGATCTGTGAATCCATCGAAAGAAGGCGGTCTCACATTTGGGCAACTTAGAGGCAACATATTGATAATAGAAATGAAAAATGAAATGAAATATATTTATTAGAACACAGTATATACTTATGTAAAACAAAACAAAAAAAAATCATAATTAAAGTGTGTTCTAAAAAGACTCCACTCAGCAATAGAATTAAATTTATAGGTTTTTTTAAAGTTCTTAAACCCCAGATTTAGAGTAAGTCTGAGAAACTGTCTTTCTATTTGTATGAAATTGTGTTTGCTTTGTGTTAGCGAGAAATATTGTTTTTTTATTATTATTCTAAACTGTCGTGACTCAATAAAGAGTGTTCATTTGTCTGTGTTTAGTTACTTCGCGATTATAATTTAGGAGTTTCAGTAGTACTATTCCAACCGAATACACTTTATAAACAGTAGTGAATTTAAAGACCATCTATTTAATAAAATATTTTCTCGCAAAATTTTTTAACAATTGTGTGATATCTCAGATATTAATTTTCTAATTTAATAATATGAACAAATGTACTTCTCTCAGAGATCAGGTAAGTAAGATTTAAAAAACCCGATAATTTCACTGTATTTATGCGATTACGAACATTTCATAGTTAACAAAAATAATTTTCTCCGACGTAAAAAAAAACAGCTCGCCTTTAATGATTATCCCCCAATTTTGACAATGTAAAAAATACGTTTCTCTAATTACGTAAGCGGTCTATTTCGGCAGCAAGTCTCCACTCTCCATTGGCATCTATTCGGGGTGAAATTCTTTGATTTATAAAACTTTATGCTTTGGCAGCATGTTTTTTACGTCCGACGATACCCGGAGATCTTTTAGTCGATAACATTTTATGGAGGAGAAGGGTGAGGCAAGTTATAAAATTGTTGAAAGTAAAATTAGGGGATTGTTTAAATTCTTAGCGTTGAGAGTGGGGAACTGCTAGAAGTTTTGCTGGGAAATTATGAAGTCGCATCGCGGTGTCCCCGTCGGGAATACTAATTAGTTGGATTGTTCTGTCACCGTTGATGCTACTTTGTTCATCTTTTTGCTTGGTAAGCGTACTTTATTAAATCGCATTGGTTGTATAACTACACTAAGGTTTGTTTCATGGTTTGAAGTTCATTGTTATTTAAGCTTTAACCCCCATATTCACAAAAACTATTTAAGCATAATTTAGTTAATCATTGTTTTGTCTTTTTTTCTCAAATGTTCAAAATGATTTTTAAAGCAAATTTTGTTGCGAACAAATTACAAAAACCGGGTCAGGAGCTTCTGACCCGGAATGTCAGAAGGGTGCAGGTTCAAATCCTGCTCGTGGAAATTTTTTCAACATTTGTGTTTTTGTTTTTTTTTTCTCAAGTTCAAAATGACGTTTGTGTGACGTTGACAAAACAATATTGAACTATATAATGCTTAAATAGTTTTATGAATAAGGGGGTTAGTGTAAACATAGTACAGTAAAGTAAAGAAAATAGCTCATAACTGTCCCACTGCTGGGCAAAGGGCTCCATCATTGAAATCAAGTCATCACTACAATTGATGGGTATTGGCTTAATCACCACGCTTGCCAAATGCGGGTTGGTGACCAGAAACCTCCACAAATCTGCAACACATTTGCCCGACCTGGGTATTGAACCCGGGATCATCTGTTTCGGGCCTAGCGCTTTGTCACGTAAAGGTTGCCACGTAAACATAGCTTGGGTTGAAATACCTGTACAGTACTTTTCTTAACATCGTATTATTTGGGGTGACAAATAGAACCAACTCATAGGATCTTATTTCGCGTTTAAAAATTAAAAGCAGGTTGTTCTCATTTTTTTACGAACTTTTTTGAAGATGTTAGTATTGTAGAGACATATAAAAAAACGTTTTTATTCTACAGCGAATTGTACTTGAGAAGATAATGACCAGTCCGCTTTGATATCAAAATGTATTTACAATAACAATAACGTACAAATTTTTACTTTTTAGAGATAGCTTCACTCTTATAATACGAGCACCAACATCTAACATAGACCCAAGAACGCGGAATGAACGATAATTAAAACCCGTGCCAACGCTTCCAACAAAACATGAGTTGCACATACTTTGAAAGTATCTTTTAATCTTCAAAGCGTTCGGAATTACAGCGACCTGGAATGTTGTCTGTGGAATTGTTGATTAATTCATTTGGGTCGTAAAATTGTAGCAAGCGTTTCTCTATCTCACAGTTGTCGGGCCCCGGTGGGTCTTGACATGTACTGGGAGCGAGACTCCTTCAATTTGACTACTTATCGTATTCAGCTCGTATGCTTGTGCACTTCGTAAAAGAAGTTTTCTCATGTACATAGCATATATTTCTCTATAGGTATCACAGTTGTCAGGCCCCCGTAGGTCTTGTCATGTACTGGGAATAGGACTCTTTCAATTTGACTACTCATCCAACCAGTGTCGTATTCAGCTCAAATGCTGGTAGTGCACTTGGTAAAAGAGTTTTTTTTTTATATTTTACGGGTAAGCACAGTTGATGATAAGGCCCATCGTTGGCCTTCAAGCGCACTTCATCTGGGATCCTCAAATAATGAGGTACTGGCTATCTTATCTCTAGCTGCCGGAACACAACAATGCTACAAGCATTGATGTTATGGCGACATATTTAGGTAAGATGGTGGTAGCTAGCCAGGCGGACAAACAAGCCCTACTACCAACCAAACCGAGTACACAATCATGTACCCCCCGCTGGGAATCGAACCCGGGACCTCTGGGTCTAAACCTGTTTAGACCCAGACCTGTTTGTCGGGCCCCGGTAGGTCTTGATATGTACATAGGTACTGGGAGAGGAACTCTTTCAATATGACTACTCATCCAGCCTGTTTCGTATTCAGCTTAAATGCTGGTAGTGCACTTGGTAAAAGAAGTTTCACCTGTAAGTAGCAAACATGTCTATAACTACTTTAACTCTCTGGTTTAAGGTGTACCTACCTACTTGCAATGGGACTCTTTCAATTTGACTACATATCCAGCCAGTCACTTATTCAGCTCGCGTGTTTGTGTTGTATTACAAACGTAGATTCCATGTAAAAAAAAAGATGTTCGCCGGCCATAGGAAACATTGAAAGATTTTTCACTATAAAATAATTAAAGCGTCTCGTACGTAGCCGAATGGAAGATACTCGGGTTGAATGCGAGAATTTTTTTTTAATATTATTTGTACCTCTTTAGGTTATCAAGACTATTATTAATGTGCTTTTATAGCGCATTTATAATAATCTTGAAAAATAATAATAGGTATAATTCTTGTATCTACAATTTTTATTCGTTTAAAGGGAGAATATTCAGTTTGTTATTTCTAGGACCGATTAGGTTTGGTACTTAAAACAATAGCGTTAACTAAATCTGTCGCAATAACCATTGTGTATTTGACTTTGTTGTGTTCTATCCTATCAGATCACTATAACTGAGAGGTACTCAGTGGTTAAGTATTCTAGGTGCAATGCGCTTCTATCTTAGATATTATTGTACCATACCATCAGGTAATATTAATAACTCTTCCCCTTTGAACTAAAAGAGGGGAGGGAGACTACCTCCACCGTCAAATAGCAGTGTCCTGAATCGATAGCAATTAAGGACGCTTCTGTTTGACGATAGATTGAGAGGTATGAAACGCAATAAAATTACTAGCAATATTGCCGTACTCCTTATACATCAATCTTTTAAAGTTGTATTTCTGGAAATCTTAAAAATGGTTAACAGCAAGCAACATTCATGTCAGATACCAGCTACTCGCATTTCTCGACTATAATTTCAAAATAGATTATATATTTTATTAGTTAAATGATTACATGGCACCAATATTTTATAATTGCAAAAAAAGTATTAATTAATGTAGAAAAATAAGCGGCAGATGATGATATAATTGTTAGGGCCTTAGGGTCAGCATGCATCAAATAAAAAGTATTATATATCTTTTTCCAGATAACTACCTTATTAGGTAGATCAAATGTCAATAACCAACAACGCAAGCGGGTAGGTGATCGACAAATCAAAGTATCAGTATCAGTATTCATCACAAGAAGAAGTGTTTTAGGGCACAAATGTTTTTATAGGGGTTGCGTACGACGGGCATTATTTTGTAGACTTACAGATTACACACCCTAAGCACCTACTCGAAAAAACGCTGATTCTTTCAACTCACGTCTTCTGTAAGCCATATAACTTACAGCCATGGTCTTATAACTTTTCTTGTAGCCGTAACACATGCTTTGTTGACAAATGCAACAATTATTATTACATTGCTTTGAATATGGTTGGAAGTTATGCGTCTCTTCGTCATCGTCATTTGTTTAGGCGTCTGCTTAACGTCCCAAAGCTGTGCTCAGGTTTCCCACATAAACAATAGCACATGGAGAGATTGGGTCAGAAGTCAGAACCCACCACAGTTTAACGTGCCTTCAACAGCGTGGAGGAGCTCGAGACTTTGCCATTGTGAAAGTTCCTTTACTTGCAATATCGTAACTCAAATGCACAGTGCACACACCGTTCGAGCATCATCGATCTTTTCTCGCGTTTGTTGCTGCGACTTTATGTTTTTCTTATATTAATCCTCAACTTGAAGAATTGGGTAACTTATTTCCAACTGTCGGAACACAACAATATTGTGTATGGCGACATATTTAGGAAGTAAGGTAGTAGCTAGCCAGTCAGACTTGAAATACGCCTTACCGAGGAGAACACACTAAAGTGTACTTTCCTCTGTGATTGATGGTCAAATTCTAGACTATTTCAGAGATCCGGCTGATTGCTACTTTTATTTCAATCACACGTGACTACGAGATAAACGCAAACCTAATTTATACAGTTTCTCGATTCCGAAGCGAGTTGTGTGTGCAAAAATGGCAGTGCGGGCCCCCATTCCCGTAATCGGTTTCCACGAAATGGGCATCCACGCCTTAACCGACCGAAATATTACCGAATTATTCGTGAATAAATGGTAGCAGCCGGCAAGACACGACCGCCCCTAAGATCGAACACTAGTAGCTCTATGAGGAATAATTTATTTACTTCGCTGAAATCAAGGAGCATTCAATGTGGAGTGCAGGCAATTGTTAGCTTGTTTGCATCTCACCAGTACATTTGTAGACGTGAAGGTTTTATTTCCTGCTACCAGACAATTACTTAAAAATGTTGTTATGTGGAACAACTTTTACGGATCTACTCGCGTTTCCCCTTGACAGGATACGTGGCGTGGGCGTGGGCGTCTCATAATTAATAAGTAACTTGTATACCTTGTAAACTTTAGAAAACAATTTGTTATGTATTTTGTTCTTATAGGAAGAGCTTTCAAAAACTCAGCTTTTCTTTAGGATTGTTATTATTGAACTATTAACACATAATTATATTTCTGTAAACTCATCCGAAAAGCTTATCGTAGCGATCGTAGCTATGGAAATGGAGCCACGGTTTCTCGAATTTAACCAACCCAAAAGTTCGACTACCGAAATACCGAATGATGCTTCATAGATTGATCCATAAATCATTTTGGTATGCTGTCCTCCCGGTCACATTCTTCATAATTCCGAAACGTTAACCTATGAATGACGCTAGGGAAATAATATTACAAATGTGAAGCAAGAAAAGAGGCGAAAACTCGTGAAATGTTTATTGACATCACATGTCGTGACGCGACTTGTCGGAGTTTAGAAGCAATATACTTTATCCTCCATACTTATCTATTGACAGTCGGGACACTTTCGCCAAGTTGTTGCAAATATGGAGTATTTCGTTTTGTTTTATCGGCTGCAAGGAGAGGAGGAAACGTTGCTGCTATAGATATTTTTCTGTACAAATACAATGGAATAGTTTGGAGGCGGGCGGGGCCACGGCAAATGCCGTCGACAGGTGCGGAGCGGTCGCCTTGCGCGTGACTACCCAACAATGGCTGCGGAGGAATGATACAACTTTATTTATGTTGTTTTCCTTCTTTTGTTTTTTACTGCTTTTGATTTTTTTGTTCACTAATAAGGTTTGCATCTCTCGTCTCACGCCAGCGTTGCCTAGAACATAAAGTGGGTCATTATAAATACGACCCGTGTCGCGAGAAGCGAATGAAAGCGAGCAGCGAATAAATCCTTCATAACAATATTAGGTCATAATGGTTTGCGTAAACGCGCAGCTGTATATACCAAAGCCTTGCTAATCTCTTAGTAGATTCAGATAGGTACCTCGTGCTATTTAATGTTTCAACTGAGCTCAAGCTTCGGTTTTAAGTGCTTTTCACGCCGCTGTGCTGTCAAGAGAGCTTAACTAATATTTCGCAACTGTTGTGATCTATTTAACATTTGCTTACACAACAGAGCAACAAGAAAGCTGTGCTTTCTTGTTGTCGCCTAACTTTGATATATGTTCACTTTGAACCCTGCAACCCAATAATCAAAAGCTTCTCTTTAAAGCTTTAAGTTCTTTTAGACCTAATCTAACTAAAGTATCTATGTATACTCTTTCCAAAAAGCGTTTTTAAATTTCTCATAGATGTAAAAATAAATTGCCTTTATCAGACACATAAAGCAGAATAGATTTGTCTTAAGCCACTTTCCATGCGTTTTTTGCCAAACTTTTTTAAAGAAAATCCTCTTCGCTTCGGATAGTATTAATGCAACAAGCTGATTGCTCCGTGATTTATGTGGCGACCCCCAGAAAATACACATTTCTGAAATCGGATAGCAATTGGCAATCGGCCACGGGGGCGGGCGCGTCGGGTTCTTTTGTTTTTCGTTTATATTGCACATTTGCGTTATTATAGCTCTGCTCAGGTGTCACCAGTATTCGCTATTACGGGAGAGAGGATTTTCGCGAACAAGTTTATTATAATTTTATTCATGAATAATTGCATGCGACTATAAAAGTTCAGCTGCGTATTTATTAGTTCTCCAGGAGCCAGAATTGCAAATATGGAATAGATTTATGCAACTTTTGTAAGTTGTAAAATTAGTTTATAAAATTTCTTCAAAAAGAGTTTACATATAAAATGTAATCTTAGTAAAGATGGAAACTTACCTTTTGTAACTTAAATTTTAAGAAACTTTACAGAATTCCTGAGTTAGTATTGTATAGGGTGATTTATTAATTATTAAAACATAAACGTGTATTTTGTGGCGTTTCACCTTCGAAAGTTTTCTATTGAGTTACCTTACACCAAGTGCTAAGCGAAGGAACAGTTTAACAACTGCATATATAAGGTATAGTCAAATTACGGATTCTGACGTATCAGCACTTACCGCCACAATGTAATTTAATTGCTATTTATAGCCAGTTATGCGAAAGCCACTAACTAACAAACATTTTTAATGTCATTTTAATTTGTGATTTTAAATAAAACTATACTTAAACCAAAAAAAAAAACGAATTATAAAATTAGTAAATAAGTGATTTCAATAATTTTGAGTAAGGAGGTTCTAAGTTCACTTACTGTCTGTGGCTATAACAATGTTCGTAGATCGGAACACATTTCGCCAGTTAAGAGTTCAGATAGTCAGTTCTTCTCGGTTTGTTGATTCCGGGTAATGTGCTTTTCCATCTTCGGCCTTATTATCATCTACCATGGGGAGTACCCTTAGACCCTTAGACCCTTAGACCCTAACCGGGCGTATCGCACCGGAGCGAAATTCCGTCAAAACCACAACCGATCGGATTCGCCCGGACTCGACCACGAGACTTAAAACTTAAATATCGTCTATTTAGAGCCTACTTTGTATGATGAAGTTTAGCTATAAACCAACTAGAATAAATTTGCTACACTCTAAACACCCAACAATTTTATTTTCAGTGCGTTTTTAATTTTTTTTAATATAAATTTTTTTTTGTTATTTTGCGAATTACCTCATCGGCGCAGGTGCTGTCATTTGTTTTGTAAATGTAAATGTAAATGTAAATGTTTCCCACACTCACACCAATTATCTAGCCCCAAGAAAAGCTTCCTTAAGAAACTTGTTATAAGGTTAACTAGACAACGGATAAACATACTTAATATACTTAAATACATACTTATTATACATAGGAAACACCCAGACCCGAAACAATTTAGAAAAACAGGTATTTCTAAATTGATCCGACCGGGGATCGAACCCGGGACCTCAGAGATGGCGACACCATGAAAACCGGTGTGCAAGCCACTCGACCAAGGAGGTCGTCGAGGTTTTGTTCCTGAATAAAGGGGTTTAAAATAAAAATAATAAAACAAATCAATGTCTAAATTCCGGTAAAGTCTTACTTTGCGATGAAGAGACAAGCGTCGCGTTTCAGACTTTCGTTTCTGCAGTACTAAAACGAAATCGGTCCCATTAGGTATATTCCTTTTTCTTTTGTTATCTTAGCCATGCATTCTATTAGATGTTGTTTCAAGGAAAATAAAAATCTTGCACACGATTCGATTGCTGTAGCGTCGTCGTGCAATCTATGCAGAAGGTTATTTCCTCGGATGTCCCTGATTACCTCAGCGCGGCTCAGAGGCGAATCATTAAGTTTTATCCGGACTCGACTGGTACAATTCGGATCAATGCGGATTATATTTCCATTTGCTTGCCAGTTCTCGACATCGGCTGTCTCTAGTGGATTTATAGATCGCTCTCATACTTTTTTATTGATGTTCGCAGTTGATTGGTCCGATTTTGTTAAGTTCGTTGTGTTTTTTAAATATTTAATTACTGGATCATGTGTTACATATAATCCAGTCATTCCTTAGGAAGAACTTCTAACGATAAATTATTACTCAGTCTGCTCTCTGAATCGTAAACATAATATATTCTTTGTGCTGTAAACGGATCGATACGTCAAAATAAAATTAAAAGAAGGTGCGTATAAAACAGTTTCATATCGTGTAGTGTTTGCGTCAACTTAAAAAACCAACATTTGGTTTTTTTTTTGCACGACGAAAATTGTTTTACAAAATGACGTGTCGTCTTTCAAATGTAAGACGACACGTCAATTTAGGTATATCTATTAATACTCCTGACATACATTCCCGCTCCCAGCAACAAGCCCTAATTTACTTGAGCTTTATTTGGATTTTCTCGCTTAATACAAGCCTCCGAGAAATACTAAGCAATATCTAAATGTCCAGAATATTTGAGATTCCAACATCACTTTTGTGTTAAAAGCAGATTACTGAAAAGTAATTAATCATTTGTGATTTTTGCTAGTCATAATATTGTACCTACTTCATACTCTTAATTAAAATGAATACGTTGTTGTTTTAAAGTTTAGTACCTAACAAAGAAATAAGTTTCTAAAATGTACATCGAACTCTTTACATTATTATTATTTATTTCATAAAGACAACAATGATTCATAATTTGTTAGTAGACATTATCTACTTTTGTCTGTTTTTGATTTGTTGTGCGTTTTTTCGTAACGTAATGTAAAGTTACCTACATTTATTACCAATAATATTTAACACTGTTTATTTTTTACATTTTGCATTATTTCTTCAGTCTTAAAGCCGTTGGTACTTCAAGCCACTGATAGTATTTAGAAAGAAGAGTGTTCATTTAAAAAAAGTTAGATACTAGCTCTGCCATTTATCTGTGACCTTCTGCAACATGTTATTTTTACCATAATCAAGTTAAGTATTCCTTTTGAAGTTTTGCATATTTTGTGCAGTCTTAAAACTGTTCAAGCTGTTGGTAGAAGTTCATATAAAAAGTTTGCAACGATTTAGTTTTGCAACTATTTAGTTTGCAGTACTGATGTAACTGTCTGCAGCATGTAGGTATTATATTACTGTGTTTTAGTCAATCCTTTGACGTTTTGCACATTTGTAAATAATTATACAGTCTTAAACCCCTAGTTTGACCTGCCGGTGGAATTTAGGAGTGGGTTCGTTTCAAAAAGGGTACTAGCCTGCTATTTATCAGTGACACGGGGTGCGGACCCGGCCGTTTTGTATTTAGCGAGTATTCCTGAGTGCTTTCGAAATGAAAAGATTGAAATAGACTAATTAACCGCGTGTTTTTGAAAAAGCGGGGGAAACGCTTCCTGATTCCCATTCATATTTCAAGGAAATATAAAGTAGAGGCTGTCTCATTACTGGGGAAAGCCCTTTAGCGGGGCTCGTTCAGTTAAAATATTATATATTGTGGTCATTAGTAGATGTTTTTAAGATATCATTTTGTTTGACTATTTTATGTTAGATTCGACCTCATAATGAAAGGTACAGGGAAAAGAATTTAAGCTTTCTACTTTCGACTGCGTTCACGTAAATACTTGTATCTCGTGATCTTCAAGGAAATTAAAAAAAACCTTTATTATTTAATAGTTATTTATTACCTTATGACCCTACCATACCACATTTAAAGTTTGTAGGCACTTTAAAAGCTTTGTGGTCTTGAGATTTCGTGATTATTTAATCAATTGAAAGCGTCTTAGGGTTTATAATTATTTATTATGTCGTAACACTTTTGTTATGAAACTAAATTGTGTCTTTGTTTCTTTTTCAAAATGTTTATATGTTTACCAGTTGACTAATACCAATATTCTTTTTTGCAGGTAAGTCTACGGCGTACGTTTGTGAAATATCTCCCATTCGGAACGTGGTAAGTGTCTAAACGTTACGTTACACCGACTCGCACATGTAGGAATCGATATAACCTTAGTCGTAAAAGCGTACAATATTACATGGCACGCGCCAAAATAGAAATCCATTACCAATTTCAATTTCTACACGGTCACGTATACCCAATTATTGTTAGTAGATACGCAGTGAAAATAAACGGTGGCCAACACAGCTCTAGCACAAAATGAGGAGACCCCAGAAGGTAAGCTTTACCAGACTTTAGGTAAGCTAAACCGACCAGGCGTTTGTGTGTGGTTGTAAATGAAACTTTAAAAGTATCACATTAAGGTATATATATTTACTTTGCTCTTGGCATCATAATATACGATGCCTACCGTACAGAAAGGGTTAATACATACCGCGCTTGAGCTACGCACAAATAGACGGCACAGTCCGAGCGCAGCAGCGCAAGAAATGAGCCTATTCCTTCCTTAAAGGCCGGTAACGCGTCTGCGATTCCTCTGGTTTAGCGGGTGTCCATGGGCGGCGGTGATTACTTGCCATCAGGTGACCCGCCTGCTCGTTTGCCTCCTTCTTTTATAAAAAAAACCTAACAAGAGACAAATTTTGAAAAAAAAGGGTTTTTGCTAAATGGGACATAAAAGGTTGTCCCGCAACTTTTAAGCTATCTCAACTTTTAAGTTTTATCATTCAGTTGCGGCACGCTTTTAAGTCGGAAAGACGTTTTTTCGCTCTCTTGAAAAATTTGTCTAATGTCCTTTGCTATAAATGTTTAAATAATTTTTAACGCAAATTTTGTCGCGAACAAATTACAAAAACACGAATGTTGAAAAAATTTCAATTGGAAGAGCACCTGACCCGAATGTCAGAAGGGTGCAGGTTCAAATCCTGCTCGTGGAAATTTTTTCAACATTTGTGTTTTTGTAATTTGTTCGCAACAAAATTTGCGTTAAAAATTATTTAAACATTTATAAATAGCTTGCTTACTTCTTAACTGATCTTTAATATTTGTAAAAATATTATGATCGGGTGTTAGTGACGGTTAATTAATAGTGTTAATTTCGGCGGGCTGCTTAGACCCACGATAGCTCAATTGGAAAAGCACCTGACCCGGAATGTCAGAAGGGTGCAGGTTCAAATCCTGCTCGTGGAAATTTTTTCAACATTTGTGTTTTTGTCCTTTGCTATGTTTTAAAATTGCACAGCCATATTGTTGCGAGATTCCGTGTCCGTTAGAGATTGTCTATGTGTGTGCTACTCGATCGCGTTTATGTGAATCTTACCTTCTACAGTCGCCTTACTTTGCTCTAGCGGGCGAGTGTCCAGACAACCAAGCAGCTCGATTATACGAACCCCTACTTCTACTGGCTCTTGACCATTCAGATAGGGTTGCTCCTTGATAAGAATACCGGCTGAGTGCGAAACGGACTCGCATAAGGAGTTTTTTTGTTAACCCTTTACTGACTGACAAAAGAGAGTAGTGTAGTCATTGGCGTGTGTTTTTTTTTGTTTTATTAGATCGTAAATACATAAACAAAGACGCAGCTTATTTAATTCTGAAATTATCTTCCAGCCGGCCAACAAAAGAGACATTACAAAAACACAAATGTTGAAAAAATTTCCACGAGCAGGATTTGAACCTGCACCCTTCTGACATTCCGGGTCAGATGCTCTTCCAATTGAGCTAACGTGGTTCTAACCAGCCCGCCGAAATTATTCAACACTTTTTACTTTGAAAGCCAAAGGCGCCCATTCAATGTCAACAACTACCGTCACTAACATCCGATCATAATATTTTTACAAATATTAAAGATCAGTAAAGAAATAAGCAAGCTATTTATAAAAGAGACATTACAAAGAGCGGTAGAAGTTTCTATATGATAAAAATTTAAACAGCATGATCAAAAAAGTTTCAGTTCTGTGCTATTTGTCCGTGGTACATATTGTCATATCGGCGATGTCCCACCCAGGTTTGTAAGTAAAAAAACCACAAAGGTGGCAATTAGCAAATCGGTCCGTCTGACGGCAAGCGGTTAAAGTATCCTCAAGACTTTTGCAACGTTAACTTATTATTTTGTGCTTCAACATTGAGTTAACTTACTTATGATGTTTCAGCACTTTATCAAGCTATTATAAATGCGTAACTTTTTAATAAAACCCCAGATAATGTTATTCTAGCACTGACAGTCTGCGAGTAAACGGCTTGGTTGGGCCCGATTTCTGAAAACACTGGTAACACTTAAACTCTTTTGGAAAGTAACTTTTGATGAGGCGGGCACTTGATAGCATCTGTGGGTCATCCGATGGCAGCCATAGGGCTGGCAATCGGAAAGAATATTTTGATATAAAATGATTCTCAGTAGGTGATTATTGGGCATTCTACTTCACTTTTTCTTAATCGTTCGCTCACTTCGTTCGCTCTCTCGAAAAAGTGAATTAGAACGCCCAATAATCGATATGGATTATTAGCTTTTCCGTTATTTAAGCGTAGCAACCATTTTATGTAGTCATTTCTGAAAAATCCTTTTAACACTGCAGTCAAATTTAATTTTTAATCATAAAATATAATGAAATTCTTAAAACAAAAAGAATCGTTAAAATTGGAATGTATTTGTCCAACTTCATTGACAGGGGCAAGTCGACATGGAAAGTTATTGCCAAATACAATTCGTTGTATTGTTTGCGGTCCATCTAATTGCGGGAAAACCAACATAGTAATAAGTTTATTATTACATAAAGATGGTCCACGATTTCGAAACCTGTACGTGTATTCAAAATCTTTGTATCAACCTAAATACATTTATCTCGAAAAAGTTTTAGAATTGGTTCCAGGTACATCATTTCACAAATATAACCATAATAGCGAAATATTGAACCCTCACGAAGCGTCACCGGATTCCATTATTATTTTCGATGATGTTGCTTGTGAAAATCAAAACAACATCCGTAACTATTTTGCTATGGGGCGTCATAGGAATATTGATTGTTTTTATATCAATCAAACTTACACCAAAATACCTAAACAACTCGTAAGAGACAATTCTAACATGATTATATTGTTTAAACAAGACGACGTAAATTTAAAACATGTTTATGATGAGCATGTAGGGTCTGATATGTCATGGCTTCAATTCCGTGAAATGTGTTCAACTGTTTGGAAAACACCATACAATTATATTGTCATAAATAAGGATTGTGAGCGAAATAAAGGATGCTATAGAATGACGTTTGATACATTTATAGTCGTAGATTAATAATTACATATACGGATGTTATAATATTTATAAATCATTTCCACATGAGATTTGGAGGTGAAAGGAAACCCAATAAAATGGAAAGAGATCTAAAGAGACAAATCATTAAATCAGCATCAGCTGTTAAAAGAAAGTTTGACATGATAAAGGATGCAAAAAATACAAGAAATAATACGTTAGAAACAATATTTAAACCCATAGTTGACCCTCTTAATATGATAGCAAATAAAAATGATGAAAAGCACCATGACAAAGAGACTGTTTATAACCCCGTATTTAAAAAAATAAAGAATAATGAAAGCGAAGCGTCGTATTCGTCTATTGAAGAATTTAACGAACTAAGTAGCGAAGATGAGGAAGAAAATCATGAACAATTCCGAACAACCGACAAAACCCTTACTGTATCACCTACTCAAGACCATGATGTGAGTGAAGGTTCGTTCAAATCGCTACAATCATCGCCAAACGTTAAAAGTCAATCTTTATCATGGTCTACATCATCTGAAGTATTTAGTGCTATACCTTTTGGAATAAGAAATGAACAAGGAAAACTTATGCTTGGAAAAAGTCGCGTTTATGATGACGGCACCACTCTAATAATTGGAAATCATAATTTGAGAAAAACTCTCGGTTTAAAAGAACTATTGTATAAAAAGAAACCAAATCTAGATGATATCACAGATAACGACCTTGAAAACTATAAACTACTACTTATCGATACTAATGCACACAGACGTAATTATGATCCATCTAAACCAATAAATAGCAACAAGGGATTTAAATACATGAATATTATAAAGCCATTATTCAAAATCTCTAGAAAACCAACCACTAGTACAGTGAGTATTCCTCGAGGAAAAGGTATTGAACTTGTAAAAAAAGTAAAAAGAAATACAGATTTAGTTTACTGGGATGATCCTAACGAGTTAGTAAAACGACTGCAATTACTGTTCGCATCACGAGATGCTGGTAACACTGGGTTAGATAATGAAATTATTGCAATCATCGAGGAACTTCACGAAGCCGGTATCATAAACAAAGAATAAAAACAAATAGCATCGGGAAATTTGTGCAGTATACTTACAGTAAACAAAGCATCGGGACCGCAATGAATATAGATAAATTCGGTCATCACGTTCATAAACGTTTACGATTATCTGAACATATTGATATCTATAACGATACGTTACAGAAGTCTGAAACGGGAGAATACGATTTAAAATCATCCAAACTAAAAGGCTTGTCGTCTCCAGACAAGGACGATGAAGCTGTAAATAAAGCATATTTGGATAAAACAGTTCAAGAGCTGAGAAACGAAATAAGCCAAGTAAATAGTCGTGTATTAATTTATTTAAAGAACTTGGAATCAGCGAGAACAGACCGTTTATCTTCTATGTTTTACTCAAAAATAGAAATAGACCGTATGATTCAAGCCAAACAAAAATGAGTAAGAAAGAAATTGTAGACGAACTTCACAGAGCGGCGAGAAGAAATTTTCCACGTCGAAGTACAATTATAAAAAGAATAGATGATTTATGGCAAGCAGACCTTATGGATTTTCAAAAGTACTCACAGTTTAATAAAGGATATAAATATGTTTTAGTCGTAATTGATACTTTATCAAAATATGTGTGGGTTAATCCTTTGAAGTCAAAGAATAAAAGTTGCGTTACAAATGCAATGCAAAATATATTAACCACTTCATCTCGAAAGCCCAAAAATTTACAAACAGATTTAGGCAAAGAATTTTACAATGAAAATTTTAAACAATTGACGATAAAATATAACATAAATCATTACTCCACTTACTCTGTAAAAAAAGCTGCAATTGTTGAAAGAGTAATAAGAACTCTAAAAAGTCATCTTTACAAATTATTTAGCATCTGCGGTAAATATCAATGGATACAAAAAAATTTGGAAGACGTTGTACTATGCTACAATAATACTATTCACCGTGTAACAAAACTTAGGCCTATTGATGTTAGCAAAGAAAACCAGTTGATTGTTAGGTCTAACATTATTAAATCACAAATTACCAGAAAACATCAAAAATTTAAGTTCCATCTTGGGGATCAAGTCCGGATAAGTAAATACAAAGGGGATTTCTACAAAGGTTATACTCCAAACTGGTCAACAGAAATATTTTATGTTATTAAAGTCAATCATACAAACCCAGTTACTTATCACTTGGAAGACAAACATAAACAGAGAATTTTTGGATCTTTTTACGAGCATGAATTAAAGAGAACCAAATTTCCAGATATTTATCTTATCGAAAAGGTTTTAAAAAGAAAAGGAAACAAACTCTATGTCAAATGGTTAGGTCTCAGTGATGGTGAAAACAGTTGGGTTGATAAAAATTCATTGGTGTTTTAATATAAACTAGGCATTATTATTTATACGCTCACTTTATAATCATCGATGACGGAAGGAAGTGGTATTATTAACAACTTAATAAATAACATTCCGTTTGAGTTACATTTACCTGGATATCAATTTTGTGGTCCAGGCACAAAACTTAAGAGAAGATTACTCAGGGGCGAACGAGGTATAAATAAATTGGATGAAGCTTGCATGTACCACGATATCGCTTACAATAATAAAGATTGGAACGTTAGACATAACGCCGATTTAGAACTTTTAAATATGGCAAAGAAAAGATTGAAATCGAAAGATGCTGGGAAAGGAGAAAAGATTGCATCATGGATAGTAAAAAATGCAATGAAAACAAAGCTTAAAGCCGGAGCAGGAGTACGGTCATTCATGAAAGGTGTTAAAAAAATTCAAAAGCAAATGAAAAAATTAAAATGTAATGACAACCGCACGACTATAAAATATGCGCATGCAGCTGCAAAAAAAGTGTTTTCTAATATAAAAGGAATACGCTTCCCACGCTGCATTCCTGTTCCGAAAACTGGTGGGTTGTTACCCCTCATACCAATCTTTGCTGGTTTATCAGCTCTTGGTTCACTCGCTGGAGGTGCTGCAGGTATAACAAAGGCTGTTAACGATTACAAGGTTGCTCAAAAAAATCTTCAAGAATCTGAACGTCATAACAAGATGATGGAAGCCGTTGCACTTGGGAAAGGATTGTATTTGAAGTCTCACAAAAAAGGAGCGGGCTTGTACTTACAACCTCCAAAAAACTAATTAAACGGTTACCCAAACGAGCACTTACTAATCTAGATATATTAAAGCACTCAGTTCATATTCCATATTTTCGTGGCGTTTTTATGCGAGATACGTTACCATCAAAACCAAGAAAAATTGAATGTGCTATTCTAAATTTAGATAGTTCCAGAAATCCGGGAACTCACTGGGTAGCCTATGTCAAGCAAAATGAATACTGTGAATATTTTAACAGTTTTGGTAACTTAAAACCTCCGTTAGAATTAATAAAGTATTTGAAAGATATACACATAAATTATAATTACAAACAGTATCAAACTTTTGGCACTACGAACTGCGGTCATCTTTGTTTATTATTTTTAAGTAAGTATTGGAAAAATCATTTATATAAAGGTTAAAATTAAAATAACTTGACAGTATAATTATGTCTTTCACTGTATCCATAACTGGGCAGGGAGCCTCCCTCGTAACAAACTACTCACCTACTTTAGAATTACGTGGAGAATATGAGTGTGGACTTCTGTACTTTTCTACATTTAATTCTATTCCTAATATAGACGAAAGAAATAATAAGTTTTACTATGGTAATAATGAGGTCATTGAAATTCCAGAAGGATCATATGAACTTCAAGACATTTGTGATTTTTTAAAAGGCAATGTCAAGAATACTGCATTAAAATTGAGTTGTAATAATAATACACTCAAAACCAAAATATTCTGTTCAGAAGATGTTCACTTTGAGAAAAGTAATTCCATCGGTAAAATTTTAGGTTTTGCTAGGGAAACAATAAAGGCTAATATAAGTTGCGAATCTCGGTATCCAGTCAGCATTTTATCTACAACTATCGTGCGCATCGAATGTGACGTAGTTGGAGGATCATTCGTGAATGGAAAAGCAAGCCATATAATTTACGAATTTGTACCTAACGTGCCACCAGGCTATCGAGTTATTGAGATACCCAAAAACTTAATATATTTTCCAGTCAACCAAAATTCAATCAGTGCGATTAATATTAGATTACTAGACGGTCATAATAAGCAAATCAATTTACGAGGTGAAGAAGTACAACTATACTTGCACTTTAGAAAAAAATGATAAATTTCAATAAAAACCCTACCCCATCAGGTGTTCAAGTCAGTTCCAAAGGTGCATTTAATAAAAGAACACCGCTTTTATTAAAAAAGAAACTTACTAAAAATAATAAAGATTTCCTAAAGCTAGTAGGCTTGTTAAAATGAATATATTAAATATATCTCAGCCGACATCATACGACAACAGTATCGAGAGTTTTGAATATCATTCGTATAAGCCTTATGTAACAAGTTTCAACAATAATGATGAAATAAGAATACCAATCAATCAGCAAGATTTGTATGTGTTGCCGTCACGCAGCACTTTGTATATTGAAGGTAAAGCTGATGTATATAACAGTACCACTAAAGAAAAGGTAACAAGTATGCATTTTGTAAACAATCCAATGTTATTTCTATTTCAAGATATTCGATATGAGTTAAATGGAATAGAAATAGATAAAATAAAAAATGCAGGTATCACGACGACAATGAAGTCTTATTTGTCGCTGAATGAAAATGAATCCAAAAGTGCAAAAGTTTGGGGTTGGTCTCCTGCAGGAATAACCAATGTTACAAGCGGAGTTTTTTCTGTCTCAATACCATTAAATAAAATATTGGGATTTGCAGAAGATTATGAAAAAGTTTTAATAAACTGTAAACATGAGTTAGTACTGTTGAGAAGCAACACAAATGTCAATGCATTAAAATTGAGCAAAGAACAAATTGTGGAAAATATAGCTATAGATAAAATCGTTTGGCGTGTTCCGCATATTAAAGTGTCAGATCGAGAGAGAATTAATTTATTAAAACATTTAGAAAAAGATCGGGCCATCACACTGGCCTTTCGTAATTGGGACTTGTATGAATATCCGTTACTACCCAAAACACGTAAGCATACTTGGTCTATTAAAACTTCATCGCAAACAGAGAAACCTCGATTTGTTATTATTGCCTTACAAACAAACCGAAAACATAATGCTGGAATGTCAATGGCGGAGTTCGACCATTGCAATGTTCGTGACGTAAGAGTGTTTTTAAATTCATCATATTACCCCTACGAAGGACTTAACATCAATTTCTCTGACAACAAGTTTCTATTAATATACGAACAGTACGCAAGGTTTCAACAGTATTATCACGGACGTCGATCAGAACCGTTGTTGAGTTTAAAAGATTTTAAAGATATTGCTCCTTTATTTGTTATTGACTGTTCTCGCCAACAAGAAATGTTAAAGGGATCAATCGATGTAAGAGTAGAAATCGAAACAGATCAAGAGATACCTGATCAGACCGCCGCATATTGTCTTATACTGAACGATTGCATATTTGAATACAAACCGCTGAGTAGCATTGTGAAAAAGCTATCATGAATAACGAAACTATTATAGTGGATATGCAAGGATTTAAGGATTTGAAAAATAATTTTATTGTAAAAGAGTTATCAATAGCAACTAAAAATCATACGCAGACGTTCTTAATTAAGCCACCATATGCTTTTAAAAATCTAACAGATGAAGAAAAGAAGCAAGTCCGTTGGTTAGAAAGGAATCGCGGGCTCAAATGGAGCGAGGGATTCATTGATTACCGCGAATTTAGACGAATAATAGTTCCTTATTTAAGCAGTAAGAAGGTATTAGTAAAGGGATTGGAAAAAGGAATGTGGGTTCGCGAGCTATGTCAAGATTGCGAAATAATGGAGTTAGAAGAAAAAGGTTGTCCTAACTTTTTAAAATTATATAGTGATTACCATGTAGATGTAAATAAATTTAATTGTGAATATCATAAAAAAATGTGTGCTTTAAAAAATGTTCTGTGTCTAAAAAAGTGGTACACTTTAAATGTTACTTGATTTATAATTGTAATACAGTATTTTCCTCAATAAAATGTGTCTAAGTATTTTTTTTGTTTTATTTACTAAAGGAAAAAGGGTTGAATGAAACGATCTTAGTATTCAATTAAATTATATTTATTTGAAAATTTCTTAAAAACTATAACTATATCCACAAACTTTTTTTGATATATTGCTAATGATAGCCTCTGTTTGATCCATTATGGGGTCAATATGCTCTGTTACCACATACTGCGCACATAATAATGGATCAGTATGATTTTTTTCCAAGTCTAACACTTCAATCTTTATTAATCGACGACCTTGAATCAGCGAACTTTTCATCACGTAAGAATGATGTTGCTTCAGATAACTTCTTTTTTGAGGTCTCTTCTTTGTGATATTTCTCATCACCTTGTTATACAGCGGGGAATCGCATCGCAATTCATCTGCTCTCCAATTCGGATACTCCTCTGTAAATCCCTCGAGCATATCTTGAGCGTTCTGTTCAAAAGTCGGAGATGTCGATTGCACGACCTCCTTGTTGATGCTGAACGACAACGAGTTCTCTTGAGTATTCTAAAAAATGAAATAAAATAAAATAATTAATTACATACATATAACCACAACAATTATCCTCGAAGGGTTAGTCAGAGACTAACATAGTCCACTTTTCACCAAATAGCGACACAATCACAGTAAGAATAAAATTATTTTATAATCGTATAAAACTATCTAAACTACTTACCATGTTGATATTATCTAGCTGGACTACTGACGCCTACACTTTGATAATTGAAATTAAAACTAATTTGAAACCCATTTATATTAATGTAGGTATATGATGACACAGCAACACTTGTATGTAGGTACAATGTAGGTTGCTTACTCGAAAATTATAAGATTTTGCAACAACATGTAATTTGCAGTTTAGCAAAATAAAAAAACATTATTGATATTAATAAAAAATGATTAACTTAGCAATAACGTGACCTGATTTGTATTAAATAGGTTTCATATTACCTTATAGTCAGAAGAGTTGTATTACACAACCTACTCTGAAACTAACTTGTTCAAACTTGTTTGCGTTAGAATTTTCTTACTTATTTACCGTCAATGTTTTATTATAATAATGTATATACTAAATTAAATAAAAATGCAAGTTAGTTTGTTACTTTTATATTTTATTAGGTATATTAAAACAGCTGGGTAGGTACAGTAAATTTACATTACATTTCATAATATTAGTTACATTTCCTATTCAAACAATGAATCTGAGCAAAAGCAACTACATAATTAATTATCATTTTTTAATCAAAATATTGATTATATCTAAGTACTTAAGTATATTGAAATACGGGTTACAATACTTTATAACAAGTTCATATTATTTTTAATTCAAACAATGAATCTTAGTAATGATAATAAATAATAATACATTTTTTTTATTTCTCAAGCTCTAAGTATAATAAGATTTAAAAACACAGTGAAAACAATCGTTGTTAAAATATATAATCCCAGTGACCCCAAGACATAGTAGATATTTTATTTTTTAATATTACGCGTTTGTCGTCATTACCTGACAAAGCTATCTTGTTCTGTTCTTGGGTAAATATTTCATGCTTTAAAGATTTAAAAATAATGTTTTTCTTTCTTAAAAAAGTATTTTTGTCTAATACATTATAGTAATCTTCGAAATGCACATTTTTTAAAACCTGTTTCTGTATACCTTTAGCCTTTTTTAATTCCTCTTGTGCTGTTTTTATACAGTATAATTTTGATCTTAAACCAACAAACTCAGAAATCAAATTTCCACCTAGTTCATCTTTGAAGAGACCCGGGACTTTTTTGTTAAGACTTGGTATACCGAAACAGTTATTTAATGGATAATTACTAGTATCGAAATATCTAAGGAAATTCAACTTTAAATCTGTATAAAAATCTTTGCTTTCTATTGAATAAAGAAAACTGTCAGTATCCGTATAACAAAGCTTTAATTTTTCCCCATAAAAAGGTTTCATAATAGAGTAATGAAAATCAAACATGTGACTTTTGGATATTTCTAATACAGAAAAGCCAATGTATATGGGTTTGTCTAAAGTAACTGTCTCAGGTTTCATTTGAACAGCTATAAAATTTTCTGTAAAAATTGTAGCACTATGGAAATTTGGTCGAGCTATTAGTTGCTCAGCACCGAAACTTTTCTTTGTTATATTTTTTTCATCATTCCACTTATTAACCAACTTCACGCTAACCCTTTTCTCAGTATCTTCTAATGTCTTACCAAATATACTATTGTTTAAAAGTTTGAAGAAATCCTGTTCAAATATAGATTTTGCCTTTTTCCGTAACTCAGTGTTCATATCAATATACTGTTTTAGGTATGGACTCTGATTGAATTGAATTACTCTGTGTATTTTTTTTAATAATAAACCATGTTTTAGGCATGTTTTCAGGTAGGAAAAATGAATGACATAAAAAAACTTATCGTATAAATTTGGTATCAATTTCGAAGTTTTAGATCCTGGAGGAGCAAATTTTTGAGCACAGAATGGAAAATCGTTATGATAATTATGCAAATGATTAGGGTATTCTAAGTCTACTTCGAGTATATAACCAATGTCCCCGTCAATAGGCATATTTTGAAAATCTATATTTGAAATTTCTAGTTCACTTAATAACTTAAAATTTGAATGAGGTAAATAAGCGCACATAGCATAACCATAAAGATTATTACAATCAATATAAACAAGGAAGTTATCACTTTTTGCGGGGTCATAAGTTTGTAAATACTTGTTATTGGCTTTCGAATATCTTGTAGAACATAAACATATACCACCGCGAATGCCTTTTTGTATCATTCTTAATATTTCCAAGTCATTTATTAATTCTAATTTAACATCTGTTTTTAATAGCATAGCGTCAAAACTCAGGCTAGGTGCTGTTAAGTAAAAAGAAGGATCCAGTTTATAATTCGTCTTACAAGTTTTTCGAAAACTTTCGAAGACGTCCGCTAGTAAAAGTACATCTGACTTAAGATATAAATCAGTGTATTCTCCAAGGCTCCGTAATTCAAAGGTTTGCCATACTCTTTTTGCATGTTCATAATCTGCTTTTGATATGTTACAATTATGCAATTTACTAAAAAAACATTTAAGAGGAGGTATTTCTTCCTCATCATAAGAATTCCAAGTAGTGACGTATTCGTAAGGATAAACCCCTTTACGTCTAAGTAAATTAAAATGTTCCTGAGAAGGAAAAAAAAATGTTAGATGTTTGAAATCAATTGTATTTAAATTTGCAACTAGCTTCTCTAGGCTTGTGCCTAAAAATTTAAAAGAATCGACAAAACGAACAGGCATGATAGCTTTGTTATTGATTTGAAAAAATTTGGTAAACGATATGTAATTTTCTTTATTTTTTGCAATCACTTGTATCCTACCGGATAATTCTCCTAACTGTCGTATGAAAAGATGACTGTCGTAACCAGCTAAATTATGAAAAAATATGGGAACGAACTTAGGCAAACAATATTTAATATTACAATAAGAATGAGCTGCACCACGATATCGCCCAGTAAGATGGCAGTGATCTTTTACTTTGTCGTCAAATAATATTTTGTTACAAAGATAGCAATTTTTAGCTTGAACAAAATTGGTTCTATCTTCATCTGTTAAGAACATAGGGATCGATGAATGTAAAATATTATAAATTACAGTAATATCAGATAGAAGGTTATCAAAAAAATGTTTCACACAGTCAGGTCCTCGATAAGACACATATTTATTAAGGGAGCTGTCGTAGGAGCATACAACATAGTAAGCAAATGCAGCTGGTACATGCTTTTGCGTAATCGTTGTGCAACTTGTTCCAGAATTTGATTCAACTGGCTCTAACAAAGATTCAAAGTCTGCGTATAAGACGAAGGGCATGTCTTGCATACGTTCATAATGTTCAAATTGTATTAGAGTTCCCTGATTAGGTAACGTTGTTGCTACACCACTGCAAACGTGAGCTTCGAGTTTAAGATTGTCGTCAAAAAATATCATACAATCCTCACATAAAAATATTTTGGAATGATGTTTAGTTAACTGCTTGCGAAGTAATTTAGATAAATCTTTAATTAAACAGTAATGTGTGCGTTTTCCATTTTCAAGAAAAAGCATGTTGACGTGATGTCCTTTTCGAAATTCACATTTGTACAGAGGTCCAACAACCTTAGTGTTATTTTTAAGGCCATAAACATTAATACTTATGTCGGGATTATTCTTTTCAAAAATTCTTATATCCGCGAACCCTACTGGAAATGTCATATTTTTGACATTAAGTACACTTTCAAAGTGCGGATATGCTGTCGTTCGGTGTGCGTTATTTTTTGCAGGAAAAAGTGCTGCCATAACACACCACAAAAAGCAGTAATCATCTGAATTTTTAATGTTGATACATGCACGTTTGTTTTTTATGACGCTAGGTAAATGTAAGTAACCCGAGGCTCTCAACGGGTTATATTTGTTTATATTTACTTCTAGATACAAGCTTCGTAAATAAGCCCAACCACTATCTTTTTCCTCAAATTCTTCAACTTTTTTACAAATTTTATGGCTAATGTTTGTGTACATTTCATCAAAATTATAACTTTGATGTAAGATAGTGTTTTCAGTAGCAAAAGATTTAATTGAAAGTGAATCATCCTTATGCAGAAAAAATTCACAAAACAATTCAAAATTTACTTTAAGGTTTGCATAAGCCTCAATTCGGGCTAAGAGTAAAAGTTTTACGCGGGAGCGTAATTGCGTTAAAAACTCAGCAGGAGTAAACACACGCATACGTTCTTCATCGTCACCGATGACGTCCTCGCATCGAATCCGGTACGACGCTATGCGACCGCGAAAAGCGCTATGAACTTTTTCGATACCTTCGCTCTCAACGACAGAACTATTATTCTTGTGTAAAATACTTTTTAAATGAGCAGAGAAAGAATTATTTTTAACGGATAAGTTGCAAGTTGAACAAAATATAGTTTTAACCATTATGATTTTTTCACTGTGTTAAAAAATTTACAAGAGGTTAAAGTCGTTTTTAAGTAAAATGTAATATTACATATAAAATGATCTAAAACCTAACACACAATATAAAAGTAAAACCATTTAAGTCAAAATTTTCCGAAGAGAGTGTAACTAATTATAATGGACCCAGCTGACTGTAACTATTTTTTGTTTTTATCACTAAAGAATACCCCCTCTTCAGTAAATTTTGATTTGGCTAATTTAACAAATTTTTTTATAGTCAATAATTCAGGAGACTCGGCTTCGCCTTGTAGTCGAACCCAAACTATTGCCTTTTCACACCTTTCAAAGCCGGTGAGACTGTGCACCTCCTCAGCGTTGTAGAGACGCAGCTCCGCCACCAGTTCACCGCTGAGCTTCGCAGTCCGACGCGTTACCCCGCCTGGTACACGTCGCGTTAGTACGCTGTCGTTGACCTGGTTTGTCTCGCGTGGTGGCGGCAAAACTTCGTCATCTGACTCCGAATCATTTAGCCAGTTTGAAGCGGAGCTGGACGCTTCTTGTTTTTTCGCAATCGTCGTTGAGGTCTTAGGCACCGACGACGACGAGTACAGGCATTTTTTCTTAGTGCTAGAAAGATAAGAAATGTAATTAAAAAACATACATTACTTTACTTATTAATATCGCCGATATACAAATAAGAAAACATACAATATGTTGACACATTTTTAATACTTAGTTTTAAAAGTAGTCAACGCAAATTACCTTATGCTTTCGTTGTCCGAGTCAAACAAATTGGTTGACACACAGCTTTTCTTGGCAGAGCGTTTAATTTGCTTGGTTTCAGACCTGAAATAACAATAAATATTAGAGACTCGATATTAACATTTGACATGACTCGACATGACCCAACATGATAGTAAATGCTAGGATGATTTAATAATAACATTTGCTGATCTAGGTCAATGCTCCTCTACAGACCTTCTATAATGACTTCTCTACACATAGAGAGAACGGACCACAGCCCACCACGCAGACCCAGTGCGGTTTGGTGGTGATAACGGTTGCAGATGCAGCTGGGATCACCCGCTTGATATACCTTCCGAAGCATATAGGTACTCGAGATGGTAATGGTCGACCACCCATCAGATGACTGACCATGCATGACACAACATATTAATAAAAAAATAATAATAATATTCAAAACTTACGAACATTATTTCGGTGTATATCTTCTGGATGATTCTCGGGGCGAGCGACGTCGGAGTACTGAAGCACTGACTAGTGGTCGAACTACTGGGCTTGGCGTGTCTACTAGTGGTCAATCTGACTTAGGAAGCACTGATACGACGACTACCATTTTTCAGGTATTTATTGGAGAAAAGTGTTTAACAAGCTATTTTACTAGGCAGGAGTGATCAACTTTTTTTTAATTTATTTTTAATTTATTTTTTTCATTTGTTTGTATACAACTAAACTACCAGTGCTAGTTTTTAATTTCAAGATTACATACACCGTATGTAAAAACTGTTAATTCCAAATACTTTTTTTTTATTTTTACCTTTAATACATAGGTACTTAATACTTATTGGTCTTATAAAACACATCAATTCTAAGTAAGACAGGTTTAGCCGATAGTTTGACCTTCTGTACTACAATCAGTTACGTATACGATATACACATAAATGCTTGCATTCATCAAACAAAATGCTGCTACTAGCATTCAACTTGAACTGAGCCTTTTTCGCGTTATAGTCAAGTATCTAACCACTACATTAACTACCAGTTATATTTTACGAGTTATATTTTAACGAGTTTACGTTTAAGCAAAAGTATTTAATCAAGTATTGTAATATAAATAAATATGTAGGTTTTATTAGTAGCAATGAAGTATTTACAAAATTGAAGCAATGTTGAAAACCTCTGGTTTTTTTAATATTCAGCAAATTATATAGTTTATCGATTAGTGTGAAAAGTTGCAGCGTAAGTAAAGTATAACATACATATTTTAACATTTGCTGTGTAAAAAAGGTCAGCAACCTTTCGATAAAGCGCTGACAGCGATTGTCCGGATGTGCAACATTAGGACTGTTTTCACTAAGCATGAAATTTATTAATACATTCCATCTCATGATCGGTCTTTACGAGAGTTGCTTAACCACCACAATCGCTGATCGAGTTCACCACTGCGCCATCGAGCTCCTCACACTCTAAAATTATTTCGATGTACTAAACTAGACAAATGTCTCGGTAACTTTAAAGTTAACCGCTCGGATATCGAGAGACGCAGGTTCGATTACCGTGAGGCAGTCTATTTTTATAACTTCTGTGTTTATGTATATGAATACATAAGATGACTTATTCCCACAATAAATAAATCTAACCATATTTAATGGGTACGTATTAAAATAGACATTGGCATTAATAAGTTAAACCATGAAAAGGTACTGTTATGGAAATCCTATCTGATGACTTGTTGCTAAACGTGGCTTCAGCATGACATAATTGTTACCTGTTGCTCTGTCTATCCCACTTGTGGGAATATGGCGTGATGTTTATGTTATTATGAAAATTTATGTTTAATGCGTTTGTCAATTAAACAGTATAAACTTAGCTTTATCTTTTTAATTTTGTTTATATTAAAGGGTTATTCCCATTCTCCTCCAAGAAATTGTCCCAAAGTCCTCTACAGAAAAAATACGAATATAATAATTTGTTAATCGATTTTCATTCTCCTCCGTAATTAAAAAAATGGTAACCGGGTTAATCTCAAACTCCGCAGACAACTTCAGAAAATACTAATGTTAGCTACTCTGAGGACAATAGAACTAAAAAATTATACTAATATTTCATCAACATCAGCCTATAAACGATCCACTGCTGAGCACAGACCTCCCACGTGGACAATAGCACGTGAGGATAATGGGTCATAACCCACCACGCTGGCCCAATGCGGTTGATGGGTTTTAGCGACTATCATCTTACGACAACAACCGAGACCAACGGCTTAACGCGCCTTAGCACGGAGGAGCTCGAGATGTTTTAAATTTGATCACCCATCCAGCGACTCAGCATTGCGAAAGTTGCTTAGCGGACAAGATCGCAAGCCGAACGCGCTAGCCGCTGCGCTATCGTGCTACTATACTAATATTTAAATAATATTTTTTATAATAATCTTTGGAGGAGTCTAGGAATCAATGTTTGAACTTCTTATATTTTCCAAACAAAAGATTGGAGGCGTTTGGGAATAACCCGTATTAAAATTGTTTTTGTCAGCATTGAAATGGGAAGTAGTCGAACTCGTAGGTAACGTGTGTGAGTGTGTGTGTGTAGTGATTGCATACGTCGTTGTTGGTGGGATTGATATAAATAAGGTAACTAATAATTCCCTGCACAGTTGTCTGCATTGACTTAGATCAAAAAACACAAGTGTTTATCTATTATGAAAACCTTGAAAATGTGTTGAGTAGATCGGAGTCGATAAAGACAATTGGCAACTGATTCTAATCAAAATACACAAGTGTTTTCCTATGGGTCGAGGTACTACTTTGACAAATGTTATTCATAGTACTAACTTATTCGGGGATCCAGTCCTGGGAGACCAGGAGCCCCATCCAGTTTAAGTTGTGCTGTAATTCCATGTTGTTAAAAACCTTTGCATCCAATAGACGAAGACCTTGAAAATGTGTAAAGTAGATCCTAGAACCTATATTTAACCTACCTACCTATCTTAATACGGTGGTACGACCAAACTGGCTGGAAAGAATCTTGAGCAATCAGCCACATGTTTTAAAAATCATTTTAAAAGCATGTGAAGATTTCGTTTCCAGGTACCTATATTTAGAAAATCTTAATACGATGGTACGACCAAACTGGCTGGAAAGAATCTTGAGCAATCAGCCACATGTTTTAAAAATCATTTTAAAACCTTGTGAAGATTTCGTTTCCAGGTACCTATATTTAAAAAATCTTAATACGTGGTACGACCAAACTGGCTGGAAAGAGTCTTGAGCAATCAGCCACATGTTTTAAAAATCATTTTAAAAGCATGTGAAGATTTCGTTTCCAGGTACCTATATTTAGAAAATCTTAATACGATGGTACGACCAAACTGGCTGGAAAGAATCTTGAGCAATCAGCCACATGTTTTAAAAATCATTTTAAAACCTTGTGAAGATTTCGTTTCCAGGTACCTATATTTAAAAAATCTTAATACGTGGTACGACCAAACTGGCTGGAAAGAGTCTTGAGCAATCAGCCACATGTTTTAAAAATCATTTTAAAACCATGTGAAGATTTCGTTTCCAGGTACCTATATTTAAAAAATCTTAATACGATGGTACGACCAAACTGGCTGGAAAGAATCTTGAGCAATCAGCCACATGTTTTAAAAATCATTTTAAAACCATGTGAAGATTTCATTTCCAGGTACCTATATTTAAAAAAATCTTAATACGTGGTACGACCAAACTGGCTGGAAAGAGTCTTGAGCAATCAGCCACATGTTTTAAAAATCATTTTAAAACCATGTGAAGATTTCGTTTCCAGGTACCTATATTTAAAAAATCTTAATACGTGGTACGACCAAACTGGCTGGAAAGAGTCTTGAGCAATCAGCCACATGTTTTAAAAATAATTTTAAAACCATGTGAAGATTTCATTTCCCGGTACCTAAAATAACTTATGACTTATGACGATGGTACGACCAATCTGGCTGGAAATAATCTTGAGCAATCTACCACATAACATAAAAATTATTTTAATATGTTTTAAGTATAGCTCAATGGTTTTAAGTACCTTTAAACATATAAAATAATTTATTGTATCTGGTTAATCTGTAATCTGCATTGTGAAGGTTTCATTTCTGAATGACTATTGATTTTTGTTCAACAGCACATACCTCATCAGATACGCACCTTAAAGTAAAAGACATTTCTTATTATAATATTTTGGTGTTACCTAATGCGTAATGTGAAGTCAAGTGAACGTCCTGATTCTAATCAGTGAGTAGCATTTTTAGTAAACTAATTTTTAATTTTTCTCAACGATTATTGTCCAAAACACGAATGGCGTTGATTTTTCAATCGCGCGATTATTGGACATTCTACTTCGCTTTTTCCAGTGAGCGAACGGAGTGAGCGAACGATTAAGAAAAAGTGAAGTAGAATGCCCAATAATCACCTACTGTACTTATCTAATATATAATATTCTTTATTTGTGTCGAATTTGAAAACGGCACTTTAGAAAGGCGTCCAGCTCAGATGGGACTCAATCAGAGTTTTAATACATTTAGAACATTGTGAATGCCAAAAAGCAGTTTCAATATAATTAAACAGCTGTATATTTATTTTATTCAAAGGGTGGACTTAATGCCTGTTTTATTTAAACCAGTCGTTAATGTTAGTAAATTCTGTCAGGTTTTTATGATTCACAACAAAACATTGATGAAACGACACTGGTTTATATAGTGTCTGTTACAACAAGCTCTTCAAAATTTTGACAGGGAATACTATGTCTTGGTAGCTCAGAGAAGAGTTATGTACAGCCACAACCATAAACATGTATTCGATTCTTGTAAACTCCATTATATTTGTAGTTATATTGTTTACATGTTAATACTCGTGACTGTACGAATAACGCAAATGGTTTTATAATAACACAAGTCGGTTTATTAGATAACAGCTTTTTCAGTTTCAGGCATCTTATAAGGCGGTTTTACATATGCACCTACACAATATAACTGTACCCGACGAGCCATCACGGCCCTAGACACGGCAGGTACTTAATTGATTTAAGAGGGGAGATCTAAATGCCTCTGATTCTGTTAGCTTGCGGCGAAGTTACTTTGTCGAAGCTATAAGGT